>WWNC01000071.1:1522500-1982500 GCA_011125475.1 Melanerpes aurifrons | reverse complement strand
ACTGTCAGAACAAGCAAAATTGTCCTGTGATGAATTTGACTAGACCTTTGTATCTTGAGTAGTACTACAAATTAAATAGTTCTTCAAGTTATTTTATGGTATTATTATACAAATTGATTCAATCCTATATTTTTCTAAGCCATTTTTAACCCTCATACATATGATAATTATTCACATATGAACTTGCTAAAGAAACATAGAGAAGTGAAAGAAACAGACTCCTGGAATTTTTCTATTTGACCATCTTCTGGGAAATTATGATAAACTTGAGCTCAGCAGGTTTTTTAATCTGAAAGGACAAACTGTATTCAGCTATATTCTGTCTCTACAATCTAAAGGCTACTTTAACTTTAAAATGTATGCATTACCACAGCTTTAAAAATGTTATGTATTCATTACTTTACATATAATTTTTTACTACAAAATTTTGCCAATAGAAACTACTTTTAATGGAGAAATACATCATAAAAAAACCCAACCCTCTCTGCTTCTAAATATTGAATGTGAATATTCCTTCAAAGCAAAGCAATTGAAAGGCATTTTCAGTGCTTTTGAATGTTTGTTCTCAAATTTTATTTCTGCTTACCATAACCATTAATAGTCAGCAATGATTTCTTATGCCTGAAAGACTGAACTCTGGAAAACAATATATTTCATGTAGCATTGTCATAGCTTTTCTTGGGGTACATTAAGCTGCAGAGGTGTTATATTAAACTGCAGACATGCTAGCTCTGCCTGTGGGAAAGAAAACTTATAAAAACTTAATAACCTCTTTTATATCATTTCTATAAATTCATTAAGAAACAGAAATCAAATTCTCTCATACATCCTCTTGTGAAATATTAATTTAAATTAGTAGCCAAAATTTAAATTAGTAGTACTAATTAATTTAAATTAGTAGTAGTAGAATAATTCTCAAGCCTCTGTAACAATTACGTCTCTCAAAACATCTTGGTGAAATCAGGACACTTAATTCCTAGTGCTTGAGAGTCCTGGTAAAAACTCAAAATCAAGAGACTTTTCAACACTGAAGTCAGTTTCAAGAGGGTTCAGCTATCCAAATATGTATTCTAGTCTAAGGTCTAAAGGATGCAGTCAGCTTACCAACAAGTGTACTACAATAAAATAGGAAGCCCAAACAAATATTCAAACTGAGGAATTGATATTGTACACTTGTTGATGCACAAACGTGGGTTTAGCTTATTTGCTATAGGAGTTTTTTATTTTAAGTTAAACTAACAGTCATCCATAGATGCTTACTGATAAGGTATCATACGCATATGTTATCGTGATTCTTCTCTTTTGATGACGTTGAGAATTAGTTTGCTTCCTTTACATGGAATTCTTTTGTTATGGAAATGTTCTTATTCATTGCAAGGACTAAGACAACCACATAGTGGAATGCAAATATTATTAACTGATTCATTCAAGTTCATTCTCTGCACTCATTTATTTCTCTTCTTGTTTTACACTCTGGGCATATTTGTTATGTTAGGCATATTCTGTTACACAGAAAACAGCTATGTGTGCTGTGTAACAGCTATTGATTCCATCTGGTTTTTTGAAATCACGGTTAGTCTAAATGTTAGTTAAAATCTGTTTGTTATCAACAAACTGGTTTTATGAAGACACAGGAATGGTGGGGGTTTTTGTTTGGGTTTTTTTTTAGATACCTAAAATGATGTGTTAGGATGCATAAAACACTTATAAAGACAATTATAAATGCAAATGCAGTAATAATGGTAAAAGCAAGCACATCTCTACTACAGTATTATGAAGTCACTTCTGTCCATGTGGGTGAAGGTAGTGTAGACAAATAGAACAGAAAGAGAGGAAGGCAGATTTAATGGACAAAAATGAAAAGGACCATGAGCAAGTACATAATTTTGGTGAATGTCTTCTACTATATAAACCCATACATGGTCAAACACACCTAGTTGTGTCTTTGTAGGCCGTCCCTGGAGGTGTTTAAGAGCAGGCTGGATGAGGCTCTGTCCAGCCTGATGTAGTGTGGGGTGTCCCTGCCCATGGCAGGGAGGTTGGAACTAGATGATCCTTGTGGTCCCTTCCAACCCTGAATGATACTATGATACTATGATAATGTAATTTAATTCTGTGGGTGAAAGATTTCATTAGCCTAATGAATGTTAGATAATTTCTACCCACAAAATTCTCCCTTGCTAATATAAACATGATCACCACTCTGTGTGAGAGTGTTTTGCGCACACTGCAGGAAGTGTTAAGCCTGCATTCAGAACACCCATCCTGCAGTTTCTATGCAGAGGAATGGGTTATAAAGGCTGTTCATATTTATCTACAAGGATTTTGATTGTACTAGGTATGGAAATTCCAGGAAATGGACTGATTTGCAAATGAGAGAACAGATCTCATTGAAGGATATTCACCTTATCTTCTGTCTTCCAACAGGATATTGTAGACTTTGTTAACACTGGTTATTAAGGGACATCAGGAAACTGCATCTTGCAGAAAGTATGTCTGTATGTGGTTGGTAGTAGGATGGGTACTCCTGAACTGATGACTATTACAAGATAATTGGAATAGAAGGTACCTGGGACATGGTGGTGATCCCTCCTTGTTTTACATCTGTATGATGAGGCACACAAGGCAGTATTTATTGCTAACACAGCTCATGACAGTAATGAAAGTCTTCCTTTATCAAAACAGACATTTTGCCACTATTATATGTTTTAATACCATAGTAAATTTTTTTATGCTACCAGTAACAAGACATCAGTCCACTGGAGTTACAATTAGAGGGCTGTTGTCACATCACAGAATGATAATATTCAGACTCAGTCAAAATTACTTTTTGTTCAGACTAGGTACTGGAAAGAAAAGACTATTGAAATAGCTTCTTCAGAATAGTGTCTGTCAAAGTAATCCCAGTTATTATTTGATAGCCTTTATTAAAATTGAATTTATCTACATTTAATATTGAAGAATGTTTGTTGTTCTTTTTTTAATAGTGGGTTTTCAATTAACAGTTTTGACACAGAAACTTTTTTTTTCTTTTCATTTGCAACATTTGAATTAACAGAGAGGCTGTTTCAGTCAACCCAGATGAGTATTTTGTCTTGTGTCACCTGAACTTCATCCATTCATGTGATAATCAGAATTTAGGTATTACACAAATAGAATGCAGGAAAACACAGATATTGTTACAGAACAGATACATTTTGCTAATGCACATGCAAAGGAGTGATGTGGAAAGGTAAAGGCTGGAAAGGAACAAGTCACTGATGCTTTAAAGAATTCGTGGAATGCTGCAAAGAGCAGATGAAGCCAGAAAATAGCACAGCAGGAGGTGAAGCCTCATACGTGCCAAACCATAGTGCTCTGATAAAAGTCCTGCTATAGTGTGTAGAACTCATCCATCTAGACCTTATCCATCTAGTGGTCCACCCATCAAACCCATGTGTCACCAGTTTGGAGACCAGGATGTGGTGCGGGACAGTGTCAAAGGCTTTGCTCAGGTCTAGGTAAATGACATCAGATGAGGGGCGAGCAACTGATGTCATTTACCTAGACCTGAGCAAAGCCTTTGACACTGTCCCACCACATCCTGGTCTCCAAACTGGTGACACATGGGTTTGATGGGTGGACCACTAGATGGATAAGGAACTGGCTTGATGGCCGCACCCAAAGAGTGGCTGTCAATGGCTCCATGTCCCAGTGGAGGCCAGTGACAAGCGGAGTCCCTCAGGGATCAGTCCTGGGACCTGTCTTGTTCAACATCTTTGTGGGTGACATGGACAGTGGCATTGAGTGCACCCTCAGCAAGTTTGCTGATGACACCAAGCTGTGTGGTGCAGCAGACACGCTGGAGGGAAGGGAGACCATGCAGAGGGACCTTGACAGGCTGGAGAGGTGGGCACAAGCCAACCTCATGAAGTTCAAGAAGAGCAAGTGCAGGGTCCTGCATCTGGGTGGAGGCAATCCCAGGCACAAATCCAGGCTGGGCAGGGACTGGCTGGAAAGTAGCCCTGAGGAGAGAGACTTGGGGGTGCTGGTGGACAAAAAGCTCAACATGAGCTCCCAATGTGCACTTGCAGCCCGCAAGGCCAATCAGATCCTGGGCTGCATCAGGAGAAGTGTGTCTAGCAGGTCGAGGGAGGTGATCCTCCCCCTCTCCTCAGCCCTGGTGAGACCCCACCTGGAGTACTGTGTCCAGTTCTGGAGCCCCTATTCCAAGAGGGATGTGGAGGTGCTGGAAGGTGTCCAGAGAAGGGCCACAAGGATGATCAGAGGGCTGGAGCACCTCTCCTATGAGGACAGACTGAAGGAGTTGGGGCTGTTCAGTCTGGAGAAGAGAAGGCTCCGAGGTGACCTCATTGTGGCCTTCCAGTATGTGAAGGGGGCCTACAGGAAGGCTGGGGAAGGACTTCTCAGGATCTCAGGTAGTGATAGGCCTAGGGGGAATGGAATGAAGCTGGAGGTGGGGAGATTCAGGCTAGATGTGAGGAGGAGGTTCTTCACCATGAGAGTGGTGAGACCCTGGAATGGGTTGTCCAGGGAGGTGGTCGAGGCCCCGTCCCTGGGGGTGTTTAAGAGCAGGCTGGATGAGGCTCTGTCCAGCCTGATGTAGTGTGGGGTGTCCCTGCCCATGGCAGGGGGGTTGGAACTAGATGATCCTTGTGGTCCCTTCCAACCCTGAATGAAACTATGAAACTATGAAACTATGTGTTCTTGGCCATTTGTACTGGCTTTCTGTAACACGGTTTTGGTAGCAGGGATGCTCTAGGGGTGGCTTTTCTGAGAAGACACTAGAAGCTGCTCCCTTGTTGGACAGAGCCAGGTCCAGCCATCTCCAAGATGAATCAGCTGCTGCCCAAAGCTGAGCCAATCATCAATATTCATAGCGCCACTGTGATGACACATTTAAAATTATAAATGTGCTGTGGAACAGCTGGGAGAGTGGAGAGAAAATATATATATGAAAGCCCTGAAGACATGAAGGTCAGCGAAGAACGAGCAGGGAGGAAGGCGCTCCAGGTGCCAGAGTGCCCTGCAGCCGATGGTGAAGATCATGGTGAGGCAGATTGTTTCCCTGTAGTCCATAGAGTTTAACACTGGAGCAGATATTGATCTGCAATTGCAGAAGACCTGACACTGGAGCATGAGAATGTGCCCTGAAAGAAAATGTGACCCTATGGAGAGTCCACACTGGAGCAGGTTTGTGGCAGGACTCACACTGGAGCAGTCTGTTCCTGAAGGACTACACCCCCATGCTAAGGCAGATCTTGAAACACTCTACCCTGTAGAAGGGAACCAACACTGGAGCAGGGGCCTATGTAAAGAGGAAGGAAAAGAGAGATTAAGAGTTTTAGTTACCCATGTTACCTATAATGTTGATTACAGATCTAAGTGCCAAAGGAAAAACAAACATTCAAAAAAAAATTGTAAATGCAGTGTGATATTCTGAACGTATACAAGAGACTCTATTACTAAGGACAAGAGTTACCCATTAGTCTTCTAATCCTCATATGGATAGTTTTACTATTAACAGTAATTTCAGTTGTCCTAATGATAAAATCAATGCACTTGCCTTCCAGCTTCTTTTTTCTTTTCTCAGGATGTATTTATTTTGTGGTCAGGAAGGGTACTAGGAGTGCAGTATACAACCATTCAATTCTCTAGAGAGAGACGTTTTAAAAATATTGGCTCAACACTAAATGCCTTTTTTCCTTTTGTTGCAGGTATTTCTGTGTTCCTCCATCAAAATCTTGTTTGAAGAGCTAACAGTTTGGAACAAAGACCTAAATCATACTGGGGTAGGAGAGAGTAATTGCATTCACAAAGGAAGGAAGAATGAACACAGCTGTTTGAGTTGCTGACTCACAGTTTCATAGTTTCATTCAGGGTTGGAAGGGACCACAAGGATCATCTAGATCCAACCCCACTGCCATGGGCAGGGACACCCCACACTACATCAGGCTGGACAGAGCCTCATCCAGCCTGCTCTTAAACACCTCCAGGGACGGGGCCTCGACCACCTCCCTGGACAACCCATTCCAGGGTCTCACCACTCTCATGGTGAAGAACCTCCTCCTCACATCTAGCCTGAATCTCCCCACCTCCAGCTTCATTCCATTCCCCCTAGGCCTATCACTACCTGAGATCCTGAGAAGTCCTTCCCCAGCCTTCCTGTAGGCCCCCTTCACATACTGGAAGGCCACAATGAGGTCACCTCGGAGCCTTCTCTTCTCCAGACTGAACAGCCCCAACTCCTTCAGTCTGTCCTCATAGGAGAGGTGCTCCAGCCCTCTGATCATCCTTGTGGCCCTTCTCTGGACACCTTCCAGCACCTCCACATCCCTCTTGGAATAGGGGCTCCAGAACTGGACACAGTACTCCAGGTGGGGTCTCACCAGGGCTGAGGAGAGGGGGAGGATCACCTCCCTCGACCTGCTAGACACACTTCTCCTGATGCAGCCCAGGATCTGATTGGCTTTGTGGGCTGCAAGTGCACATTGAGAGCTCATGTTGAGCTTTTTGTCCACCAGCACCCCCAAGTCTCTCTCCTCAGGGCTACTTTCCAGCCAGTCACTGCCCAGCCTGAATTTGTGCCTGCGATTGCCTCGACCCAGATGCAGGACCCTGCACTTGCTCTTCTTGAACCTCATGAGGTTGGCTTGTGCCCACCTCTCCAGCCTGTCAAGGTCCCTCTGCATGGTCTCCCTTCCCTCCAGCGTGTTTGCTGCACCACACAGCTTGCTGTCATCAGCAAACTTGCTGAGGGTGCACTCAATGCCACTGTCCATGTCACCCACAAAGATGTTGAATAAGACAGGTCCCAGGACTGATCCCTGAGGGACTCCGCTTGTCACTGGCCTCCACTGGGACATGGAGCCATTGACAGCCACTCTTTGGGTGCGGCCATCAAGCCAGTTCCTTATCCATCTAGTGGTCCACCCATCAAACCCATGTGTCACCAGTTTGGAGACCAGGATGTGGTGCGGGACAGTGTTGAAGGCTTTGCTCAGGTCCAGGTAAATGACATCAGTTGCTTGCCCCTCGTCTATTAATTTTGTCACCTGCTCATAGAAGGCAACCAGGTTGGTCAGGCAGGATTTGCCCTTGGCAAAGCCATGCTGACTGTTCCCAATCACCTCTTCACTATTCTTTTGAGCGAGTAGTGCCTCCAGGAGGATCTGCTCCATGATCTTTCCGGGCACAGAGGTGAGACTGACTGGCCTGTAGTTCCCTGGTTCCTCCTTCTTACCCTGTTTGAAGATGGGGGCAATGTTTCCCCTTTTCCAGTCTGTGGGGACTGCACCAGATTGCCATACTTTTGAAATATAATAGAGAGGGGTTTTGCAACCTCTTCTGCCAGTTCTGTCAGTACCCGTGGGTGTATCCCGCCGGGTCCCATGGACTTGAACACTTTCAGGTTCTTCAGGTGATCACGAACCTGATCTGCACTTACAAAAAAAATTTTTTTTTTTTTCCCCGCGGGCTTCGCGGAGCCGTTTTATTCTCATGTCGGCTGGGCCCTGCCCGGCCCGGCCGATCGAATATGATCAATGTGTAGGGGGCTGGGAGGGGCCGCGCTTCACACACCCGCCAGGCACAGCCAGACACGCACGAACCCGGACAGGCGTCCCACACACCCGCACCCAGCACCATGCACCCAGCGCCATGCACCCGCACCCAACACCATCCATCCACACCACGCACCCGCGCAGCCACCGCGCCCCTGACCAGCAAATCGTCTATAGTGAAACTGTGACATTAACAGATTATTTCCTTGTTTGCTTTTTCCTTTGTACAGTGATAAACAGAAGTTTAGGAGTAACATGAGTAAAACAAAATGTGAAAGAGGGTAAAAAGTGAAAACTGAGAATAAACTTTAAGATCCTTCTAAGACAACAGTTAAAGGAGTTTTCCCATTGAAGCTAAGCAGGAAATATCTGTCTAAATATTGATAGTTCATTCCTTCTGTACTGAATATGTTGGTAAAATATGATGATACTTTTTTCCTCATAAATTTGAAACCAACACAGTAATGAGGCTGAGGAATGGCTTTTCTAGAGATGTAATGTTATATCTAATTATACCATACTTAAGGAAAAAAATAACCAAACAGGCCTTAAAGGACCGAACAGTCTTTAAAATAGATCTGGATGAGTGGCGACCTTGCCCAGACAAGGACTGTACCTCTGTGTTATTCTATCCAAGATATAGTATCGGTTTTCAGAGCCAAGAAAAGATACTCCTGGCTATTCTCAGTCTCTCCAGTCATCTCTACTCTTCCCCTTGTTCACTGCTGTAGATGCAGATATTACACTAGAGCTGCTCAGAAGTGTTTTTGAGGAAGCAATAGAGATGGAAACTTGCTCACTTCTACAAATAGTGTAAAACCTCTAGAGCTGAGGCAACCTAAGGCTGAGAGAAAGAAAGCTTATTGCAAGACATTTGCAGCTCGCCTGGCTAAATGCTGCTCTGCTTGACCTCCCAGACTAGAGAAAAGTAAAGCATATCAGTATTCAGTATTCCTAAGGTTGGAAGAGACCTCAAAGATCATCGAGTCCAACCTGTCAACACAGACCCCATGACTAGAGTAGGGAGGACACTACTGCCCACTGCAGGCTTGAACTCATGACCTTCCCATTAAGGGTCTTATGCACTAGCAACTGAGCCACCAGGATTCTTTATCAGCCAGCCAGGATAGAGGCAAGGAAAATAAAAATATCACAGACTGAGAGGGGGTGAACAGTAATGATCCAAAAGAAAACTTGTGAAAAATGTACAAAACTTCTACTTTTCCAACTCAGTATTCCTGGCCTTTATCTTAATTATCCCAAACAAATTAAATCCAAAGCCCTTCCCACAAATCAGAACGGATAAGTAAACTATTGCAATTGTTAGCAGACAGTCAATTTGATGGGCTTTTCTGGAATTGTTCCTGCACTTCTAAGGAATCTTTACACAGGAAAGTTGAATTCAATGCATAGCCTGCCCCCTTTTACCCCCGCTCCAGCCCCCCACCAAATTATCATAATTTTACTTAGAACTGCAATTAGTCCAAAACAGAACACTGAATGTAACTTATTTGTCCTACACTGCTGAAGACTGATCTGAAACACATTTTGCATTATAAGTGGGAATGTGTAATAGGTGCAAAACTTACCATCTTCTGTGCTCTTGGAATCAGTGAGTCTAAGCTTTGCCTTACCGAGTTCCTTTAATCTATTCTTAAGTTTAGGGACTTCTTTAAAACCTGCCAGTCAATGTCAATGACAGTTATGTGTGCCCACAATTTTTTTTGTTGAACTGAAGCCTGAGGACATAAGCAAAATTGCAATCATTATGAAGATTTTCTTTGCCTTTGGTTCATTTAAAATAGGGTGTTTTTTTTCAAGTGTATAATGAATGGATATAAAATCCCATCCTCTTACTTGATAGCATTTTGCCCTCACCATATTTTGTGTAATTGGATGTCCAGAGTCAACAGTCTGCCTTTTCTTCCTCAACCACTGGATCTCAGAGGGGCAGTGGTATAATTCAAGTAATCTCATTTGAGGTTCAAGCATATTTTTCTTCTGTAAATATTCTGATGTGATTAATTCCCATGTCATTGTTTGACATTTTTCTTTGGAAAACTCAGAATGTTTCTTACATTAATGGTTCTTCCATCTTCATACATAGTTTATCACTTGACTGTTACAGTCCACCATAAATAGACACGTTTTTCCTCTCCTCTCCTAATTACACAGCTTCAATATCCTTATTAAGGTATGTCCTTTATCACAGCTTGTGATGCATGCATGGGACACAAGATCATCTTCATGGCAAAACATTTATCTGTCCTGGTGAAAAACTAAATAATTACTGTGAAATCCTCCTGATACTCATGTTTTGTTGTGCTGCCTGAATCCAAGAACTTGTTAGAGGGTGACTAGTGGAAAAGGCAAAGTAATGACACAGTTTCCTTGGGGAACAGAACAGATGAGCCATTAGCTGAGAAAAGTCCCAATACAAGTCCCACCAAGCTGATATGTTTTCATGTTTGTCAAAATCAATATGAGGGTTAGTCTTTGACCTTTGGTCTGATGCTGTTTGTACTCAGAAAGTTAAAAGGTGTGTATGGAAAACAAAAGTCAAACCAGAGCTTTTTCTGGATGTTAAAATCTGTCTCTTCAAGACACAAATTCTAGTGACTTTTTCAAATAGGACCTTACACATGATCTACAGCCTAGACTGAGAATTTGGTACATAAGTACTTCATATTTTTGTTCTAGGAATTCTGTATGTGATGTAAAACTATATATTTGAAGATAATTAATCTTTATTTTGAAACTGCTTTTGTCACTGCAAAGTCTTGTGAGTCTAGCTGTTCAGTATTTGTTTATGTTGCATGGCCTGAGATCAAGAGCCAAATCTTTTGTTTTATCTGAACTGTATACATTCTAAAGCATAGCTGAAATTAGTGCTTCATTGTTCATCCATATCTACTAGACACTTTGCATCCCATTCCTGTCCATAAAAGAAAGCAAGTGGCAGAAAGGGGCTGGGGTCATGCTTCCATATCTCCTTTAGATGGAATTAGAACACAGGATGTGCTGCTGTATCCACCAACTTGGTTAGATGCAGGGAGACCAGTGGATGTAGTCTACTTGACCTTAGCAAGGCTCTTGACACCATCTCCCATAACATCCTTGTGAGTTAGCTCAGGAAGTGTGGGATAGAAGAACTGACAGTGAGATGGATTAGAAACTGGTTACACAACAGAGTGCAAAGAGTGGAGATCAATGGTGCTAAGTCCAGCTGGAGACCTGTAACTAGTGGAGTCCCCCAGTAATCAGTGCTGGGTCCAGTCTAGTTCAACATCTTTAACAATAAAGCTGACAGGACAGAGCATCTGCTCGGCAAGTTTGTGACAACACCAAACTGGGAGGATTGGCCGATCCATCTGAAGGCTGTGCAGCCACTCAGTGAGACCTGGATACACTGGAGGGATGGGCAAAGAGGAACCTAATGAGGTTCAACAGGATAAGTGCAGAGTCTTGCATTTGTGAAGGAATAATAAACTGCACCAGTAGAGGTTAGGAGGTGATCTGCAAGAGAGAAGCCCTGTGGACAAGGATCTGGGAGTCCTAGTGGACAATAAGTTATCCACGGGTCACCAATGTGCCCTTGTGGCCAAGAAGGCCAATGGTATCCTGGGGTGCATTAACAAGAGTGTGTCCAGCAGAATGAGGGAGTTTCTCCTCCCACTCTGCCCTGCCCTAGTGAGGCCCCACCTGGAATACAGCATCCAGTCTGGACTCCCCATTTCAAGAGGGATAGGAATCTATTTGAGATAGTCCAATGGAGAGCTACAAGAATGATTAAGGGACTGGAGCACATGCCTTATAAGGAAAGGCTGAGACCCGGGGCTGTTTAGGATGGAGAGGAGAAGACTGACAGGGGATCTAATAACTGTATATAAATATGTAAGGGCTGGGTGTCAAGAAGGAAGGGACACCCTCTTCTCACTTCTGCCCTGTGATAGGACAAATAAACTACAGCACAGGAAGTTCCACCTTAACATGAGGAAGGACTTTGCTGTAAGGGTTGCAGAGCACTGGAACAAGTTCCCCAGAGAGGCTGTGGAGCCTCCTTTGCTGGAGACTGTCAAGACCCATCTGGATGCACCCCTGTGTAACCTGCACTAGATTCTATGGTGCTGCTCTGACAGGGAGGTTGGACTCAAAGATCTCCAGAGGTCCCTTCCAACTCACAGTATCACAGTATCACAGTATCACTTAGGTTGGAAAGGACCTCGAGGATCATCGAGTCCAACCTATCAACACAGACCCCATGACTAGACCATGGCACCAAGTGCCACGTCCAATCTCCCCTTGAACGCCTCCAGGGTCGATGACTCAACCACCTCCCTGGGCAACCCGTTCCAATGCTGAATGACTCGCTCGGTGAAGAACTTCCTCCTCACCTCGAGTCTGAACCTCCCCTGGCGCAGCTTGAGACTGTGTCCCCTTCTTCTGGTGCTGGCTGCCTGGGAGAAGAGGCCAACCCCCTCCTGGCTACAACCACCCTTCAGGCAGTTGTAGAGGGCAATGAGGTCACCCCTGAGCCTCCTCTTCTCCAGGCTAAACAATCCCAGCTCCCTCAGCCTCTCCTCATAGGGCTTGTGTTCAAGGCCTCTCACCAGCCTTGTTGCCCTTCTCTGGACACGCTCAAGTGTTTCGATGTCCTTCTTAAACTGAGGGGCCCAGAACTGGACACAGGACTCAAGGTGCGGCCTAACCAAAGCAGAGTACAGGGGCACTATGACCTCCCTGTTCCTGCTGGCCATACGATTCCTAATGCAGGCCAGGATGCCATTGGCCCTCCTGGCCACCTGGGCACACTGCTGGCTCATATTCAGGTGGCTGTCGATCAGCACACCCAGGTCCCTCTCTGTTTGGGAGCTCTCCAGCCACTCCGACCCCAGCCTGTAGCTCTGCATGGGATTGCCGTAGCCAAAGTGCAGCACTCGGCACTTGGACTTGTTGAATGCCATCCCATTGGACTCTGCCCATCCTGTGATCCATAGGGTGAGTAGATCATCTGAATCTGAATATTGGAAAGAAAATGTTAAGAACTTTGATCTCTGGCTTGAGGAATACACTCCTGGTAAAAAGAAATTTAAGAGACAACTCACCTGATAAGTGTGAAAACCATTCTCATTTCTCTAAAGCATATTCCCTTTTCTATAGCTACTGTGTAGGAATAAATGTGTTCTGTAACTCTTCTGCTATATGAGAAGTCATTTCCATTTACTCGTATAATGGCATGAATCTCTCATTACTTGCCCTATCTTATTGACAGTAGTAGTTTTTAAGGTGTGGTGTTTGGGTTTGGTTTTTTTTTTATTCTCTGTGAGGCAAAATTTTGTATCCAGGGTTTTGGTTTTGTTCACTTTCATTGTCTTTTGATTATGACTCCTCCTTCTGCCCACATGGTCAGGTTTGTATTACTTTTGTATTCACTGTTACAGGCATTCAAAATCCTTTTGGTTCCTGAATGGATGTCAAGTGCCTTAATTGGCAGATTGCTTTCTTTCAGATTTTTTTTAGGTGATAGCATATCACAAAAATCTTTAAAACATTGAGGTACTTTCTGCCTGACTTAACATCTATTTTAAAAGAAATCTTAAGGATTTGCATTTGGATTTGTCATGTATTCAAATACTGATCATGCATCACCAGCACACACATGCAGTAGAAACACTAGCTTCAGTGTGGCTATTCCCAGGCTTTTATTCATGGTATTAAGTGTTTTACCATGGAATTTCCACTATTCCCATCAGCCGTAACGGTCTGGGTTCTGAGCACAGCTTTCAAATTTGAACTATTCAAATGAACTAAGACAAATGAACATAAGATCTTAGCACACCAAACTATTTCTCATATGTTCTTGACATTTCCACAGAACTCTCTCTGACATTTCATTTTCAGAGATGGAAATGTGATGAATATTCACTTGCCTTACATGAGATTTTATTTTCACTTATACTTGTAGATATAAAGCCTGGGGAATGTAGTGAGAAGTTTGTATGCAGAGAACTGATAACTCTCAGGAATGTCACCTGAGCTTCTGTGATTCACTATTTTTAACCTATTAGTTGACCAAATGGAGGTAAAGGAAATTAAAAAATAAATAAATAAAAATCAGAGCCAGAGTTGCCAAAGCTTACTCCTCACTAAAGTGTTCTGGAAGAACACATTTGTCAGTTGATTTAAGCCAGAGGTTTGAGACTGCAGAATGTAAAAATGAATCTATCAGAGCCCCTGATTTTGCACAACACACATGAATTTTATCATCTTATTTAATTTGTCTGCCAAGGGCTTATCAAGCAAGCCTCACAGGAGTCATGTGAAGAGATCTTTATTAACTATCCCATGATGATAAGCTCTTTGATGAAAGTCATTATGGACATGTGAATTCCACTTTTACAAGCACCAAATTAGTCCTCTACTTCTCATTTTAAAGTGGCTGAGAAATTAAAAAGTGTATTGACAAACCGCAAATGGAATCCCATCTGTCCGTATGCGGTTGAAATGTCATCAAAATAAAACTTAAAATTGTTTGTGGAAATAGCAGGGGAAAACATGGCTTGTTTTTTCTCAGTCTACTAAAGGAACAAATTTGTTCCTCCTGCTGCTGTATATATTTTCCCATTTCATGCATTGTCATCAGAGCAGTAAAATTGAGAAAAACAAGGTCCACATTAACAACTGAAAATTTATTCCACTCCTTGTGTTTGTGCAGTGCTTTTCGTCCCTATGCTTTACAGACCCCCAAGAAGAATAAATTCAACATCAGATCCAAGTAAACGTTTTCCTCCATGGGTTGATGAAGTACAGCACAGACAGAAGCCGCAACTCACCTATGTCAGAAAGTTGGATTTTGAGCAGACTGTCCCAAACATCAGATACAAAGTTATTACTCTTCTACAGAAGTTCTTTAATACACTGTCAATACAGAGATTGGGACTGACTATGCTGGCTGGTAAAAAAGGAGAAAGATGCACTGGACTATCAGGTTTTACCAGCTGCTGCTGGGGTTCATAACAGGAAGAGGATTCCTAGGGATGCACAGCAAATGGCACATTAAGATCCTCTGACACATACTCTACTAAAGGGAAAATTATTACACAAATTAACTTTCTTGTTGTAAAAGGAATTTTCTCCATTTCTGAAAATGTAACTTGAACTATAATTCTGTCACATGAGGAAACTAATGCATATATATTTAGTTTCATTTTATAGCACTCTAACTTACATGATTGTAGCATTTTACCCTTGTTTTCCAGCCCTATTGTTCAGCAGCTATTCAATAATTTTATGAAACTGTTCAGCATTTGCTAGGTTTTTCAGATCTTATGCTTCAACAGTATGATGGGAAATATGTTTTTCTCTTCTTTATATTTTATTAATAAAAAGAAAAAAAATGAAGCTGCTCTCTGTGTTGGCAGTTTAATATACTTTGTTTTAAGTGAACAATAAAAAATAGTCTATGCAAAGTTCCACAGGGAGGAATTTTTTCCATTATTTTCCTAACAGCCTAGCTTCTAGAATAACATGAGAATCTTACCAAAACAAAACACAGAGTTGTGATTTTAGGAGAAATGATGAAAATTGAGAGTATTTACCATGACCTCAACTCTGAGGTTACTTTTGAACAATGAGGTCTGACTAGAATAGACAGAAACTAAGACCATCAGAAGGGGCATGTGGTCTTTTCTTCCTCAGCAAAGCCAGGTCAGTCTGGCATTTCCCATAGAAACAGTGGTGCAAAAGAAGAGATTTTTCACAAGCTTATATTGTTATTTATTCTAAACATATGTTGCTGAGTAAGAAATAAACTTTGTTGTTGAATTCGGCTTTAAACTCAATTTTGCTAAGTGATACCTTAATGTTTGTCTTGCTCTTGAAGATTTTTTAAAACAGCTCTACATGAGCATGAGAAATGTGCCAGGTCTTGGTTTAGTTCTACTGGTGAGACACCAGGTCCCAAGATAGCAGCAAATGAAGGAGGCACAAGGCAAAATTCAAATTAGATGCTGAACAGTCCCAAAGCTGACATAATTTTTTCAGGCACCTTGGCATCCATGTCCAAGCATAGACACAGGCTTGACCCTCACTTTTTTGCATCTTCACCCTAGTCAGAGCAGCTGATGTAAATGACACTTTCAAAATTACACCATGTGAATACATAGATGGTAGGCTTTCTTGTAAAACAAAAATAGCCACAGTAGCTGTCCTGAGCAGTGTCTGTTTTGCACTAGGTGATTTGATATTACTGAAGGTTTCCTACTCTCTTATCTAGTGCTTTTGTCAGGGTGCTTTTCCTCATTTCAGGGAGTTATGGGTTTACTAAGCACAGGACAACATGCATTTCCCAATACATGTTAGCCTGTACTCCTCAGACAGGGTCTACATAAGGTTGGAAAAAGAGTAGGAGGAGAGGACTCAAGAAGAACCTTCCAGGACTTCTTATTTTCCTCAGTGCTTCAGAGAGCAGTCTTCAGGTGAAGGTGGTGTAGGGCCCTCCGTCATCCAGCCATCAACCTCTCACCATTAACAGGCTCCTAGTGTTTTATTTGAGATGTTAGAGGCAATCCAACTCCAATGTCATGTGAGTTACTTTGCATGTCTCAAATAGGTTATTTATGAAAAGTTGCAAGATCTCATGAAGGCAACTTTTTTTCCCTGTTGGTGGATCTTTATTTCTAAGTGTTTCCATTAGTTATGTTGCATTGTTATGCTAGATTCATTTTACTCTGCTAGGTTCTAGCTTCTTCAGGAAGTTTTCCTATCCCATTATTTATGTGTAGGTTTTCCAGAAGTCTGTACCACCCAACCTAAGTATCACAGTATCACAGTATCACTTAGGTTGGAAAGGACCTCGAGGATCATCGAGTCCGACCTATCAACACAGACCCCATGACTAGACCATGGCACCAAGTGCCACGTCCAATCTCCCCTTGAACGCCTCCAGGGTCAATGACTCAACCACCTCCCTGGGCAACCCGTTCCAATGCTGAATGACTCGGTGAAGAACCTCCTCCTCACCTCGAGTCTAAACCTCCCCTGGCGCAGCTTGAGACTGTGTCCCCTTCTTCTGGTGCTGGTTGCCTGGGAGAAGAGGCCAACCCCTTCACAGCTACAACCACCTTTCAGGTAGTTGTAGAGGGCAATGAGGTCACCCCTGAGCCTCCTCTTCTCCAGGCTAAACAATCCCAGCTCCCTCAGCCTCTCCTCATAGGGCTTGTGTTCAAGGCCTCTCACCAGCCTTGTTGCACTTCTCTGGACACGCTCAAGTGTTTCGATGTCCTTCTTAAACTGAGGGGCCCAGAACTGGACACAGGACTCAAGGTGCGGCCTAACCAAGGCAGAGTACAGGGGCACTATGACCTCCCTGTTCCTGCTGGCCACACTATTCCTAATGCAGGCCAGGATGCTATTGGCCCTCCTGGCCACTTGGGCACACTGCTGGCTCATATTCAGGTGGCTGTCGATCAGCACACCCAGGTCTCTCTCTGTTTGGGAGCTCTCCAGCCACTCCGACCCCAGCCTATAGCTCTGCATGGGATTGCCATAGCCAAAGTGCAGCACTCGGCACTTGGACTTGTTGAATTACATCCCTTTGGACTCTGCCCATCTGTCCAGTCGGTCGAGGTCCCTCTGCAGAGCCTTTCTACCCTCTAATTGACTAACATCTGCTCCTAACTTTGTGTCATCTGCAAACTTGCTGATGACTGACTCTACCCCTTCATCCAGATCATCGATGAATATGTTGAAGAGGACAGGGCCCAGCATTGATCCCTGGGGGACACCACTGGTGACTGGCCTCCAGCTGGATGTGGCACCGTTCACTACCAGTATTTAAGCTAGATGCAAACTCCAACATTGCTAAAGGCACAAGATTTGAATGAGCACTGAAAGACTCTTTCTCACTTTACTGGAAGGAGTTCCTGTTGAGAGACACTCTAAATAATTTAGAGTTCAAAATTTCTTGGGCTTTATCTTCTTTAAAAATCCAACAATACTATTTGTCTTTGGAACATGTGAGATGGGCATACGTGCAGAGATTTACTAGCAGGGTCCTTAGTTGATGGCATCTCACAACTGTATTGCAAAGTTCATTTCAGGAGAAAATGAAAAGGAAAGAAAATACAAATAGAGAAGGGCTGGTGGGAGATGTGGTGGTTGGAGGCTGTCGGGGGGCCAGTGACCATGAAATAATTGAGTTTTCAATATGCAGTCAAGCTAAGAGGGGCAGCAACAAAACCTCCACTCTGGACTTCTGGAGGGTGGACTTCAGGTTACTTAAGGAACTAACTCAGCAGGTACCTTGGGAAACAGCCCTTAAAAACAAAGGGGTCCAGGAGTGCTGGACCTACTTCATAGTATCATAGTATCATTCAGGGTTGGAAGGGACCACAAGGATCATCTAGTTCCAACCCCCTGCCATGGGCAGGGACACCCCACACTACATCAGGCTGGACAGAGCCTCATCCAGCCTGCTCTTAAACACCTCCAGGGACGGGGCCTCGACCACCTCCCTGGACAACCCATTCCAGGGTCTCACCACTCTCATGGTGAAAAGCCTCCTCCTCACATCCAGCCTGAATCTCCCCACCTCCAGCTTCATTCCATTCCCCCTAGTCCTATCACTATCTGAGATCCTGAGAAGTCCCTCCCCAGCCTTCCTGTAGGCCCCCTTCACATACTGGAAGGCCACAATGAGGTCACCTTGGAGCCTTCTCTTCTGCAGATTGAACAGCCCCAACTCCTTCAGTCTGTCCTCATAGGAGAGGTGCTCCAGCCCTCTGATCATCCTTGTGGCCCTTCTCTGGACACCTTCCAGCACCTCCACATCCCTCTTGGAATAGGGGCTCCAGAACTGGACACAGTACTCCAGGTGGGGTCTCACCAGAGCTGAGTAGAGGGGGAGGATCACCTCCCTCGACCTGCTAGCCACACTTCTCTTGATGCAGCCCAGGATCTGATTGGCTTTGCGGGCTGCAAGTGCACACTGAGAGCTCATGTTGAGCTTCTTGTCCACCAGCACCCCCAAGTCTCTCTCCTCAGGGCTGCTTCAAGAAAGCAATCTTGAAAGTGCAGGAACAGGCTGTCCCAATGTGCTGGAAGATGAGGCACCAGGACAGATGGCCAGCCTGGATGGGCAATGAGCTTCTGAATGAATTAAGGGAACAAAAGAGGGTGTAGCATCTTTGGAAGGAAGGAGAGGTAACCCATGAAACATTTAAGGATGTTGCTAGGTAATGCAGGAAAAAAAAATAGGGAGGCAAAATCCCATTTAGAGGTTAGACTAGCCACTGCTGTGAAGGACAACAAGAAATGCTTTTATAAATGTATTAACGGCAAAAGGAGGGGCAAGGACAACCTCCACTCCTTAGTGGACATGGAGGGGAATATTGTAACTAAAGATGAGGAAAAGGTAGAGGCATTTAACACCTTCTTTGCCTCAATTTTTAAGAGCAAGATAAGTTATCTTCCAGATAACTGCCCTCCTGGCAGAAGGAGTCAGGGAGCAGTATAGTTTCCCTGTAATCCAGGAGGAAGTAGTTAGAGACCTGCTCAGCCACTTGGATCCCCACAGCAAACTCCTGGCCAAGCTGTCAGCCCGTGGCATTCTGTGCTGGGTTAGGAACTGGTTGGAGGGCCGAACCCAGAGATTGGTGGTGAATGGTGCAACATCCATCTGGCAGCCAGTCACTAGTGGTGTCCCCCAAGGACCAGTGCTGGGCCCCATCCTGTTCAATATCTTTATTGATTATATGGATGAGGGGATTGAGTCCATCATCAGTAAGATGCAGATGACACCAAGCTGGGGACAGGTGTTGATCTATTAGAGGGCAAAGGAGCTTTGCAGAGGGACCTCGACAGGCTGGGTAGATGTGTAGAATCCAACGGCATAAGATTTAACACATCCAAGTGCCGGGTTCTACACATTGGCCACATCAACCCCATGCAGTGCTGCAGGCTGGGGTCAGAGGGGCTGGAGAGCAGTCAGGCAGAGAGGGACCTGGGGGTACTGGTCGAGAGTAGGCTGAACACGAGCCAGCAGTGTGCCCAGGCAGCCAAGAAGGCCAGTGACATCCTGGCCTCTAGAAGGAATAGTGTGGCCAGCAGGAGCAGGGAGGTCATTCTGTCCCTGTACTCAGCACTGGTTAGGCCACACCTTGAGTACTGCATCTAGTTCTGGGCCCCTCAGTTTTGGAGAGAGGTTGACTTGCTGGAAGGCGTCCAGAGAAGGGCAACAAGGCTGGGGAGGGGTTTGGAGCACAAGCCCTATGAGGAGGGGCTGAGGGAGCTGGGGTTGCTTAGCCTGGAGAAGAGGAGGCTCAGAGGAGACCTTATTGCTGTCTACAACTACCTGAAGAGAGGTTGTACCCAGATGGGGGTTTCATAGTTTCATAGTTTCATTCAGGGTTGGAAGGGACCACAAGGATCATCTAGTTCCAACCCCCCTGCCATGGGCAGGGAAACCCCACACTAGATCAGGCTGGACAGAGCCTCATCCAGCCTGCTCTTAAACACCCCCAGGGACGGGGCCTCGACCACCTCCCTGGACAACCCATTCCAGGGTCTCACCACTCTCATGGTGAAGAACCTCCTCCTCACATCTAGCCTGAATCTCCCCACCTCCAGCTTCATTCCATTCCCCTAGTCCTATCACTACCTGACATCCTGAGAAGTCCCTCCCCAGCCTTTCTGTAGGCCCCCTTCAGATACTGGAAGGCCACAATTAGGTCACCTCGGAGCCTTCTCTTCTGCAGACTGAACAGCCCCAACTCCCTCAGTCTGTCCTCATAGGAGAGGTGCTCCAGCCCTCTGATCATCCTCGTGGCCCTTCTCTGGACACCTTCCAGCACCTCCACATCCCTCTTGGAATAGGGGCTCCAGAACTGGAGGCAGTACTCCAGGTGGGGTCTCACCAGGGCTGAGTAGAGGGGGAGGATCACCTCCCTCGACCTGCTAGCCACACTTCTCCTGATGCAGCCCAGGATCTGATTGGCCTTGTGGGCTGCAAGTGCACATTGGGAGCTCATGTTGAGCTTTTTGTCCACCAGCACCCCCAAGTCTCTCTCCTCAGGGCTACTTTCCAGCCAGTCACTGCCCAGCCTGGATTTGTGCCTGCGATTGCCTCCACCCAGATGAAGGACCCTGCACTTGCTCTTCTTGAACTTCATGAGGTTGGCTTGTGCCCACCTCTCCAGCCTGTCAAGGTCCCTCTGCATGGCCTCCCTTCCCTCCAGCGTGTCTGCTGCACCACACAGCTTGGTGTCATCAGCAAACTTGCTGAGGGTGCACTCAATGCCACTGTCCATGTCACCCACAAAGATGTTGAACAAGACAGGTCCCAGGACTGATCCCTGAGGGACTCTGCTTGTCACTGGCCTCCACTGGGACATGGACCCATTGACAGCCACTCTTTGGGTGCGGCCATCAAGCCATCAAGTTGGTCTCTTCTCCCAGACAACCTGTGACAGAACAAGAGGACAGAGTCTCAAGCTGAACCAGGGGAGGTTTAGGCTGGATGTTAGTGTGGTGAAGGCACATTATGCCCCAATACTGAATCTTGTCCCAGCATGTGGACAAGTTCCCCCTCCTCCTGGAGGAAGACAAAAGCCAAGGCATTAGCCAGGCTTGCACGCACCCAGTGCATGCAGCGCTCGTGCTGACACCAAGTATGGGCATAATTCTAGCTTCACGCTTTCTATAGGCTGAAGCCAGTTGCTTATGAGAGTGCCCATTGGTCAAGCCCAGCCTTGAGGAATCCGCCGCCTAACGCAACCGCATTCTCTCCCCGAGGCTGTTTGCATCAGCCCCGAGAATCGCCGTGGTTGGGCCAACCCCGTAGCTCTGCCTGCTGCCGTATCGTCCCGCCCTGCCGTGCGAGCCGACTTTGAGGGCCGACCCCACGGGCCAACCCGACCAGGACCGATCCCTGTTGTCTGGAGGGAATCGAATATCTTCCACGTGTTTTCCATCCACTAACACTCAGTTCAAAGTATCCGCGTCTAGCAGAGTAAGCGCTGACGCACAGAAAGATTGTAATATTGCTGTGTATAGCCAGGAGCCGCCCGCGTCCCGCCGAGTCTCCATCTACTGGCCAAGCGGCGGAACTGCACCCTTCGTTATATAAAATATAGAAATAGTCTTTAACTAGTTCAAGTTCTAATCATAACAGTAAGCCACTTGTGGAATCTATTTCACGAACGTGCACTAGAACATGTATATAAGTTGGTGATTCATTGGCTATTAATGGTTTTATAATTAATAAAAATAATATTTTCATAATTCATATTTCATATTAATAAATTTAATAACCTCTTCACCACAGTTAGGAAGAAATTCTTCACAGAAAGAGTGATTGGCCATTGGAATGATCTGCCCAAGGAGGTGGTGGAGTCACCATCACTGGAAGGGTTTAAGAAGAATGTGGATGAGGCACTTAGTGCCATGGTTTAGTTGATTAGATGGTGTTGGGTGATAGGTTGGACTCGATGATCTCGGAGGTCTTTTCCAGCCTGGTTAATTCTCTATACCTGTTCTGTATTCCGTAAAACAAGAAAAAAAACAAACCCAAACAACAACAACAAAGAAACCAGACAAACAAACAAAAAGAAACTCCTTTATTGCCATCTGAGAAGAGAAGTAATTGGAATCCCAAATAAGCAGCCTCCCTAGGTTCCTCTCTAGCATGCAATCTCCCACAAGATTTTTCCATAGGGACTATGTATTTTTCATCATGACCCACGCAGCCTTCCTGTTGGATTTTGCTTCTGGTGGTGTTAGTATTGGCTGGAACATGCTGTCACCTGAGGCTGGTGCTACAGATGAAATAGTTGGTAACTTACGCACTTTCATGTGACTGAGTTCCATAACCAAAAAGCTAAAACCAAATGGCTAGGAAAGGAAAGGGAAAAGGGTGATTCTGATGCTGGAAACAATTTATTATCCAAGAGAACCCACAATAACAGTGCTTGTCAGGATTTACAGGAATAAGTCCTTGAGAATAATGGCATGAGAATAATAGCAAGAGAACAAGGAATAATCACTACCACAGCATCCTCGGTGAAACACTGCAGAGCTTCAAGGAAAATACAGGCTACAGAATGCAGCTTAGAGTGCCTTAGTATTACAAAGGTGAAGGCACCTAAGGCACTAAGCAACACTTCAGAGTTTCAAAACTGGTATTTTGTGCATTCCTCTCCATGAATTCCCTTTTTACTCTAATAAACAGCAGTCTTTTTCTCACTCCTTCTTGATGCCATTCCTTCTTTTCACTCTAACATTTCTGCCTGCTTTTTAAAACGCAGTTTCTCATAGCTAACTCACACCTATGTCCTGCAGCCTAAACATGTGCACCTCTGCTCTGCATTGACAAGTACCTTTTTCCTTGCCTGTAGTGGACATTGTAATATAGAAGTATCTATCTAGCCTCTAACTGCAAAAAGCCTCCTTTTCACCTTTCTATTTCTCTAAACAGCAAAAGTAATCTTTCCTGCTTTCAAATCATCTGGCAAGACAGTCTGCTCTCTCTTAATGACCTCTTAGCTGATTATGAGACATAGTGAGGTATCAAATACTTGTGAGCAGCACAACCTCATCATCAAAGATTGTGGGGTGTCGCTACACTATTTACACCACTAAAGCTTCTCACTTTTACACTGGGCATTGTATACTACAGCCTCACATCACATTCTAGTCTCACTGAATTCAGAAGTGAAAACAGCTCAGCAGTACCATTCAGGATCCTGCAGTGAAGAGTGAGCTATTTTCTTTGCTCTGTTACTCAGCAACAGTCAGTAGCTTATGCAGTGACACAAGACCTTGCTTGCAGATCAAAAACATTTTCCAAATAAATTGTATTTTAATGCAAATACCTAGTGAGTATATTTGAAGTCTAGAAACAGTCCAAAATTACTCCCATAGAAGAACCAGTATGCATTTTTTCCCTTTTATTGATGCCAGAAATTGCTCCTTGAGCTGGAAAAAAAATATTTCCTTGATTCCTAAGTACATGCTCAGATTCATGGAGGAAATGTTGTATTTTCTATGTCTGGTTAAAACCAAGAATTATTGAAGGAAAGTTATTCTCCTGAAAGTTTGGGTATGACTTATCAGTTGATGTAAGACTATGTTTAATAACACTAAACCAAGATACGTGAATAGAAGAAAAATATAATACCCTCTAAGTCCCAAGAAGCATTCACAATACTTCAAAACTTTTAGAAAAACAGAACAAAACAACAGTTGTCTTTACCAGTGAATCAAATGGTGCCACTGTTTGAACACAGGTTCTGAAATTTCATTGTGTGCACATTTAACCTGTAAGAATGTCAGTGTTAGCTGGTCCTCACCAAGTAGCTCCCAGACAGAATCCAGGTACTTTCACAATGGGCAGCTTGGGTGCCATTGGAAACCTGAAGAGTGCTGCCCTCATGCCAGCCTCAAAATGAAAGTGCTGGCTGGAGCAAAGTATCACGGGGCTTGGAGTTTGATTGTAACATGAGAGGCTTTCTGTGCAGTTTCCCAGTTTGGGGAGCTGATCTTTCCTGCTGGCAGGGCTGCAGGTAGCGAGGGATAGCGGAGGTCACTGGCTTCTGCTGCATTTTGCTTTGCTTTTCTGCAAATAGGATAAGGTAGTTGTGCATTGTGTGGTCTCATTAGATTATCTCAACCCAAAGAGGTTTCTTTTGTTACTTTCCCTTCTGTCTGTGTGTTCACAGGATCACAGGATGTTAGGGGTTGGAAGAGACCTCTGGAGATCTTCCAGTCCAACCCCCCTGCTAGAGCTGGACCACACAATCTAACACAGGTCACACAGGTCTTGAAAGTCTCCAGCAAAGGAGGCTCCACAACCTCTCTGGGGAGCCTGTTCCAGTGCTCTGCGACCCTTACAGCAAAGTTCTTTTTCATGTTGAGGTGCAAACTCCTGTGCTGTAGTTTATTTGTCCTATCACAGGGCGGAAGTGAGTAGAAGCTGTCCCTTCCTTCTTGACACCCAGCCTTCATGTGTTTATATACATTTATTAGATCCCCTGTCAGTCTTCTCCTCTCCATCCTAAAAAGCCCCAGGTCTCAGTCTTTCCTCATAAGGCATGTGCTTCAGTCCCTCAATCATCCTTCTAGCCCTCCAGGACAACCAGTCTGCATTAATTTTCTTTGTGAGTTGAGACATTATAAAACGTATGTCTTTACAATATCTTTTTGAATGGTTCAAACAGACCAATATTATGGCAAATCACACATTTATTTTGCAATTACCTATTATTTAAAGGCTGGAAGGAAGTATTGAACACCCATGCAAATGGTTATGTATAAGGGAAAGCATTACAAGTTACTGAATTTCAGAAATGCCATCAAAATTGTTTGGTTTGGTGCCAGGGAATTAGGGCATCCATGTTGCTGTAATATTCTAGTACTAATCACAGGACTAGAAATACCACAGCTGAGGAGGTGGATTTTAAAAGCAGAAAGAGGAAATGGGATAATCACCAATCACACTGACAACAGGAATACAAATGCAGTTTTGCTCATCTGTGTAAGCTGGTTGACTTGCAGAACTACTGTGTCTGAAGAAAAAGAAGCAGCTGCTTTACAGTATCACAGTATAATTAAGGTTGGAAGAGACCTCGAGCATCATCGAGTCCAACCTGTCACCACAGACCTCATGATTAGACCATGGCACCAAGTGCCACGTCCAATCTCCTCTTGAACACCTCCAGGGACGGTGACTCCACCACCTCCCTGGGCAGCACATTCCAACGACAAACGACTTGCTCGGTGAAGAACATTCTCCTCACCTTGAGTCTAAACCTCCCCTGGCGCAGCTTGAGACTGTGTCCCCTTCTTCTGGTGCTGGTTGCCTGGGAGAAGAGACCAACCTCTTCCTGGCTACAACCACCTTTCAGGTAGTTGTAGAGGGCAATGAGGTCACCCCTGAGCCTCCTCTTCTCCAGGCTAAACAATCCCAGCTCCCTCAGCCTCTCCTCATAGGGCTTGTGTTCAAGGCCTCTCACCAGCCTTGTTGCCCTTCTCTGGACACACTCGAGTGTTTCGATGTCCTTCTTAAACTGAGGGGCCCAGAACTGGATACAGGACTCAAGGTGCGGCCTAACCAAGGCAGAGTACAGGGGCACAATGACTTCCCTGCTCCTGCTGGCCACACTATTCCTAATGCAGGCCAGGATGCCATTGGCTTTCTTGGCCACTTGGGCACACTGCTGGCTCATATTCAGGCAGCTGTCGATCAGCACACCCAGGTCCCGCTCTGTTTGGGAGCTCTCCAGCCCCTCTGACCCCAGCCTGTAGCTCTGCATGGGGTTGCCATAGCCAAAGTGCAGCACTCGGCACTTGGACTTGTTAAATGCCATCCCAGTGGACTCTGCCCATCTGTCCAGTCGGTCGAGGCCCCTCTGCAGAGCCTTTCAACCCTCTAACTGACTAACATCTGCTCCTAGCTTGGTGTCACCTGCAAACTTGCTGATGACTGACTCGACTCCCTCATCCAGATCATCAATGAAGATGTTAAAGAGGACGGGGCCCAGTACTGATCCCTGGGGGATGCCACTGGTGACTGGCCGCCAGCTGAATGTGGCAAATTATTAGTCATTATTACTTTTGCACCAATATTTTGCAGGTTTCTTTCCTTACCAACAACACACATCAAACCTATCCAAATTGAGACTCCATGAATCTTATAGGATGCTGATGATGAATTGTGACAAGCTACACGTTCAGAAAGTCTTCACCATCTAGGGATGCTGGCCAGCAACAGTGTGGGGAGTTTGTCATTGGATATTCAAGTCAGCTTATCTTCTGACCGTCCTGGAAAACCGATGCATTAGGATAGCCTTGTTTAAGGTACCATCAGTAATGTAACACTGTTGACACTAAAGGAGCAGCTGAGAGCTATGGTACTCTTCTCAAAGAACAGGTTGAAGACTTTCCATTGAAGTGTTACCATCATACTTGCCAAGTCAAGAATAAAAGAGCCCTCTCCAGTATATCTAAGTTATAGGTTCCCACATAATAGTTGTCTAGTAAGGAGCGTAGCTGACTTTGTGGCTCATGAGTCTGGAAGATCCATAGACAGTTTGCTCAGTGTGATCATGGAGCTTGCATCTGAAGGCCCAGGAAAGGATTTAATTGGCATGTAGATTTCAGTGGCAGGGGAAGGCACTCGTTCTCCAGCATGCAAGTTCAAAATGTCCTAAAAATTCTAATAGTTGTTGCAAGAACTGGAAGCAACAATTGTATCACTAGCAGTTATTATTTACTATTTATGGTATGAGTCTTTTTATGGACTCAGAATGGATTGTGATCTGTTAGGCATCCCAAATACAAGAAAGTGTAGGAAAAGAATCTACAATCACATAGGCTTTGAAAATTTAAAAGATGAATAACTCTGTAGTTAGTGCTTTAGCTTGTGAAAAATGTACAAATGAATGCCACAAGGAAGAAATTGGATAGCAAAACAAAGAAGATGAAAGATTCTGAGGGAAAAAATTCCAGTAATTGGAGCATGAAAACACAATACTGGTAATTAATACAAGAAGGCACAAGTGGAAAAAAGCTTACTGGGGAAGGGGGGCGGGAGAATTACATAAATCACTCAAGCTGTGCAGAGTCAGAACACCAATGAAAGCTCAGCAGCTAACACAAGAAAAGGAAAAAATCAAATTGTGGCTGGAGCAACTTGAGAGGTACACTGACAGCACAACTCCTAGTAGGCAGATCTAAAAGACGGATATATCTTCCTTTCTCTCTGAGGTCATTCAAGGACACTGGTAAAGAAAATGGGGAAGGAAAAAAAAAAAGCCAGTACCAGAACAAGAGTACACAGTCTCAGGCTGTGCCAGGGCAGGTTTAGGTTGGATGTTAGGAAGAAGTTCTATACAGAGAGAGTAATTGCCCATTGGAATGGGCTGCCTGGGGAGGTGGTGGAGTTGCCGTCATTGGAGGTGTTCAGGAGGAGACTTGATGGGATGCTTGGTGCCATGGGTTAGTTGTTTGGGTGGGTTGGATTGGTTGATGGGTTGGACGCGATGATCTTGAATGTCTCTTCCAACCTGGTTTATTGTATTCTGTTCTAAAATCAGAAATTAACCACAGAAAATGTTAAAATTTACCACAGAAAATGTTAAAATTTACCTGTAATTCTCTGTATTTTACCTTTCAACATTCTCCTTTTTAATAGTTGCCTAAACAAGAAAAGGGATATACTTTCTTTATGGAATTCTCAATGGCATCTAGTTACAATATCTCTTATCTGTCTGCCTCTCTCTACCTCTTTCTGTCTGCTGTGTCATGTTTGGTCAGAGGCATCTTATACTGGACAAGAATCAGCTGGTTATAAAGAAAATGCTCAAAATATTTTGGTAGTTATTAATGTAGACTGCCCTTATTTAAACACTCATAAATAACTGAATCAATGCAGATACAGGAAAATGTCTTTTTAGCCATTCTGTTCAGTGAGGTGTATGGGGAAACAGTATTTTAAAGGTAAAATGCGTTAAACGGTAAATAAAGGAAATCCAATCTGTCATTTACATAAACTTTCTTGTGAAGCAATGTGATAGTAATGTTCAAGAAGGCTGCTGCATGATTCCCATCCAACACAGATTTGCTGAGACATAGCTGAGAATATGACACTTGGCAGAAAAGCAGCAAGCCATTTAAAGTACCATTTAAATCCTTTCAGGGCATTTAAGAAGAAGAAAATAAACAGAATAAAGAATGTACATAAACTGAATTGCATCATCTAGTTAGTAATATTTGTGCGTATTCCATTTCAGTCTTCAGTTCTTGATGCTGTCAAACTGTTAATCAGACAAGCACTGAAAATAAAATAGTGCCTTGAACTGAGTATTTTAAGTGTAATAATGCAGCCATTTGTAAGATTTATTTTCAGGAGAAATGAAAAATAAGCATCTACTTACCACTTGCAGTCAACTGCTCTGGCATTTTGGTGTGCCTAACAGCTTAAACTCTAATTACATGGGGAATGCTCAGCTTGTATGAGAGCACAGCATAACGAAGTAAGGTGGCATCACAGTCAATTTAAGTTCTATGAGTCAATTAAAGCCTTGAACTCCATGTGAATGCCAGGCAAGGAAAATGACAGCAAAATTTGAATGATGAAATCTAGGAGACAACAACAAAAATTTACAAATAGGAACACAGAGCAGATGTCATCTCTCATATTCTTACTGGAACATTTGAAAAGTGAATTGAGGTGCGTTAGACCTGAAAGGGAAGCTGTGAGATTTGGTTTATGTCATGATATTGCCATTATATAACCAAACTGTGATGGAGTCCTCAGAAATTCCTCTTTTATGGTTAATTCTGACATGTTCAATCAGTCACACAGCTACAACTAATCAGTATTTGTGGGATAGTTTTCACATTACAAATATCTCTGATAAATTTCCTGAGTAATTGGAAAATGTAATGAAAAGTTTTGCAGAATTGTGTCTCTGCTACTAGTGCAGCACCTTGCCATTTTCACATCCTCTAAAGCTAACGAAGGCTTCTTCCAGAGCTTTAGACCAGTCTCTATAATGTTCTATTTATATTCTTACATGGCCTTTATCACTGTGGCATCTGACTACCTTCCAGGCCCGTGTTATATGATACAACTTCAGTTGCAAGGTTCTTACATAATTTTTCTGCTTGGAAGAAAGGAAAGAGTGTTGCTTTTAAGCTATTTAAAACTGCCTGGCTTGTCTGTTTATTTTTAGCCAGAGAGGTGCCTCTTGCACAGGGAAATGAAACTTTGAAGCAGTTCTTCATTCCAGTGAACACTTATTGTATAACTGAAAACCATTACAAAACCCAGGACCTAAATAAATGCCTACTTCACAGACTGGGACTCAGTTTAGATATAGTTTGCAGGACAAGCATTTTGCCATGCCCTAAAACCAGCCCACTATTAAAGACTGAGCTGTTGCTAGTTGTGGAAATCATTTAGCTGTTTATTGACACAAGCCACAGAAATCCTGGGAGAAAAAATGTGTTTCTGGTCACGTTCTAGAGAGGCCAAAAATACGAACTATTTATTGCAATTGCATTGACAGATAATCTCTACAAGAAAATCAAGGTCAGAAATCCAAATTAATGTTGAAAATCTTGATAAACACATACTAACTGAGGGTACTTAAACCTCAATGTGATGCTTGTATTACACATTAGCAGCAACAATGTGAAAAAATCTGGATAAGGCACACTAGCAAACTTCCAGTGATATTTTTTTTTTGTTTGAAAAACAAATAGAGTTCCAAGGGCTACTTCAGTTTTGCATGCATCACATATTTGTTTTACTCAGAAATTGTATAGTGCTGTATCTCAGAAATTCAACTGAAAATAACTAACATCTGTTTTGGAAGATTTTAAACACAGCACCCCAAGGTTTTGTACTGTGTGACACTTTCCGGATTTTAGAACACAATAGGTCTGTTCAATTTCTCTGTAAGATAGTAACTATCAGGTAGTGATAGAAGTAGGGGAAATGGAATGAAGCTGGAGGTGGGGAGATCCAGGCTAGATGTGAGGAGGAGGTTCTTCACCATGAGAGTGGTGAGACCCTGGAATGGGTTGTCCAGGGAGGTGGTCGAGGCCCCGTCCCTGGAGGTGTTTAAGAGCAGGCTGGATGAGGCTCTGTCCAGCCTGATGTAGTGTGGGGTGTCCCTGCCCATGGCAGGGGGGTTGGAACTAGATGATCCTTGTGGTCCCTTCCAACCCTGAATGAAACTATGAAACTGTAAAATCTATGGAAGCATGAGGACCCATTTAATATGTATTTCTAAATGATTGTAAGCATACTAGACCTAGAGAAAATAATCATCAATAGTAAAGAATCAAAAAACAAGGGGGTTGTTTTAATTAATTCTATTTACCATTAGCCAAGTACCTCTGTAAACCAATTTTGCCATCAGAGACAGACAGAATCACCAAGAGGCAAAGTAAAAGGATTTGTAAATACAAATGAGCTGACCTGGAAAAAAAAGGGAAAGCTAACAATAATTTCCAAGAGCTGAACACTTCTTTGTCAGGTTGAAAACGCACTGAGAAAAGCTCCCTTCTACTGCTTGATCTAGTATTGGTGTCCAAATCTTGAAGAACAAAGGTTTGAATAAAGTTTTAGACACTGGTCCTATGCTATACATGCCTGTGCTTCTTTGTGAGTACCATGTGTTGCCACTGGTATTTAAAGCATAAAAGCTAGTCCCAGATATTACTGAACAGCTTTTCCCAAAATCCAGGGTTGTCATCTCTTCCATACCAGTTACAGAATTGAGGTCAACATAAGGAAACTTATCAATGAAGAGTGATGGCAGCATGACACTTAGCACCATTGTCAGAGTCAGTCTGCTCAGAGCAGAAATTGCTGTCCCAGGCTGCTTTTTCCCCTTTGTTCAGGAAGGATTTTTGTAAACTGCAATGATATTCCCTAAGGATTGTTAAAGACATAACTGATATATTGTATTTTCCTCTTTTTGACCTACAGCCAGGCAAAAGCAATGGCATGCCCTCAGTGTTGCATGTCACAGTTTGCTGCCAGGAGCTGTCTGTCATGCACACCCACAGTCATATTTCATCACACCTTCAGTACAAGTCTTTAACTGTACAGAAGATAAACACTGTGTACATTCTCAGTTTTCTTTCTCTCAAAGAGCTTTTAGGGAAACACTGCACCACACTTGTAAACAGGACTCATCCTGTTCATCAGACTAGATGACCTTTAAAGGTCCTCCACTTCTGAAAAATCACAGGCTATTGCTAGTCACTGCTCTGAGTCTGCCATTTCCAAAGTCTCAGATCTTGATACAGGTGACCTCGAGAAAGCACCTCCACTGAAACTATACTTATGCTTTTACAGTCCAGACAAAAGTTCCCCATAGCACGATGCTCCGCAAACCATTAAGCCAAGAGGTGGATAATATCATAAAGAATGTCCACTATAGCACGTCCTATCCTCTCAAAGTAGTAAAGGCAGCTACAACATGGAGAAGCTAAAGAAATAAACATAATACTGACCATTCATGGTTACAGCTTGCATTGATGGTTCCAGAAAGGCTTTCAGAGAGATTTCCTCCAGGACTCCTATGAAAATGGCCCCAAGGGTACAAGCACCATAGTGTACTCCCCCTTCTTCTTTCCTGATGAATTCTCACTATGTAGAAAGTATCATTTTCAAACTTCTCTGGAGACTAGAAGAAATGCCTACACTTGGTACAAAGATGCTTTCCCATCACAGTAAAGACAAAGATAAATAACTCAGCTTGGTTCCCCACCTCTAGACACCAGCTCAGATAAAAAAAGATCTGTTTTTCTTCAACATGAAAAGAGAAATATAAATAATCAATTGAAAGGGACCTCTGTTCCTGGTATCAGTATAGATTAAGCAATGATGTGGTTGAGAACAGCTCTGTACAAAAAGATTTAGGGATACTAGTGGATCAAAAGCTGGGCATGAACCAACAATGTGCACTGACAGACCAGATGACAGTTTGCATCAGGGGCTGTATCAAAAAAAGCATGGCCAGCAGGTCAAAGGAGTGGATTCTGCCCCTCTGCTAAAGATGATTCACACTGTTTCTTTGTAGCCCTCCTGAGAATGAGGGAGAACATGTTGTTCTTTTCACAGAAACTCCTGCAAATTGCAATTACCCCAGAATCTCCCACTGGAGTTCTGGTATGTTTTGTCTCCCACAGAGATGGCAATCTCTTGTCAGAGCTTTTATGTGCACCGTGTGTTGTACAATGTTCGCTTCTCAGGCCACCTTTAAATTTTGCTGGTAATGACACTTTGTTTTCATTATGAGCCCTGATTTTCTTGTCTCTATCTGGAACAGAATTCAGCAGATTTTCTGGTTATGTCCCTCTTCCTTTATCAGTAGTAAAGGATACCTTTAGGGACTGGGTAGCCCTAGGCCACCCAATATGCTTATAATAAATGGGAATTACACCTTTCTGAGGAAATAGAATATAAAATCCCTTTTCATCTGCATAATCTTTCACAGCCCCCAAGACTACACTTCTTTGTTTCAGAAATGTTAAAAATAATTTATAGTAGTAGAAATTATTGACAGAACATCTTCAGCATTTCTTCAGTGTTCCCACCTCATTGCCTCAATTTTATATGTATAGCTATCTCCTTTTTTAGTGGTAATTTAGCAGTTGCATTTCATATTAAGTTTTTTTAAAAAGCACATAACATGTTGTAAAATACCAATATATATTTCATTTGTTGCTCATATAAGCATTTAGAGAGAATGATTGCCCATTGGAATGGGCTGCCTGGGGAGGTGGTGGAGTCGCCATCACTGGAGGTGTTTAGGAGGAGACTTGATGGGGTGCTTGGTTGCATGGTTTAGTTGATTAGGTGGTGTTGGATGAAGGGTTGGATGCAATGATCTTTAAGGTCTCTTCCAATCTGGTTTATTCTATTCTACTCTATAGTATAGGAGATTCTCCACACATGAATAGAAGACAAAATATACCATTGAGTGTTATAATATATGGTAGTACAAGCTAGCACCTATCAGTCTACTAAAATTCCATAAACTTGCGGTTAGTGGAACCCTAATATGCCCTTAGATTATTTTATATGTTTTTTTGCCTACTCTTTTTTTAATGCACTTTGGTTCCTCCTGGTTTTTTTTAGATTAAAAGAAACCGTTAACCTTTATTCCAATCTCTCTCTTAAACAGAGAAGCCATATAATAGAAAACTTCTTGATCACTACTGGTGACAAATCCTCAGCTGAAACACACCGTCCCAGTTTGAGGGGCTTAAAAAGACTGAGTGTCCCAGTTTGCCTGGCTTTGCTGTGCAATCTGTTACTCCCTATGCTGAGCACAGAAAAGGTTTATGACCTTTCTTACCTCCTGAATTTTCTGAGAAGTTTGAAGAAATGGCCTCTGCAGTGCATGGTAAGTTTAGCTACTTTGTCACCAGCAATCACTGGTTTGCATCTGTCTGACATGTGATTGATTCTGGGAAAGGTTGCTGCACTTGATCAGCACAGTAGATTGATACCAAGATCTGTTCAGTATGGTTTTAGAAATTAATCAGGCAGAATCCACAAAAAATGGTATGCAAGTAAAGCATCTAAATCATACCAGGAACACTACAATCATCTGTCATGTATCTTACCTGGCACTTCAGCTCTAAGTGGGATGCATCTATAAAGAAAAGTGTTGAGCAAGGTTCACACCTGCTGCAGAAGCAAGAAGAACATGGAGTTCTGGTACTTCCCCTTATCCCTTGCTTTGCTGTTTCTGCAATCACAAGGCCAGCTCATAACCTCTGATATACTGCAATGACTGATGCCTTTGTTAGACCAATGAAGTTGTCTTCACTCCCTTAAGTGATAAATAAACCCCACATCTGAAGCATATTTTTGCAACTCTCCTCCAAAAGGACTCAGATGAATCCATTTTGTATTGAACTAAATGCATGGTCTAGTAACCTGTGAATTCAAATATCCTCATATTTCTTTGTCAGTGTCTGTTTTGAAACAGAATTATTTCCTCAAATGTATATTTAATTATGGTTTTGTTGTGGTTTTTTTTTTTTAATTCCTGTGTAGGTAACACATAGCCACATCTCTGCTAAATATAATTTCTTGCACAGCTTTATAGGCATAATAATTTAGGGGTTTAGCGTACATCACAGATTTTTTTCAGAAGCAAGTTTTTAGGGGCATGGACAATGAGATTAATGACATTTTTGTCAGTTTCTATAAAACATTAAGAGCTTCAAAATTTTCAGATATTACCTTGATGCTGTTCAGCTGAAAACCTAAATGCTTGTCTCTGCTGAAGGGAGAGGAAAAACACAGTAGTAGTAGAGGAAATTGAATAACGGGATTTGATCTGTCTTGTTTTACCTTGTGGGTTTTTGTTTGGTTGGTTTGAGTTTTTTAGGAATGGAAGCAAAAGAATTGTATTCCTCTGAAATCTGTAGGCATCTATGTAAAAAAAGAAAAAAGATGGTACTTAAGATAGGATAGGGCAGTACCCTGATCCTCACAGGCTACAGTCACAAGAAAGGTTTACAGGCATGCTTTCTTTCTAAGAGCTTTGGGTTTCTAGGAAGTGACAATGATATGCATTCAGGGTGGTGCAGTTCTAAGGCTCAGCAAAAAGGATTTAATGACACTGAAAAGGGAGCTAACATATATTTTGTAAAATATTCCTGAAATACTAGGTCTCTTTTAGAATATCTGTTTCTTTATGTAAGGGAGGGTCACTTTATAAGCTGATATCCATTTTCAGGAGATATTTTATGGGGCATTTACTTTGCTCTCCATTTGATTGACTGACAGTAAAAGAACTTTCCAAGGCACAGCTCAAAACCTTCACATTTCTGTCATTACATCTCAGTAGTTACTGAATTTATTCCCCCTGGAATACTTACATCATAAGACTTATTCACTGTTTTTTATTGTTATTCTGTTTTGAAAAAGTCTAGTATATCACTCATCTTCACATCAAAGGAAGGAGTCAAATACACTCAGCAGTGAAAGCAGGAGATGAAGGTTTCCAGTTACATCCTAGCTAGACGTCATTCTCTGTTCATCGGCTAGAGATACGGGTTTGTGAACAGATTGTACATGCTTTAAACACTCATTTGCAATTGGGAAAACACTAAAGATAGATTACAATTGGCATGAAATAAATGTTTTCCTCATGTGTTTTCACCTCTCCTCTGGATCCCCAAAGCAGCAGTTTGTTCTTCAAGATTGTATCATAGTACCATAGTATCAGTCAGGGTTGGAAGGGACCACAAGGATCATCTAGTTCCAACCCCCCTGCCTGGGGCAGGGACACCCCACACTAGATCAGGCTGGACAGAGCTTCATCCAGCCTGCTCTTAAACACCTCCAGGGATGGGGCCTCAACCACCTCCCTGGACAACCCATGCCAGGGTTTCACCACTCTCATGGTGAAGAACCTTCTCCTCACATCTAGCCTGAATCTCCCCACCTCCAGCTTCATTCCATTCCCCCTAGGCCTATCACTACCTGAGATCCTGAGAAGTCCCTCCCCAGCCTTCCTGTAGGCCCCCTTCAGATACTGGAAGGCCACAATTAGGTCACCTTGGAGCCTTCTCTTCTGCAGACTGAACAGCCCCAACTCCTTCAGTCTGTCCTCATAGGAGAGGTGCTCCAGCCCTCTGATCATCCTTGTGGCCTTTCTCTGGACACGTTCCAGCACCTCCACATCCCTCTTGGAATAGGGGCTCCAGAACTGGACACAGTACTCCAGGTGGGGTCTCACCAGGGCTGAGTAGAGGGGGAGGATCACCTCCCTCAACCTGCTAGCCACACTTCTCCTGATGCAGCCCAGGATTTGACTGGCTTTGCGGGCTGCAAGTGCACATTGGGAGCTCATGTTGAGCTTTTTGTCCACCAGCACCCCCAAGTCTCTCTCCTCAGGGCTGCTTTCCAGCCAGTCACTGCCCAGCCTGGATTTGTGCCTGCGATTGCCTCCACCCAGATGCAGGACCCTTCACTTGCTCTTCTTGAACCTCATGAGGTTGGCTTGTGCCCACCTCTCCAGCCTGTCAAGGTCCCTCTGTCCAGTCAAACCTCTGTGTGCATACATTAACAAAAACTCATTAATGACTTTAAATACATCTATTTTCAGATGTTTAGTGAACATAAACCTTCCAAGTAACAGCAAAACCATTTCCTGCTGTAGACCCTCAATACGGTATCAATAGCTTTCATGCTCTAACCAAATATAGTATCTCTCAGACCCACTCCAGCACTTGAAAATATAGTCTTTCAGCCTTCACTTAACTAGGTAATAAAGTTGGAGAACATAAAACAATGGTTGGAGTTCTAAATACTGACAGTTCTTTACAGAAAAGGGCAAGAGTGTCTAGCTACAGGATTGAGTATGCACTGGAAAAGCCATTGTGAAGTATATACTAAATAACACCCTGCCCTGAAAGAATCTATAACAAACAGCTGAAAAGAAAGAGAAATTAAGTATATAGTTTATACTAGATGAGATACATAACTCTTAGCTAGTTATCCTCAGATTAATCAAGAAATCACTTTTGGCACAGGGCTGCCTTGTTTTTTGAGGTACTCAGAAGGATGTAATAAAGCAGATAAAGCAATGAATACTTCAACCTGTATTCTTCCTTTAGCTATTCAAAAATCTATTTCTTGGAGTGACAAGAGATGTAAAAGTTCAGGGACACAAAACATTACTACCATTTGCTACACAGTTTCTGGATGGAGTAGCCTCTGTGGGAAGTAAACATCTCATCATTTTTCCTAATATCTTTCATTAAAATTAATTCATGCAGCCTGTATGTTTCTACACAGTAATCAAGCAATCCATTTGTAAGGATCTGCTCATAGCTCACATGGAAATGTCAGGAACAAAACATATCAAAACAATCTAATTTCTTTCTATGACATGGCAACAGGCCTTGTGGATAGAAGAGAAGCAGTGGATGTCACATATCATGGCTTTAAGACTTTAGACGTTGTCTGACATGACATTTGCTTAAGAGAACAAAAGCACTAGAGTGTGGGTGAGACAGCTGTAAGGTCACTATGCAGCTGGCCTCAAAATGCAACTTGACAAGAAGATACCATTTGTTTATTGACATAATGCAAGAAGGTAGCAAGAGGGATTTGACATGGGGCAATCCTAGATCCCCGTCTACATAATATATTACTTCATGGGCTTCACAATTCTGACTTTTGAGATTGTAGGGAGGGTCAGCACTTCAGAAGGCAGGATTATATTTCACAATCATCTTGCTAAACTGGAAAAAATGAAAAATACAGTGCAATTCAAGGCAATTTAATGAAATAGCAAAGGAATAACTAATCATGCACAGGAATAGCAAGAAGAAGAGATCTTGAAAACATTACAGTGTGAAAGGAGAACATTCAACAATACCAAATGTTGATAGAAATGAAAAAAAAAAAAAGACTACGTAATGTTCTTTGTACCTGATGGTATAGGATAGAAATGCCTTTGCCTTTCAGTTGAAGATTCATAGATTCATAAAATGGTTTAGGCTGGAAGGGCCCTTGAAGATCATCTGGTTCAAATCCCCCTGCCATGGGCAGGAACACCTCCTGCTAGACCAGGTTAGTCAAGGCCTCATCCATCTGGGCTTTGAACACTTCCAAGGAGGAGGCATGCATGAAGCCCCTAAGCAACCTGTTCCACTGTGTCACTACCCTCATTGCCAAGATTTTTTTCTTAACATCTAGTCTACATCTACCCTCCTCAAGCTTAAAGTCATTCCCTCTCATTCTATCACTACAAGCCCTTACAAGACCCTTCTTGGCTTTCTTGTAGGCCATCTTCACATACTGGAAGGCTGCTATATAGTCTCCCCAGAGCTTTCTCTTCTGTGAAAGCAGCAATTTGACAGTACAATTTGACCTCCCCTCTGTATAAAACTGAGCCAGGATCTGAGTCCGCAAATTGTCTTGCATCTCTCAAACATGAAAGACAACTTTAGTCAATGCCAAATAGATTTTCTGATCTTTTATTGCTATTTCATCAGTGTGTTTTTAATGGCCCAATATTTTTCAACATAAAAATTCTCATGTAAGCATTTTTGTCAACAAATTTGTTGAATATCTGACTGAACAATAGTTTCATGTCAAATCAGAACTTTAAAAAAAACCTCAAAACAATAAAAAGCTGAATTTCTCTTTTTTGGAATGTCTGTATAAGATCTTTCAGCCCCAAAGAGTTCTGGAACGTGTCCAGAGAAGGGCAACAAGGCTGGTGAGAGGCCTTGAGCACAAGCCCTATGAGGAGAGGCTGAGGGAGCTGGGATTGTTTAGCCTGGAGAAGAGGAGGCTCAGGGGAGACCTGATTGCTCTCTACAACTGCCTGAAGGGAGGTTGTAGCCAGGAGGGAGTTGGTCTCTTCTCTCAAGCAACCAGCACCAGAACAAGAGGACAGTCTCAAGCTGCACCAGAGGAAGTTTAGGCTCGAGATGAGGAGAAAGTTCTTCACTGAGAGAGTTGTTAGCCATTGGAATGGACTGCCCAGGGAGGTGGTGGAGTCACCATCCCTGGAGGTGTTCAAAAGAGGATTGGACATGGCACTTGGTGCCATGGTTTAGTCATGGGGTCTGTGGTGACAGGTTGGACTTGATGATCTTTGAGGTCTCTTCCAACCTTGGTGATTCTGTGTCTTCCAAAGCTCATAAAAATAAACCATTACCTATCAACACTGTAGATTAACTGGACCCTCTGAACCATGTTACCTAAGGTACTTTCTGCTTCAAGATAACTTTTCTGCTTTCAAAGTCAATATGGAAACATCCCCTGTGTTTTAATGCATAATTTAACAGGAAAAAATAATAGTGTGTGACAAGGAGAACTCTAAGAATATATAAATCTTTCTGCAAAATAATAAAACCCAATATACTGATTCAGTAATGTTTCTGTTCTAAAGATATTCCTGTGGCTTCCATTGCCCTAAGATAAGAGTGCCTCACGGTCATTAAAATATTTATCCCCACAGGTCACCGCATCCTTTGGAGAAATATAACTACTCACATTTCACAGATGAACAAGCAGGGATCTAGGTACACACATTTGGTATTTCTAATTATCCAGCCACCTTGTGGAATACATGACCCTGGTTTAGATAGGCTCTCCAAGGGATGTGAAAACTTATTTGTACCTTTACTGTAGCATAACAAACCAGAATACAGGAGGCAAGATTTGATTTTAAATTTATGCCAAACTCACTGATAGTTTTGTTAAAAATGGACAATATATGGAATACATATCCTCACAATGAGAAAGTAGGAGTATCTTAGTGTGCAGCCCATGAAGTATACTGTTTCCTAGAATGAGGGAAACGGTTGAGTTGCCTAATGTCATCCTTCCAAAACTTAGGTTCCCAGGATAATCTAATTAATTTTTAGTTGAGAGGTGAAATTGGAACTGTGAGAGATCAACTTGTCCCCTTTGTATATATGTCATAAAACACTGTCTCTTCTATTCCCTTCAGTTCTCAGGATAAACACGTTGCTTGTACATCAGCTGGGTTTCTGGAAACACTTTGAATTTCTCTTTCTTCCTCATCTCTCACATGACTCTTCTTACCTTCAGACCATGAAATCTTATTGGAGAGAAAAAGTAACTCACTCAGTTTTCTACTGAAGCTGTTGAAACTATTGAACTAGAGTTTGTGTAAATACTGAACCCATGACTAGAATCAAGATCTCTTTACATCCTCAGTTCAGCATTATAACCATTAGACTGCAGAATTGGTCTCCTGCTCACCATCTGCCTCAAAGATTATTTCAGTATCCAGCACAGTGTAGATCAGCTTTGAAAGTACAGGAGAGAAGGGTGCCTTCAGAACACCACTGATATGAATTTACATGGACCAAGAAAATACAGGTGACTGTGCAGTTAGACAGCAAAAGGATTCTGAATATCAGTATTTTGGATTTGAGCAACAATCATGAACAACAAAAAGTATTTTATGAATATAATCTGAAATGCCTTCCTCAAGGTCACAGTGCACTGAATTTATTCCAGAGCAGGGAATTAGTCCTGGGTTGGCTTAGTCCCAAGACAGAATCTTCTTCTTCAGGCCCTTATTGTCTCCTGAGTTGGTGCTTCTCTTGTGACAAATGTTTTCTTCTCTGCACAAATATATACCATTTCAAACCATTCATAAGGTGAAACAAAAATCCAGCAACAATGAGAAGAGATAAGAATGCAATTACAGGAAAAAAAATTAAAATTCACTATAAATCCTTCTACTGTTACCTTTTAGAATGAAAGCAATTATTATAGTCTCACCTTGTAAGGCCAGGTTATCATTTCAATTAAACAAAATTCCTTTGCTCTGGAATTAAAAATGTTTTTATCACCTGCAACTTACAAAGTGTATTTCAAGAGACTTTTGAACAATCTTTGCCAAGAATTACATCAAAAAGCTATAGCAAGTCTTGTGAGAATATTCAACACAAAAACATTCAAAACAAAAACATTCAGTTAAGAATGGGAAAAACAAGCATAAAACCAAAAAAGCTAATCCCAGTCTAATAGAAAACCTCAAGATATTTCTGTATACATATTGAATCTTAGTGCACTCAGACTCTGAGCTGCCCACTTGCAAAGAGGATTCATTCGTCTTTTATATATTTTTCTGTGGCATATTCATATATTCTTCACACAAAATTGTCTTTTTGCTATTGAAAATATTGATTTGGACATACCTCTACATTGTGCAGAAGCTTTGCACCCCACCTGGAATACTACCTCCAGTTCTGGAGCCCCTATTACAAGAGGGATATGGACGTGCTGGAACGTGTCCAGAGAAGGGCCACAAGAGTTATCAGAGGGCTGAAGCGCCTCTCCTGTGAGGATAGACTGAAGGAGTTGAGGCTGTTCAGTCTGGAGAAGACACTGAGAAGACCTTCTTGTGGCCTTCCAGTATCTTAAGGGGGCCTACGAGAAAGCTGGTGAGGGACTTTTCAGGGTGTCAGGCAGTGATAGGACTAGGGGGAATGGAAAAAAAATAGAAATCAGTAAATACAGATTGGATGTTAGGAAGAAATTCTTCACCGTGAGGGTGGTAAGACATTGGAACAGTTTGCCCAGGGAGATGGTGGGAGCCCCATCCCTGGAGGTTTTCAAGGCCAGGTTGGATGTGGCTGTGAGCAACCTGCTGTAGTGTGACATGTCCCTGCCCACGGCAGGGGGTTGGAACTAGATGATCCTTGAGGTCCCTTCCAACACTAACGATTCTAATATTCTGTGATTCTATGATTTCAGGAAAGTCTCTACCTGAAGGGTGGTTGTAGCCAGGAGGCAGTTGGCCATATCTCCATTAACATCCAATACTAAAAAAACCCAGCACTAGAGAAGAGGTTTTCTGATGTGTTTTGTGCTAGTTTTGGATGAGTAATAACACAGGAAGCATTTTCTGGAGCATGGTAGCTCTTTAAAACAGGTTGTGCTTTTAAAAAAAAAAAAGGGCAATCATAGCACAGAACAGCATGGGCTTGAAAGGGAGGAGAAGATCCTTTCCTGTTCAGGTTTTAAAAGAAACTGACACCTGAAACAAATTAAAAACCTAGAAATTATGGGGTCTACCAAGAGCAGAACAGGAGGCAGAGAGACCCTCCCTGGTCTGGGAGACCATCAGCCAGGGGAGGTTTAGGCTCAATGTTAGGAAGTTCTTCCCAGAATGAGAGATTGGCCATTGGAATGTGCTGTCCAGGGAGGTGGTGGAGTCACCATCACTGGAGGTGTTTAAGGAGAGACTGGATGGGGCACTTGGTGCCATGGTTTAATTGATTAGATGGTGTCAGGTGATTGGACTCAATGATCTCAAAGGTCTTTTCCAACATGGTTAATTCTGTATGAGGGATGGGGAGTCACTTCTCACAATGTCCCTTTCTCAGTGATTCTTTCTGTAGAGAAGTGTGACTGGATTTCCAAGCTAGCTTGCTTTTTTCCCCTCTGCATTTACCGCCATGAAACATAACCACAATGGAGCAGATGCAGTCTTGTCCTGTCTGTTCTTTGTGACATTTGTCCTGTGGTTCATAAAAAGAGATTCTCACTTCCCAACCTGCTCTTCCTGAAGGCTTCCTGTTCAGAGCTGACTGATAAGTGAATGCATTGTCCAGAGATGCTTTATTGCTTTTTTTCCTCCTTTCCTTTCTTATTTCTGAAAGGAAGCAGTGAGGGGGAAGAAATGGTTTGTAAATGAGGCACAACACCAGAGATTTATTGATGAGAGCAGACTCAAGGGGCTCCAGGTAAAAACAGTGTGATTAGCATCATAGCATCTGACTAAACAGCTCCTGCTCTATCACCACTATTTTTGTAGCCATCCCAGAGCCAGGGACAAGACCCTCAAGCAGCCAAGATACCACTCAGAGGAGCTCAGTCCCCATGAGGAGCCCCAGCCAGCACCCATGGATGATATTGGAGTAGTCATCAATCCTGTCCCTAACAGCCAGGGGGCCACCAGGCCCCCCGGTCTTTGTTGTCACCACCACCATCACCCAGTGTGCACCATGAGCACTCACCAGCGACGAGAGGAGGAGCCTCAGCCCAGATGGGCTCAGGGCTCAGCTTGGGACTTCTGCCCTTCCTGGGGTGGGGGGGGGAGGAGGAGGCATTAAAAAGGAGTGTGGGTGGGGAAGGCCAAGTGTCCACACCTGGGGTGGGAGGAGACTCCAACAGAGCCCAGGTGCTGTGGGATTTGAGAGGAAAAAGGGGGGAAATGGGACAGGTGAGGGACTTTAGAGTGTCAGGTAATGTCAGAACATTCAGTACACAGGCAACATACAAAGAATGCTCATCTGGCTGTTTGCCCTTGTGTTCCCATGCGTGTTGCAGGGTCAGACCCAAACAATTAATTTTTGATTCATTAAATAGCATATACCAGCAGATCCAAGCAGATGAGGCCCTCCACAGGCAAATAGAAGCGGCTTCCAGGTCATAAGCCCTGGTCCTCATGGGTGATTTCAACCACCCGGACATCTGCTGGAGGGACAACACAGCAAGGCACCAGCAATCCAGGATGTTCCTGGACTGCATAGAAGACAACTTCCTCCGCCAAATGGTAGAGGAATCAACAAGAAATGGTGCTATGCTGGACCTTGTTCTCACCAACAAGGAAGGGCTGGTAAGCAATGTGAGGCTCAGAGATGGCCTTGGCTGCAGTGACCATGAAGCAGTTGAATTTAATCTCCTCAGGGCAATCAGGAGGAAGTATCCCAAGCTTACGACCCTAGACTTTAGGCGTGCAGACTTTGATCGCTTCAGGGATCTGCTAGCCGAAGTGTCGTGGGACAAAGCCCTGGAGGGAAGAGGGACCCAGGATAGCTGGTCAGTATTCAAGGACCACCTCCTCTGTGTCCAGGAGCTCTGTATACCAACAAAGAGAAAAGCAGGTAAGAATGCTAGGAGGCCTGCCTGGATGGGCAAGGAGCTACTGGACACACTATTACTTAAAAGGAAACTCTACAGGAAGTGGAGAGAAGGACAGGTAGAACAGGGGGAATGTAAGGAAGCTGCCCGAGCAGCAAGAGTCCTGGTTAGGAAAGCCAAAGCAGAGTTTGAATTGAATCTAGCCAGGGAGGTTAAAGGGAACACTAAGAACTTCTACAGGTATATTAATGGGAAGAAGAAGACTAGGGAAGGTGTGGGCCCCCTCAGAAAGGAAAATGGTGACATGTTCACAAGTGATGAGGAAAAGGCTGAGGTACTTAATAACTTCTTTACCTCAGTCTTCACTGCAAGGGCCTCTAGCCACACTCCTGATGTTATGGAAGACAATGCCAGGGACGGGGAGGAAGAACTGCCCATTGTAAGTGCAGATCAGGTTCGTGATCATCTGAAGAACCTGAAAGTGTTCAAGTCCATGGGACCCGACGGGATACACCCACGGGTACTGAGAGAACTGGCAGATGAGGTTGCTAAACCCCTCTCTATTCTATTTCAAAAGTCATGGCAATCTGGTGAAGTCCCCACGGACTGGAAAAGGGGAAACATTGCCCCCATCTTCAAACAGGGTAAGAAGGAGGAACCAGGGAACTGGTTCAAGAAGAGCAAGTGCAGGGTCCTGCATCTGGGTGGAGGCAATCCCAGGCACAAACCCAGGCTGGGCAGTGACTGGCTGGAAAGTAGCCCTGAGGAGAGAGACTTGGGGGTGCTGGTGGACAAAAAGCTCAACATGAGCTCTCAATGTGCACTTGCAGCCCACAAAGCCAATCAGATCCTGGACTGCATCAGGAGAAGTGTGGCTAGCAGGTTGAGGGAGGTGATCCTCCCCCTCTCCTCAGCTCTGGTGAGACCCCACCTGGAGTACTGCGTCCAGTTCTGGAGCCCCTATTACAAGAGGGATGTGGAGGTGCTGGAACATGTCCAGAGAAAGGCCACAAGGATGATCAGAGGGCTGAAGCACTTCTCCTATGAGGACAGACTGAAGGAGTTGGGGCTGTTCAGTCTGCAGAAGAGAAGGCTCCAAGGTGACCTAATTGTGGCCTTCCAGTATGTGAAGGGGGCCTACAGGAAGGCTGGGGAAGGACTTCTCAGGATGTCAGGTAGTGATAGGACTAGGGGGAATGGAATGAAGCTGGAGGTGGGGAGATCCAGGCTGGATGTGAGGAGGAGGTTCTTCACCATGAGAGTGGTGAAGGACTGGAATGAGTTGTCCAGGGAGGTGGTCGAGGCCCCGTCCCTGGAGGTGTTTAAACCCAGGCTGGATGAGGCTCTGTCCAGCCTGATGTAGTGTGGGGTGCTGTGAGAGTCTAATAAGTTTGTCTCTCTCTATGTGAGTCAACAAAGATAAAGTGATAGCAGAGCCACTGGAAAGAAGGTGGAAAGAATCCTGTCCACCAATCCTGGATGCAAATCAGCTTGTGATTGCATCGTGATAACATGGGACTACAACAATGGACCCAAGGACCCAGCCATCACACCTTTAGGGCAAGATAATCTCCACCTGTTTCCTGAGCCTTGTCTGGATGGAGACGGGGTAGACGGAGATTCCCCCCGCCCCCACCTCCAGCCAGGTTCTTGCCCAAACACACAGCAATACACAGAACCTAAGGATTATTTCCTGCCACTGGAATTCCTGAGGGACAATATTTGAATACATACCTAAGGACTAAAAACTGTATAAAAGACTGGAACAACTACTGTTTTGTAGAGAAAAACAGAGGAGAGAAACAGAGGAGAAAAACGGGGAGAAAAACGGGGATGAAGGAAAACACAGGAGACGGGCCAGGCCGCTGAGAAGCTGGGATAATTCTGTTCCAGAGAAAAGAAGATGCCCAGAGGACCACAGCTCCAGCCAAATCCTCAGCACCCTTTCTCTACAGACCCAGGCTGCCCAGAGGAGCCTCAGCACCATTCCTGTATCAACCCAACATCTCCCCAGAGGACCACAGCTGTTCTCCAGCAAAAGCCTCACCATGGTTTCTCTACAAACCCAACATCTCCTGCAGCACCTTTCCTCCATAGACTTTAACTGTCTGGCGGGGGATGAGGGGTGTGGTATTATCACACAGTATCACTTAGGTTGGAAAGGACCTCGGGGATCATCGAGTCCAACCTATCAACACAGACCCCATGCCTAGACCATGGCACCAAGTGCCACGTCCAATCTCCCCTTGAACGCCTCCAGGGTCGATGACTCAACCACCTCCCCGGGCAACCCGTTCCAATGCCGAATGACTCGCTCGGTGAAGAACTTCCTCCTCACCTCGAGTCTGAACTTCCCCTGGCGCAGCTTGAGACTGTGTCCCCTCGTTCTGGTGCTGGCTGCCTGGGAGAAGAGGCCAACCCCCTCCTGGCTACAACCACCCTTCAGGTAGCTGTAGAGGGCAATGAGGTCACCCCTGAGCCTCCTCTTCTCCAGGCTAAACAATCCCAGCTCCCTCAGCCTCTCCTCATAGGGCTTGTGTTCAAGGCCTCTCCCCAGCCTTGTTGCCCTTCTCTGGACACGCTCAAGTGTTTCGATGTCCTTCTTAAATTGAGGGGCCCAGAACTGGACACAGTACTCTAGGTGCAGCCTAACCAAAGCAGAGTACAGGGGCACTATGACCTCCCTGCTCCTGCTGGCCACACTATTCCTAATGCAGGCCAGGATGCCATTGGCCCTCCTGGCCACCCGGGCACACTGCTGGCTCATATTCAGGTGGCTGTCGATCAGCACACCCAGGTCTCTCTCTGTTTGGGAGCTCTCCAGCCACTCCGACCCCAGCCTATAGCTCTGCATGGGATTGCCATAGCCAAAGTGCAGCACTCGGCACTTGGACTTGTTGAATGACATCCCATTGGACTCTGCCCATCTGTCCAGTCGGTCGAGGTCCCTCTGCAGAGCCTTTCTACCCTCTAACTGACTAACATCTGCCCCTAACTTTGTGTCATCTGCAAACTTGCTGATGACTGACTCGACCCCCTCATCCAGATCATCAATGAATATGTTGAAGAGGACAGGGCCCAGCACTGATCCCTGGGGGACACCACTGGTGACTGGCCTCCAGCTGGATGTGGCACCGTTCACTACCACTCTCTGGGCCCGGCCCTCCAGCCAGTTCCTAACCCAGTACAGAGTGTAATGGTCCAATCCACGGGCTGACAGCTTAGTCAGCAGTTTGCTGTGGGGGACGGTGTCAAAGGCCTTGCTGAAGTCTAGGTAGACCACATCCACAGGCCTCCCCACATCCACCAGACGGGTCACCTGATCATAGAAAGAGATCAGGTTGGAGAGGCAGGATCTGCCCTTCCTGAATCCATGTTGGCTGGACCTGAGCCCTTGGCCATCCTTCAGGTGCGCAGTTATTGCCGCCAGGATAATCTGCTCCATCACTTTCCCTGGCACTGAGGTCAGGCTGACCGGCCTGTAGTTTCCAGGTTCCTCCATCCGACCCTTCTTGTGGATGGGGACCACGTTGGCCAGTTTCCAGTCATCTGGGACCTCACCTGTGAGCCAGGACTGGAGGAAAATGATGGAGAGTGGCCTAGCTAGCACATCTGCCAACTCTCTCAGCATTATATATTCCTTTTCTCTTTATTATTATTATTATAGTATTATAATTCCTTTCCTCTTCTCTCTCCCCCTCTCTCTTTTCTCCCTCTCCCCTTTCTTATGTCCACTTTATTTATGTAATAAATAGTCTAGCTGTTGATACTTTGGCCTCGTTTGTGCCTTTAATTTCACAACACGGGAATATTTAAAAGAACTGTGTCTCCGGACCGAGACATCTAATGTCTCTGGACCGTGACAGGTGCCCCTGCCCATGGCAGGGGGGTTGGAACTAGATGATCCTTGTGGTCCCTTCCAACCCTGAATGATACTATGATACTATGATCTGTAGTGAGGGTCTGAGCTCAATAACATGTAAAGGGATTCTATCCCTAGTGATTTGTGTATTTTCTAGGTGAATGGGAGAGGAGGTGGAAGGAGGTAACTTTCAGAACAGGCCACTTGCTTTTGGAAGGAAATACATGTGAATTCATAAGGAAGCACCACCATACAAGGTATTAAACTTCCTACCGGAGAGCTTAAAGTACAAATGGTTTCCAAATAAGCTAGAGAGGCAGCAGTAGCTCACATCTAATCAAGTCTTTTCAGGATGTGGATTGGAAGGTGGGATCTGTAAGTGTTTCTAAAGGGAAAAGGGCCTCTGTGATACCACCACAAAATTATATGCTAAGGTTAACAGAAGCTGAAAGGCTTGAGGATGAAGAAAATCTTAACTGCTGTTGAGATAGCCACCAGAGACTCTAATGGCTCAGCTGCCCCAGGCTCTTTGAGTGTGTGTTGGAGAAATCCAGCTCAAGATTCTTCATTTAGTCCTTGTGTTAGATTTGAAAAAAATGTGCTTGCCTGGACCCAAACCTTGCTCTGCGTGACACAGTAGCAATATCAGTTCTTGGGGGAGATCTTCTCCATTGTGGCACACAGCAATAAGATGGTTGCCTCTACAGAGAAGCCGTCAGTCCACAGCACATTTTCTGGTCGCTGATGCTAAGGAAAAGAGACAGAAAATCAGAAAGAGCTAGCCTCCTTGAGAGAGGAACAGCGGTCTATTTCCACATCACACCCTTGTCCACTGGACCACAGTTGCTGCAGACATGAGGAAGAAATAATTCTTACTCCCCTAGTAATGTGTGTGCTGCCTAGGAGTATGCAAAACACAACAAACCCCTTAATAGATGGTCCTTGTGGTCCCTTCCAACCCTGACTGATACTATGATTTTAAAATATTGCCTGTACCTTTCTTCAGATTTCTCATATGATAGCTATGATCCATCTAATTTCCAGCAGTTTTAGTGGAGAATATTGCTTACTTTTCAACTATTAAAACAACACTAGGCAGCAGTCATAACTTACTGCCTTTTTAATATATTTTTTTTTTTTCATAGCTTTTGTATTCACTGGAGCAGTGTTAAATTGCAGCACTGTGATATTCCTCCAACAATGCATGTTACTGGCTTTCCCAGTTGTAAAACAATGTTTCTAACAGGCTCTATTTAAGTTTTTTGTAACTAAAAGGGAATAAAGAATGAATAAGCTGCTTCTTTATGTCTCTTGTTTCTTTTAATATTTTGCTAACAGGAAAATAAAATGGAGCTTTTCTTATCCAGACCTCTGGCCTATCATGTCTCTTTAAATTTGTTTTGCTGCAATGCAGTATTTTGTTTACTCTCCAAGTAAGGAAGTAAAGGACAGTTCTAAGTAGCTACAGACCCAGAGACTGCCGCAGAGTCCAAATTGTTGTGATAGCTCATGTTTTTAATGTCTCCTGTACTTTGAAAAGGTTTACAAAGGTTTTCTGAATTAAAAAACAAACAAAACAAACAAACAAACGAAAAACCCCAAACATAAATAGCACAGTTAAGGAGTAAAATAATTTATTCTTCACATGGGAGAATAGAGAAAAGGATAGCAAACATAGGTGGTAATACCAATGGTGATATAAAGCATGATGATTACAGAAACAGTATAAGCTGCGTGTTAGTTATGTAGGTTGTTACTTATGGGGTTTAAACTAATAGTGGTAGCCAAAAAAAAGGGGTTTTTTGATGTTTTTTTCACTGCTCAGAATTACTTGATTTTATGATAGTTTCATACATGCATGCTGTATGGGAAAACAAGAAATACGTTAGTTACTGACTAGGCACACATTATCCACACATACATAGTGTTTATAAAGTACCTACATACAGATGCATATGCATAGCTAAATATTAATAAACAGGAGATTTATGTAATAACCAGGTCCAAGAAAGAGATATACATAAAAAGCCAGGTGCTGATAACATTTTGTTGCTGTGTGTTGACATGTTTGCATGGTTCATTACTGCATCCAGTCTTACAGTGGAGCTATGATCAGCTGATGACCTGAAATCTCTAGCAGACCTACTTTTCAATGAATTAATTACCCATTTTATTTATAGGAGACATATTTTGCTAAACATTTACAAGCAAATGTGCAGACATATGTCACAAAGAGTTAACTACAAAAATAGTCAATATAGGTGCTCAACAGCCAAACACAGAGAAGAGGAAGAGGAAAGAGACAAAGGAGTTCCCCAAGTGATGGGAAGCTGACTATGTGCAAGCCCCAAAATAGGGAAGGAACAGAAGCTCTCTGCTTCCCCCTGTAGGAGAAAAAGCAGCCTTAACAGTCTGATTCGACTACATTATTTCTATCAGTACGTCAGTGCACTCCGTGAGACTGTGCCGCCTGCTGTGCTCTATTTCACAAATTAGAAGACACAATGTATGTAAACATATTTGCCAAACCAAATGATGAAGAAACTGTGAGAGGCAGTAGCTAAAGGAAATAGGCTGTCGTTAACTACCATTGCCTCTACTTGGGTAGGGATCACAAACCCCAGTTTTATGAAGGCTTTGATTCTTTAATTTATTATACAAATATCAAATGGTGTGGTTCTACTCCTGGTTTTTGAGGGGTATAAAGTATTCAGCAAAGTTTTGTGTGAAATTTTTTCATCGTTCCCTTTTTTTTCCTTCATTGCTTTCTCCTGTGGTTAAATGCAAAATGTTTGCTTTTCCTGTGTTATTTATAAGCTCTTTATAAGATCTTCCATCTGTTTTGTTTTTTTTTTTCACTTTCATCCTTCTTTGTTCATTTTCAGTAGAGATATAACATTTTTAGAAGCAGATCTACACAAGAAAATCATTGATTACTATAACTTATATCAAAACCTCCAACAAATATAGACATTAACCTAGGGCAGTACTTCATTTCATTTACACCCATCCATGTGGGTGAGAAAATATAACTGAAATAAGTAACTCTGATACCACACTTTGGTTCCTTTAGCCTGTTTCAGTCCCCCACAGTGCAACTCAAAGCACCCAGGATTAAAAAGCTTTTATAATCTGATCAAAAACTCAGTAAGCGCCACCAGAGAATGACTCAGAGCACTGGAAAGTGCATGACTAATATCTGTGTACATGAATATTCCTTGAAATGTGCAAAATAATTGCTTTTATATAAAAGTATAGATTTATGTGGATGTCAATACTTTCAAATATTTAAGGTGGCCATCTGCTTTAGATGGAATTCATCTTATCAAAGACTTTTATACCTGAGCCTTACATCCCTCACATTTTCAAGTACAATTCACCAAATTCTATGGTAGAGTTAAATGCTGACTTGTTTTCTCTTGGGGAAAAGAATACTGTATTCTGAAAACTCTAACTTTATGGCATCCACAAATCAGCTACACAATTAATTTCTCTCTCATGGGATTCCGCTGTGAAGAAGCCCTCATCTGAGATCCCTGATTTCTACTGCTGACATCTGTAGAATCATTAAAGAGACATATTAGAATTCTCTTTCAAAACAAATATGTCTATAGCATATTTCTATTAAATCTCAGTGAAAGCAAATAAAATTCAGATTATTTATATGGAAAAGTGCTGATATTTTCTTAAATTAGTTTGTTGCTTTCAATAGATGTCTTTTCTGCCTAGGTAAGTCTCCTTGTGCCTCACTTCAGATTCACCACCTTAATATTTCCAAACTTGCGCAAAAATTACCACCTTCTCAAAATGGTATTTGAGGGATTTCTAAGAAGAAAACTCTCTCTATCTGTCCTTCTCTCAGTTTATCCATAGATGGTGGCAGGGTCTCCCTTGCTCAGGCCAAGACGTTTACAACCACACTTGCTGAACAGTGTCTACACTGTAATTTCTATATTGTACAGTGATATTTTTAGTTTTACTCTTTGAAGAGTGCCTATGGAAATCACTGAATAGTGCTTAAGGAACAGATTAGAATTTATCTGGCATATTTCCTCTGAAAATGACATCTATAATACCAGCTTTAACCCCTTGGTACTTTTACATTGTAGCGATACTTAGCCACAAAGCCTTTCCACAACAGCCTGCATAAACATAACCAGGCTTGGAGGACTTCCACCTGGGCTTTCTTCCTGCTCCAGTCTAATAGGGATACAAAAGCTATGTAGGATCTGAGGATGGAAACATTGGATTGTATCCAGAGACCTTGAAAATACACTACCAGAAGCCAGGAGAAGTGAATTGGCCAGGAGGGTTTTGGATCCTCTCCTGATCTACCATAGAAATGCTGCAACAGAAGACCTTCTGGCAGAGTAGATTCTTGTTTATTTACCTAATCCATGTTATAATGATGATGGAAAACCAGACCCTAACTTACTGAATTATTACATACCCTTTTCAATTTTTCAAGTCAATACTGCATATGGATTTACCTCTGGATTTTTAGACACAAACAAGGAAATGCATTACAGTAGAGGCAACACCAGAACAGTTGCATCATTTTATTCTTCAATTTGTACGGCACACGCTAAGGAGACAGAACCTTCATCCCCTTCTCTCTCATATCCAGGACATTCCTTGACAAATACTTCTATTAAAATACTTCTCAAGCATTCATCACTCAGCTCTTCAATGCTGCCAAGATATGTTTGAAATCAGACAATCTATGTCCATACATAGACATGGTCTAGTTGATTAGATAGAGGGTTGGGTGATCAGTTTGGCTTGATGATCTTGGAGGTCTCTTCCAACCTGGTTGATTCTGTGATTCTGTTATCATGGTGCTATCTCAAAGCTTTTGTATTAGGAGTTGGACATGTACTGGAAAGAGTTATTGTATCTTTTATTGTATCCTTTACACACATTTCTTGATCAGTCTGACCTTCCTTCTACTGTGCTTAGCATACCTGCCATAGAAGTTTGGGTAATTTTCAGCCTCTGTCACTTTCCTCAAGAAAAGCTTCATCATGCCAGTACTACTCTTTTTAACACAATTTAATAATAATAATTTTGAGGTATCTCATGTTCTTTCCAGATCACAGTTCTTGGAGAAAATGTAAATGATCACTTCCCATAGGTTCAAAATGCAAAAGGAGTATAGATTAGATCAAGAGGGCCCAATAATTCATTTCTGATCACTGTTGCTTGGCAGTTCTCTAGGGAATCTGACTATGACCCAAGCTGCAAGTTCATTCATATCAGATTTCTGTCAGATCTCCCACTTGTCCTGGTAACTGACCCTCTTGGGAAAGAGTTGTCACTGGAATCATTTATATGCAAGGTGAGGTTAACTGAGCTCAGCATGCTCAGAAGGTCATGCATGTATATAAATGTATTGCACTGCAGTGAAGAGTAAAACTACAATTATGCCTCCCTTTCAGGAAGGGGGCTCTCAAGCATACATGGCTTCAGAATTTTAATCAAATGCACATTCCAGTAAACACAACAATTTCTTGTTTAGATGAGAAATAATCCATTCTCATTTTAAAGTGGAAAGAAAATATCCATTGAGCAGAAGATTTTGCATTCACATGTTCCAAATAACTGCTATGGATGGTTCTTTGTAACCTCTTGACTTGTTCTCTTAAAGTGATTTTCAGAGACCAATCAATGAGATAAAAGATAAGGACAACAAATTCACCTTGAAAAAAGCCCTTGAAAGGACAATATAAAGTGCAACAAAAACTTCTTAATGGACTATGAACAAAAATCGATAGACTAGTGGATGATTGTACAAAAAAAAGCAACATCATTTTATAGCAACATTAGAATTAATATGTTGCTAGAAATATTTCACAATTTCTTACTCCAGAACAGTAATTAACATGTTAATTTAAAAGAAACACAGCATCTGTTCTGGACATGGTCTTCCAGATGGTCAATTTTAAAGCAGAAAGGGACTAGAGCTTCCTACTTACATGTATATTTATACATATACATAGAGAGACTTTTACAGAGGCAGAGATAAAAATGCATATTTAAAAATTAGGAATTATGCCAAGAAATGAATTTATATACAGGGCTTACAATATGTTCATCCTTGTAAAGTCAGCCATTCCAAATCAGAACTGAGATACAACAAACTCAACTATTGCTGATATTGCTCTCCCTGTTCTATAGGTGAACCATTATTATCATACTGGAAAAAAAGAAAACACTAAATGCATAGCTCAAAGGAAGATGAAGTCTGACAAGACATGTAACTAAGAAAGGGCTTCTCTATCACTGAACAAAAACTGTAGGTGTTTAGAATCTATAAATCCTTACATTCTGTCAGTATCCAATCCCTTTCTCCTTTTGCAAGAACTTGGTTGTAAAGCTTATGCATGTATTGCAAAACTGCCTGAATAAATGTCTTACACTATTCATATGGGACAAAGATAAACATCATGGCTTAGGTCAAAATCAGAATTGTAGAATTATAAAGTATCTCAAGTTGGAAGGGACCCATACATAGAGTAGGTTTTCCTGCTCCTTGCAGTACTACCCAAATTAAGTACTATCCAGACTAAGAGTGTCTTCCAGACACTCCTTGAACTCTGACAAATGTGGTGCCATGACCACTTCTCTGGGGAGCCTGTTCCAGTGATCAACCACCCTTCCAGTGGAGAACATTTTTCTAATGTCCAGTATGAACATTTCCTGATGCAGCTTCATTCCATTTCCTTGTGTCCTCTCACTGGTCACCAGAGAGAGAAAATCAGCACCTTCTCCTCCTCCTCTGCCCTCCCCACACCCCTTGCTGAAGCTGTATATAGACTGTGATAAGGTCAGCCTTCAGTCCCCTTTTCTCCAAGCTGAACAAGCCAAGTGACCTCAACTGCTCCTTGTGAGGCGGTCTCAAGGCCTTTCACTATCTTGGTTGCCGTTCTTATACTGAAGCACCTGAAATTACACACAGAACTCAAAGTGAGGCTTCACCAGTTCAGTGTAGAATCAACATTCAGTTCCCTTAACCGGCTAGCTGTGCTCTGCTTGATGCACTCCAGGACACAGTGTCCCTTTTGGCTACCAGGACGTTATATTGACTCACATTCAACTTGTCATCAATCCAAGCCCCTACATTGCTTTCTATGGGGCCGCTCTTCAGTCTTTTGTTCCTCAGTTTAAGTATACATATATCTAGCATAACCTCTCCCCAGGTGCAGATTTTAGAAGTTGCTGTTGCTAAATTTCATATAGTTAATACTGCTCAGCCCCTAGTCTATCCAGATCTCTCTGTGAGGCCACTCTTGTCTCAAGGGAGTCCACAACTCCTCCTACTTTAATATTGTCATCAAACTTAATGTGCATTTGATTCCTATTTCTCTTTTTAATTACTCCATAACAGGATTAGAAGTTTCTCTATATATTCCTTCTTGTCCATAGATGTCATTGATCAAGTTTTTATCTAGATCTTTGTATACATGAAAGAATGCCATTGTTCAACAGCAGTATGACTCTCAAATGTGTTGCTGAGAAAGCACAGTATGTATCCCAGAAAGACAGTGTTTGCCTAGTTTTTGCCATGACAGAACACATCTGTGATCTGCATTTTCTGGAAAACAGTTTCAGGAGCATTTTGTGGTTTTCATGTGTTTAGGGTAAAACTTCAGAGATGCACTTCCTCATCGAATGCTTCAAAACTTCAAGTTCTCTCTTTTAAAGTTATTTCTGGAAAAAAAAATCACATCACTTAAATACTAGTATTTTTCAATTAACTATGCAAAAAAGTAAATCTTACTTCTCTGTTACTATCTTAGATTAAAAAAAGAACAGTATTTTGGCCAGCAGTATTTTTGCAACAGATTGATTACAGATTGACAACATTAATAGATGAGGGGCGAGCAATTAATAGATTACAGATTGACAACATTAATAGATGAGGGGCGAGCAACTGATGTCATTTACCTAGACCTGAGCAAAGCCTTTGACACTGTCCCACACCACATCCTGGTCTCCAAACTGGTGACACATGGGTTTGATGGGTGGATCACTAGATGGATAAGGAACTGGCTTGATGGCCGCACCCAAAGAGTGGCTGTCAATGGGTCCATGTCCCAGTGGAGGCCAGTGACAAGCGGAGTCCCTCAGGGATCAGTCCTGGGACCTGTCTTGTTCAACATCTTTGTGGGTGACATGGACAGTGGCATTGAGTGCACCCTCAGCAAGTTTGCTGATGACACCAAGCTGTGTGGTGCAGCAGACACACTGGAGGTGTCTTGGATATGCCCTCAGAAATGCGCGGCAGATCCATCAACGAAAATATAAGTTTATTTATATATATACAAACTCTGTAACGGGGTATTTACAATCGCCCCTCACAGGTATCAATATTCGGTTAGTGGAACTATCTTTACAGAATGTTATATATGGGCATTTAAACCAAAATGATTCACAGAACTTAGAATCTAAACTGAGTCAGAGAGTGGCGGGGAGGGGTTGGTCAGTGACCGCAACCTCCACCCGGAGCAATATAAATGCTATCCTAAACGAAGCTCTACAAAGGAGGGCTTGGCTTACTCAGACGCTGAGGAAGTCGTGGAGTCTTTCTTCAATAATGTTTATAATCCAGACAACGTGGCACGGATGTGCCGTAATAAGGAGGCAGGAAATGGCGCCGGCCGCGTGGCCGCACCGCGTGGCCGCACCGCGTGGCCGCACCGCGTGGCCGCACCGCGTGGCTCTGCTGTTCTCTCCCAGGATACAAAATTCCTCGCTCGGAGGGGGTGCAGTGGCAGGTCAGCAACGCTGGTTCACACGGTCTACCAGGTTTTCTCCTACGATGGATCGCGCAGCGGTTGATCCCATGGAGTGCTGTCCACGGCACTGCACACAGCTGGGTAACAGTGGCAAAAGGACCACGAGGCCTCCCAGAGCACTGGCTGGCATGCACGCACACACAGGCTCCAACACCGAGGTGGGGGGGGCTCATTTGCCAAACGACCCCTATTTACCATTTGCCCCAGTGAATACTGGCCCAATAAGCACCTGTTGCCAACCCAAACATTAACCAATGAACTACTAGCTACCAAATATGGCCCTGAGTATATGCTATACTTGGGGAAGCAAACATATAGCCTGCCTCTAGTACTGCAGGGGTGAGACCACGCCCAGGTAGGCTGTTTACCTGGACTCAGTGGCGCCAGGATTCCCCTGCTGCCTCCAGAAAGGGGGGACAAAGGAGGGTTAACACATACAGAAATATGTCCTACCCAAATGTTTGGGGCACAATCCTGATGATAAGCATCCTTCACTACATTCCACCCCTGCTTATGGGCAAGTATATGTGGGCAAATATTATTCTATAACTAAACTCTACCAAAGATGAATTAAACATTATATAGAAGCATCACAAGAACATCATGCATATATATATATACATATCTCAGAAGTGTACAACTGTATTCTAAACAAAGCATGCTACAACACAGTATAGAACTCCTTAAGTCTAAGGTCAGTATCGGTGACCTTAGTGTTTTCTAATCTCCACCCCTGACCGGTGGTGGATCCCTGTTACTCCCGAGACGGGTCTTCCTTTCCAGGATAATCTGTCCACTGGAACCGTCGTCATTCTGTGGAGAAACAAAACTGGCCACGGTATTTAAAGCCGGGCTTGACAGTTAGTAATTTGGAACGACCCACCAAGCACTTATGCGATGAGTTTTTCCATTGATGTCAGTAGCCTCCCAAGCGTATAGACCCTGGGCTTAGCCAGTGTCATGGGTACAATCCCGATAGAAGGCAGTTTCACTAACACTGGTTGGCCCACCTGCATCTGTGTTACGGAATGTGGGTGTTCATCCTTTGCCTCCCCTGGCATGTGGCTGACATCCCTAACTGGGTCAGCAGGGCAAAATGCCTTGACTTTGGGGCTGCCATAATTCCCCATCGGTTGTTTACAATGAAAACTTCAGAAGGCAGGCGTTTATCCCAATTACTCCTTGAAACATTTGCATGTTTTCTTAATGAGGCCATTTGCCCTCTCCACTATGCCATTTGCCTGGGGATAATATGGAGTATGAAATGTCCATTTGACTCCTTCCCCTCGGGCCCAGTCTTGGACTGAGGTTGAGGTGAAATGTGAACCATTATCACTCTGAATATGTTCAGGCATAGGCAGAATGCTGAACCAATCCTTTAGAGTTTCAATGGTTTGAGCTCCTGAAGCAGCGCTAGTAGCAGTGGCCATGACTAAGCCTGAAACCACTTCTACCCCTACCAGTATGTATTTTTTCCCATGTGAGGGTCGGAGGGGACCAACATAATCAATCTGCCATGTGCTCCATAGTACTTTGTCTTCCTTGATATGCTGGGCCGGAGCCAGACCGGGATGGTTAGCTTTTAATCTGATCTGGCACTGAGGGCAGGCTGAAACAATGGTTTCGCATGTGGTCAAAGAAACTGGCCACCCCTGGATCTGCATTCGTAGTAAAGGTCTGACTTACCTGAGTGACCTCTTTTAATATGTAGCCACTCAGCCAATCGCTCCCATTCCTTTCCCTCACGATCAACCACACTGATTTTTGCTAAGTGATCTACTTGTTGATTCCAAGTAGCAGCAGGGTTTGCTTCCTGGAGTGTCCCTTTACCCATCCTACTTTGATGGTCCTGGCTCGACTTATCTCTAGTAGTCTTTGCCAGTCGGTTGCCCTCCAAACTGGGGTATTGCCAACTATCCACTGGTTTGCTTCCCACTGGCAAATCCATTCTGTGGCACCTTTGAAAGTAGCATATGAATCAGTGTATATGGTCTCTGCACCATTTTCCACAGCTAGCATGAGGGCACGCAGTTCTCCCACTTGGGCACTGCCTTCACCCTCTTCAATAACAGTCCTGTCTGTGCCAATCTCCAGTGCTGCGGCCTTGTAATGCCACTGTGATTCTACCCTTTGGGCAAATGCATCTGTGAACCACACTCCCTCAGTATTGGCATCGGCAGTCAATTCAGGTGCTACCTGAATAGGAGATGGCTTGTAGGGCTGGCACAGTGGGATAGTATGTGGGTTGATAGGCTGCTGCAATTTGGATACTTTTGTGGGCCCTTCTCTTAGAGGCATAAGCTGAGCCATCCCTTCCAGATAGGCATACCATTTTCTTACAGTAGCCTTCTGAGCAATTCCTTCTGGTGGTGGGGTTCCATTGAGGATTGCTTTGAGCAGAGAGAATGGACCTTGCACTACGATATCCTGCGTAGTGCGCAGCTTCTCTGCCTCTTTGACAGCTCGGGTCAGAGACAGGAGTCCCTTCTCCCATTCAGAATATCTCCTTTCAGCATCTTTGAATGCTGTTGAAGAGAATAAAAGGGCTCTGTTTGGGCCTTTAGGTCCCCTTTGAAAAATCCCACAGTAGGAAGCATGTTCAGAGAAGCCCCATTCTGCTCTTAAGGGGTCATGTGGGTGCAAAGGGCCCAATTTCTGGTAAGCCTTTAATTCGTCCTTCAAAACCTTTAGACTTTCAGTATGCCTTGGGGTCCAGTCCCAGACTCTGCTCTTTTTAAGCAGGTCGTAGAGGGGACGAGCAATTACTGAGAAACCTGGAATATGTTTTCTCCAGTAACCCAAGGTACCCAAGAGCCGCTGAAGCTCCCTTTTGTTATTGGGAAGTTGGCCCTTTTCAATAGCCTCAAGAGCATCCTCTGGCACTGATATTGCTCCTGCTACCCACCAGGATCCAAGAAATTTAATTTCTTGGCTCGGGCCTTGACATTTAGCTTGTGGAACCTGTAACCCATTTTTGGTCAAGAGGTCCCAGATCGCTGCAGCTACTGAACCCACCTTACCTTCATCATTTCCCCGACAAAGATGTCATCTATGTACTGGTAGACACTTACATCTTTGGGACTTCAATGGTGTCTAACAGTGCTGCTAAGGAGTTGTGTGCAATGGTTCCTGAGTGCTTGTACCCCTGGGGAAGACGATTGAAGGTGTATTGGGAACCTTGCCATGTGAAAGCGAACTGTGGTTTATCCTCCTCACGTAGAGGGATCATAAAGTACATGTCCTTAATGTCCAGTGAAGCCATCCAAGTATGTGACGCAGCTTGGATTGCTGTCACGATGGATGTCAGGCTTGGGACTGCAGCGGTGAGAGGGGGCGTGTTGCTATTGAGCCTCCTGTAGTCAATGGTGAGTCTCCATCGTCCATCAGGTTTACGCACTGGCCACACTGGTGAGTTATAGGGTGAGTGTGTCCTGGTAATGATTTGTCTCTTTTCCAGGTCTGCAATCACCTCAGTGATGCCTTGTCTGGCTGCTGCTGGTAGGGAATACTGTGCAACACATGTGATACTTGATTTGGGTAAGGGTGGAGCAATTTGGAGAGTGCCTACCCGAGCGGTTTCAATCCCTTTTGCTCCTACTCCATAGGAGCCAAAGCACCACAGGGTACCGTTAGGGAGATGCCACCGTTTGCCAGCTAAAACATCAAATCCAAGGATGTTCTCGGGGTACGGACTCAGGGCAACTTCTACCAGGGTACTCCGCTTGTCACCAGGAAGCCACAACCTTGTTTTGGCTAAATGGCACGTATGAGGCATTCCTGTAACACCCTGTATCTTAATCCTTCTCCGGGATGGCAGGATCTTCAAGCATTTAGCTTGTTGCACATTCAAAACACTGATTTGCGCCCAGTGTCAATAAGGAATTTTACAGCAGTTCGAGTAGGTCCAGTGGGAATCAAAATGAAAGGCTCTGGATCCTCAGACCATTGACAAGCATTAACAAAGCGATGAGTGAGGCCTGGAACAGTCACCGCTGTGTCTAGTTTTTGGCTTTTTATCTGGGCTCTGGCGGCGAGGTATGAAGGGGTTAGCATCCTTGCTGGGTGAAACAGTTTTAGGACTGCTGCTTCCAGTTTCATTCTTCCCCTTGCCGCGGCGGTCACTTCGGTAGTCGTCCTCTTCCCAGCTACCGGATTTATTTTGTATGCTCAGCACTACGCCTTTTAACAGTCTCGTTGGTAATGACGCTATTAAGGATTCAGGTACATTCAAAGACAATGCTAGTCGATACCATTTCTCTCTGGGTGAAAATGATCTATTAGAAGTACGCCGTTTATCTCTCCAGCGGTCGGAATTTCTCCCTCTGGGACTTCCCGAGTGACGGCGATCTGACTCCGGGCTGCTGCTTGAACTCGCAGAAGTCGCAGTAGGGGATGTCTTAGTGTGGCGCACTTCCTGCTTTTTCCCCCGCGGCGTCGCCGCGTGGTTGCCTTTGAAACCAGTACGGTGTCTGTCGCTGGGAGTCTTGGCCATGAGCGTATGATCAGAGTAGCCCAAGTCTCGGCCCTTGTGGGATAATGCCATCAACAGCTCTTCCCAAGTTAATTGGTGTTCCCGGGAATTAGTAGAGGCCATATTCCTTTCGACTACTCGTTCAATTTCCTCCTTTTGGCATCACATACATTTTTCAGACCAAGCGGCAGCCCACGGATTAGAATTTTGAGTCGCACTGGGTTAATTGGGGCATCTAGTGGGGAAGGATATGCCCCGCGATCGTACATTGCTTGAACGCACGCCAATTTTTTAATCGCGGCAGTGAGTTCGGCCGAACTGGTAACCCTCACTTCTGTTGGTTCGTCTCTATCTATAGGATCTAAACTTCCAGCCCAGTGAGCGACACGGGAAGTTAACGAGTGGTATCCCTCCGGACCCATACCCAAAAATACTTCATGGCCCCATGAACAGCCTTTTGCTTCATTACGGTCCAAAATAATTGTATCCCCACCCAATTCCATAACACGATACAAAAAGTCTGTTACCGACTCGTCCGGTTCTCGTGCAAACGTCTCCTGCAGGTCCCGAAGCTTTGCTCCGCTGTACGGGCGAACAGAGGTAGTTGTTGTCCTCGCCACGGCGGCCGTCCGTGTATTGCTCTTTAAGAACGGGACGTAAATGCACGGCTTTCTCCGTATGGGTTCATCTTCCGAACTGTAATCCGTGATCGTCCCGGTCAGATGGGTTTCTCTCCGTTCGGTAGCTATGGGATTTTTTCCGGGCTTCGCTTCTCGGAGCACTATTGTCAGGCGAATTTAATTCACGCGCGGCTGCTGACGTGCTGGGCTGAGCGAGTGAATCGGGACTCGGGCTTTGCAGTGTTCGAGTCTCGGCAGGTCCAAGGGGACCGTGGGTCTAAAGTCTTGCGCTACGGTGGGATTCGCTACCTTTCTGTCCTTTCCGCGAGACTGCGGTGGGGGTAATTCGTAAAAGGACTGTACGGGAGAGCCGGCTCCAGGCGCGACATCGTGGTCGCGGGGCTGCTCGGGGCTAGGCGGTTGGGAGATCCCAGGAAGGCTTGAAACAGAGTCTCTGTCTGATCCCGCTAATACCTTCATAGTAGCGTTGCTTTCTTTAATTTGCAACGTTAACAAGTTATGAAGTTTATCATTTTGTGCCTCAGACTTTCCTAACTCTCTTTCCAGGAAGTTATTTTTTTCCTCAAGTTTTTTAATCTTTTCCTCTAATGCTGTAAATTCGTCTTGTGCTCGCATTATGCAAGCCCCGATCGCAGTAACTCTCTCCTCGGTTATTGCGGTTGGATCAGCGCATAGCTCGACCACGTATTCGGATAATTTCGTGGTGATTTGATCCGGATTTGTCAGGTTTTCTATAGCCCATTGCATATCGGATCGTTTTATTACGTATCCCATTCTGTAGAGATAGTCACTTATCGGATAACCCTTGCACTGCGCCATTAATGTCTTGGATATGCCCTCAGAAATGCGCGGCAGATCCATCAACGAAAATATAAGTTTATTTATATATATACAAACTCTGTAACGGGGTATTTACAATCGCCCTCACAGGTATCAATATTCGGTTAGTGGAACTATCTTTACAGAATGTTATGTATGGGCATTTAAACCAAAATGATTCACAGAACTTAGAATCTAAACTGAGTCAGAGAGTGGCGGGGGAGGGGTTGGTCAGTGACCGGCAACCCTCCACCCGGAGCAATATAAATGCTATCCTAAACGAAGCTCTACAAAGGAGGGCTTGGCTTACTCAGACGCTGAGGAAGTCGTGGAGTCTTTCTTCAATAATGTTTATAATCCAGACAACGTGGCACGGATGTGCCGTAATAAGGAGGCAGGAAATGGCGCCGGCCGCGTGGCCGCACCGCGTGGCCGCACCGCGTGGCCGCACCGCGTGGCCGCACCGCGTGGCCGCACCGCGTGGCTCTGCTGTTCTCTCCCAGGATACAAAATTCCTCGCTCGGAGGGGGTGCAGTGGCAGGTCAGCAACGCTGGTTCACACGGTCTACCAGGTTTTCTCCTACGATGGATCGCGCAGCGGTTGATCCCATGGAGTGCTGTCCACGGCACTGCACACAGCTGGGTAACAGTGGCAAAAGGACCACGAGGCCTCCCAGAGCACTGGCTGGCACGCACGCACACACAGGCTCCAACACCGAGGTGGGGGCTCATTTGCCAAACGACCCCTATTTACCATTTGCCCCAGTGAATACTGGCCCAATAAGCACCTGTTGCCAACCCAAACATTAACCAATGAACTACTAGCTACCAAATATGGCCCTGAGTATATGCTATACTTGGGGAAGCAAACATATAGCCTGCCTCTAGTACTGCAGGGGTGAGACCACGCCCAGGTAGGCTGTTTACCTGGACTCAGTGGCGCCAGGATTCCCCCTGCTGCCTCCAGAAAGGGGGGGGACAAAGGAGGGTTAACACATACAGAAATATGTCCTACCCAAATGTTTGGGGCACAATCCTGATGATAAGCATCCTTCACTACAGGAGGGAAGGGAGGCCATCCAGAGGGACCTTGATAGGCTGGAGAGGTGGGCACAAGCCAACCTCATGAAGTTCAATAAGAGCAAGTGCAGGGTCCTGCATCTGGGTCGAGGCAATCCCGGGCACAAATACAGGCTGGGCAGTGACTGGCTGGAAAGTAGCCCTGAGGAGAGAGACTTGGGGGTGCTGGTGGACAAAAAGCTCAACATGAGCTCCCAATGTGCACTTGCAGCCCGCAAGGCCAATCAGATCCTGGGCTGCATCAGGAGAAGTGTGGCTAGCAGGTCGAGGGAGGTGATCCTCCCCCTCTACTCAGCCCTGGTGAGACCCCACCTGGAGTACTGTGTCCAGTTCTGGAGCCCCTATTACAAGAGGGATGTGGAGGTGCTGGAACGTGTCCAGAGAAGGGCCACAAGGATGATCAGAGGGCTGGAGCACCTCTCCTATGAGAGCAGACTGAAGGAGTTGGGGCTGTTCAGTCTGCAGAAGAGAAGGCTCCGAGGTGACCTAATTGTGGCCTTCCAGTATCTGAAGGGGGCCTACAGGAAGGCTGGGGAGGGACTGCTCAGGATGTCAGGTAGTGATAGGACTAGGGGAATGGAATGAAGCTGGAGGTGGGGAGATTCAGGCTAGATGTGAGGAGGAGGTTCTTCACCATGAGAGTGGTGAGACCCTGGAATGGGTTGTCCAGGGAGGTGGTCGAGGCCCCGTCCCTGGGGGTGTTTAAGAGCAGGCTGGATGAGGCTCTGTCCAGCCTGATGTAGTGTGGGGTTTCCCTGCCCATGGCAGGGGGGTTGGAACTAGATGATCCTTGTGGTCCCTTCCAACCCTGAATGAAACTATGAAACTATGAAACTATGATTCTGTACATATATATGCTTGAGTGTGTATGTAAGAACTTAGCATGATTACACTCTCCAAGTGTGATTGCTGTAGATTCATAGTTTCATAGTTTCATTCAGGGTTGGAAGGGACCACAAGGATCATCTAGTTCCAACCCCTCTGCCATGGGCAGGGACACCCCACACTACATCAACACAGGCATGGGGTCTGTGTTGATAGGTTGGACTCGATGATCCCCGAGGTCCTTTCCAACCTAAGTGATACTGTGATACTGTGATACATCAGGCTGGACAGAGCCTCATCCAGCCTGCTCTTAAACACCTCCAGGGACGGGGCCTCGACCACCTCCCTGGACAACCCATTCCAGGGTTTCACCACTCTCATGGTGAAGAACCTCCTCCTCACATCTAGCCTGAATCTCCCCACCTCCAGCTTCATTCCATTCCCCCTAGTCCCATCACTACCTGAGATCCTGAGAAGTCCTTCCCCAGTATCAGTGATCCTCACTATCTATGTCATAACTAGCCATTCCCATAACTTTTTGTTTGCTCTCAGCTGACTAATGTAGTTGTGTTCTCAGAACACCCTTTCACTTAAATGCCCTCACCTGCACCAGTGACAACATTTTATGAATGTTTGAAGAAATGCTCCTGCACCCATGTTTCATTTTACTTAGATTCAAAGAAACTTTTGGGAAGGACATCTGGGATTTTTCCTGGGGACTTGCTTGGTTCATGACCCTGCCAAACATCACGACATTTTGCATAGCCAGATATTTTATACTGAACAGCATGTTTAAGGCACCAATCAAATGCGCTTTTTCCAATCTATATAGATATTAGACACTGTTTATTCACCAGATATTTATTATACCTACTTTGACAGCACTTTCCTCCCACTTCCTTTTTCCATGCTGAAGAATATAAGCTTCTTAGAAACTATTCTTTATGATAGTGATGTTTGTTATTCTTCAACATAGTGGAATACTAATACTAGCCACAGGAGGAGTAGGTGTTCTTGAATTGTCTGTTTACCTTTTTTAGTGTTTTTCTTATTTGTTTTACTTCAATCAATAATACTTTCTCTCTCTCTTAAATAAAATTTTCTTCCAAAGTCTCATTATTTTTCTTTTACACTGTGCATTTCCTTTACTTTCTCAGAAGACCATCAAACTTTTACACTGTAAAGTGAACCTCAGATTGGAACATTGTAAAAAATTTTGAAACTCAGTAGCCTAAAATTGTTGATTTCTGAGGTGTGCTGACAAGTGTTGCCTATTGGCATATGTTTACAGCCTTATGCCTACATTTTAAGATTACTTTTCACAATGACAGTGTTTAAAAAATAACCACCAAAAAAAAACCAAAAACAAAACCAACAAACTTTACAGAATGTAAAGGACAATCAATCTCCCATTTTAGGGCCATCTGGAATGAAGATGATCACTTGACATGACAATAGATAAAAACATAAACTTCAGTTATGCAATCTCTGAATTGGACCTACTGCTTCTAAGTACACTAGAGTGTTTCTTTATAAACAGGTATTGAACTATATAGATGTCAAATGGAGTTTGCATCCTCTGTACCAATGTTTATTTACTTTCATTGTAAAATTAGTCACTGTTAAAATACATATTACATTTCCAGTTAAACTTTGCTGACTTCATAGTAATTCGTCCCAAGAGCAATCTTAGCCAAGTGAGAAAGAAAATGGAACAGCCAGAGAATGACAAGTATTCACTGGTACATTTTCCAAGAAAAGGATTCAGTGGTAAATTCAGAACACTAAGTTTAAGTGTCTAAGGCTGACTATACTCAGTGGATCCTGTCTCATATATCACAACTAAGAAGTACCCTTCAAGCAGCTGCTGGATACTGATAGATCTCGCTGTCATTGGAGGTGTTCAGGAGGAGACTTGATGGGGTACTTGGTGCCATGGGTTAGCTGTTTGGGTGGGTTGGACTGGTTGATGGGTTGGACACGATGATCTTGAAGGTATGTTCCAACCTGGTTTGGTTTATTCTAAATAAAGGTTTATTCTAGACGGTCCTTCATTTATTCTAAATGCTCCTCACCCTCACTAGATATGCGCAGCCACTCCAGCTTGGTAGATCACATTCCAGTGACCTGCATCTCCCAGATCAGCCTCATTTACCTGGACTCTTCTCTTTTTCTCCATGTTACTCCTGGACTGGGGTGACCAGAAAGTAGACATAGATTTCCAGGTGTGACTTCATCAACACTGATGTACAATAACTTCTGCCTTATCTGCTATGATCTTCCTAACAAATCACCATATGTAGTTTAACTTTTTTGTGCTGCTAGCATACTGCTGGTTCATGCTGAGTTTGATTTTATCCTCCAGGTGCTTTTGAGCAGGATGCTACCTATCCAGTCAGTTCCTAATGTATGCAGTCATTTCTTCATAGGAGAAAAACTTCATACTTCTTGAACTTTATAGCCCACTTCTTAAATTTCTCAAGGAACCTCTGAATTGAAGCTCTGCTCTCCAGTGTGCCAGTCACCCTTTGTAATCTGCTGAGGGTTATTGTTTCTCATCATCCAGGCCATTTGTGAACCTATTGAAAAGCATCAGCCCCAGTACAGATCATGGAGTTGCTCCTATAGTTAGCAGCTCCCAAGGAGGTGTCAAGTGATGAATTCATATCCTTTGAGACTAATTGTTTAGACAATTATAAAATTACCTATTTATCTACCAATCCAAGCACTTTCTTGGCTTCCAAAGGTGAATATGGGATGGATATGTGTCAAAAGCACTACTGAAGTCTTCTCTTGTCCATTCACAGTCCTCAAGGGAGTTCCCTCAGTGATTTTGTATAGATTATAGTCAGAGGCTGCACAATTATGTCACTCAGTACTTTCAGCAACTTGGGGTGATACCCTGCAGACCCAAGTATTTCAATACAAACAGCTTCTCTAGGTGATCCTTAAACCACTGCTACTCAGTTTTTGGCTCTGAATCTCTTTGCCATCATCTCCTGATACGTATAGAAATCTGGGGAAATTAAATTTATCTGCCTGAAAAACTTTTGATTGGAAAAGTTGTGATCAGTACTAGCAAGCATTATCATTTTTTCTCCTCCTAAAAGCATTTTTCCCTTGTCAGCCCAAAAGGTATATCAAACAAACAGTGATTGCACTTGCATCCTAATCGTCTTGTAAACAATATAACTCAAGTAGATGATCCACATTTCCATTGCTTGGTAGATTCAAATCAAACAAATTATACAATATGTCCTGTGCAGAATAATGTGTCGCGTACAATAGTGTACTATACTTAATGATGATAAGTTTCCTTATTTTGTTCCCCAGGATATTAGTGAATACAGATGATACCTTGGTACCTTGATACAGATGTGATAGAGGAGGAGTTCACAAAGTGAAAAGTTTTATACATGGGCCTAGATAAATATATAGATATAGACGATATAGATAGATATAGAGATATAGATATATATATACATATACACAGATAGAGATAGGGATAGAGATAGGGATAGATATAGATATAGATAGATATAGATATAGATATAGATATAGATATAGATATAGATATAGATATAGATATAGATATAGATATAGATATAGATATAGATATAGATATAGATATAGATATAGATATAGATATAGATATAGATATAGATATAGATATAGATATAATTTCCTGACAATAGCTGCATTTCTCCGCAGGTCTCCCATATCTTCTGTCTTATCCAGAAGTGTGCCCTAGTGTATCCTTGATGCTATCAACATTCCTGCTTCCTACACAGATGCAACTCATGACACAAGGCACGCAGCAGAATTAATCCCAAATGTAACAATCTAAGTTTATGTTAAATGCCAGGACAGTAACAATCTCAAACCCCATTACAGTTTGCAGAGATCTAGACAATGCAGTAAACAAAATTAGGCAGTCATTCAGCTCAGTCTATTAGACAAAAGGGTCTCACTCTAGCTGGTGACAGGTAAAATCCTGCTGACTTTTGAGATACCCTTGAGAAAGCCACCACAGTGTTTGCAGAGAGGACACAGCCTGTAGTAGATCTGTGCCTCTCTAAAGAGAGAGCTGGAGTCCAGTTAAAGCCTCCATATCATCTGAAAAGCACACCAAACCCAAAAATTTAGCTGTGTCCTTTTTATCATAAGTAAAGCTTGTGAAATACTTCCTTGGGTTAATTTGTTCTGAGTAGGTAGGGATATTTTAAAATAGCTCTTTTTTCTTACTGGCATTCTCATTTGATTGGTGCATTAGGATTCCATTATGTGATTTTATTCTATACTGTATTTTAGCTCTCCATCAACTTGGTTATTCATAAACTCCTACACACAGAAGGAAACTATATTAGTAAATAATTCAGAAGTAATAATGGAATTTGACAGATTATGCTAAGCTATTCATACTAGCACAAAAAGATGAACACTTACTACTTTGGTAAGGGAGACATTATAAGTGTTGATTTTAAAAACATATCTTTTTAAATAAACGTTTTTAGTAAGAAAACTTAAAACTATCCTGGTTCCAACTATTCCTATGTAGAATTGATCTAACTTACGTATCATATGCTCTGCAATATTTTTATATTTATTTTTTATGCATAAGTTTAATTGAAATCAAAATACATTTGTTATTTTTTGAGTTGAAATTTGTTTATGAAAGTTATCTCATAAACTTTGTGAGCATAAAGGTTAAACTGCTTTCTAAATTATCTGATACCTTGTGAGGAGTTGACAGACTCATTGCCAAGGTCATATGGAAAGTCCACTGTGAAAGGCAGAATGCTCCTTTTGTCCTTTATACCCCTGCGTATGACAATTATGTTATGTTTGTCTTTAATTAATATACTACACAGCATAATAAAATTAATCAGTTAAAGATGTCTGCAAAGCTTTTCCACAAAGTTTAATGGCAATGTTTTTCAAGTTTGCTGAGATAATGATTACAATAAAAATGCACCAACATTCAACATCTATTACTGTTTTTCTTTACTGCTTCTCTCTTACAGAGATTTGTGATTTATTAATTGCACCTCATTAGCCCTTTGTACATCTACAAAGATGTGCATTGAGCCCCAGATCATCTGGATTTTATTAACAACTAAACTAGTCTTCAGGCTATAAAAACAGTCTGCAAAATTTACTGAAGTGAAAAATTTTCTCATTGACTTCACTTTGAATAAAAGTCTTCTGTTCAGTAAATTTCTTTACATATACATACGTATATAAAATATACATATATACATATATAAAATATAAATGTCAAGACTTACCCTTTCAACAAATTAAACTACCCTTTGCTTTGATAGTGGTGTTTCATTGTCTTTCCCTAGGAGTACCAATTAGGGGTGATTTTGAAGAATGTTGCATAAATACTTTTTAGTATTGCTTATGGCATTTAAATCATTTAGAAAACAGCTCTTAAGCTTTTGTCTTGACACATGAGAACATAAACTACATGGCTTCTGTACTTCCTATCTAATTTCCTAAATCTGGTGTTTTAATTTGAGTAACTACAATAAGATTTCCCACTGAAGTGTTAAGCTCTATCTATATGTAAATTGAATAATATTTCAAAGTAGGGGGAAAGAGAACACTATTAAATATGAAACTTCATTTCCATAAGAAAGTAAACCCTGTGACTTTCTACAACAATATATTATGACCATAGATGTTCATTACAGAAGAACATGGTGCTGTTAAACTATCAGCAGTAAATAGGTTGCCTTACATTAAATGGAATCATAGACGTGGGACAAACTTGTCTTCATTATCTTCTTTGTTTGCTTTGTCTTTACAGAAAACACCATGTAAAACTGCCATATCTACTTTAAATATCACAATTTCATCTCTTGCATCAATAACCGATTCAGGTTATTGCAAGCAATTTTAAATTGGATATAGCTGGTGTAAATGGCTGTTAAGAAGAACCCTCACTGGGTCAGATCTGCATATAAATACTGGTCATCGTGCCCCTGTACTCTGCACTGGTTAGGCCACACCTTGAGTACTGTGTCCAGTTCTGGGCCCCTCAGTTTAAGAAGGACATTGAGACACTTGAATGTGTCCAGAGAAGGGCAACAAGGCTGGTGAGAGGCCTCTAGCACAAGCCCTACAAGGAGATACTGAGGGAGCTGGGATGGTTTAGCCTGGAGAAGACGAGGCTCAGGGGAGACCTTATAGCTCTCTACAACTACCTGAAGGGTAGTTGTAACCAGGAGGTGGTTGGTCTCTTCTCCCAAGCAACCATCACCAGAACAAGAGGACACAGTCTCAAGCTGCACCAGGGGAAGATTAGACGCGAGGTGAGGAGAAAGTTCTTCACTGAAAGAGTCATTTGCCATTGGAATGGACTGCCCAGGAAGGTGGTGGAGTCACCATCCCTTGAGGTGTTCAAGAGGGGACTGGACATTGCACTTGGTGCCACAGTCTAGTTATGAGGTCTGCGGTGACGAGTTGGACTTGATGATCTTTGAGGTCTCTTCCAACCTTGGTGAATCTGTGATTCTGTGATTTCTCTAATAAATATGTTTGAATAATATTCAAAATAAAATCCCCAAACAGTGTAGGTATGGCCTGTCATGGAAATCCAGTTCAAAGGAAACACTCATTTGTAGTTTAACACTGTAACAATATTAAATTTTCCAATAACAACATTTTCAGAAAAAAATATGTTCATAACCTACAAAATAAAAGAATAAAAAAAAAATCAGTATGAAGATTCTACTCTGCGAAAGAATCTAACATGGGGTATTGATTTGCTATTATTTCCCTATGTCAGAGAATATCGATTTCTAGGGAAGAAACAGAGGCAAAGTGATAAACAATGCCATGAGATCATATCATCTGCGCAAACTATGAAAGTCAAACTGAGATTAGTTCCAGTAATTTAGGCTAAACATATCCAAACTATATGCTAACAATTCCACCTGTTTTCAAAATTATATCACATTCCAGTAAATGGAATTATTTTGTGACTCAAGTGATCAGTCTGACTAGACATGAAAATCTGCATAGATGTGTAAAGAACAATAGGCTGTGGCCTGATACATACTGAGAAAACACCTTTTCTCAGTTCTGAGGTCAATGAAGCTCTAATGTACCTTTTCTATCACACTTCATTTGTCCTTTAATGAGGTTCAGATCTCTTGAATAAAAGTAAAACTTCACATTCTTTGTAGCCTGAAACATGTTTTTCTGGGGATAAATCAGGTGGGACACTCAGGATCTAGTTTAGATGTCTCTAATGTAAACATCTGCTTTTGAACTGCAATACAAAGTAAATCAGCTTCCAGAGAATGGCTTATCTTGTGCTAAGATAGGTATTTAAATAGATCAGACAAATTACAGAAATGCTTAGGTGTGCCGGGGAGTGCCTTTCTTTCTTGGTTAATTATAAAGATAATTTAGATAATAGCTCCCCTTTAAACACTGTATATACTTACTATAAAAAGCAGATGAGATAATTGCACCCACAGCACCTGGCACCTTAGAAGAATCATGAATGAAATACTTAAACTGATCTCTTTCAAGATATTTACTGTGTATTTGACCTATACATAAACATATTGCATTGCATATAAAACAAGAATCCATTTTAAAGCCAGGAACTTATGTTCCTCTTCTGTCCCATAAGATGTCTTCATCCTATGCACTACTTCTGGATAGTCAGCCTTCTGTAAAATATGCATTTCTGGAATTTCTGCACACATACACCAGATGTACATCAACAGATAAGTTATCCCTCTGGCGGTCTCGCAGCACCCCAAATCTAACTATTTACTATAGCATAGTATAGTGCTGTTGCTAGTTTTGCTCTTATCAAAATTAAGGTGCATCCTTGATATGACTTGACTAACTTTATTCAACAAATTTTGAGTGTCTATTAATGTAATTTCGCAGGGGAAGTAAAGTGGTGCAATGGTTTCAGAAAGGAAAATGGTGACATGGTCACAAGTGATGGGGAAAAGGCTGAGGTACTTAATAACTTCTTTACCTCAGTCTTCACTGCAAGGGCCTCTAGCCACACTCCTGATGTTATGGAAGTCAAAGCCAGGGACGGGGAGGAAGAACTGCCCATTGTAAGTGCAGATCAGGTTCGTGATCACCTGAAGAGCCTGAAAGTGTTCAAGTCCATGGGACCCGACGGGATACACCCACGGGTACTGAGAGAACTGGCAGAAGAGGTTGCTAAACCCCTCTCTATTATATTTCAAAAGTCATGGCAGTCTGGTGAAGTCCCCACAGACTGGAAAAGGGGAAACATTGCCCCCATCTTCAAAAAGGGTAAGAAGGAGGAACCAGGGAACTACAGGCCAGTCAGTCTCACCTCTGTGCCCGGAAAGATCATGGAGCAGATCCTCCTGGAGTCACTACTCGCTCAAAAGAATAGTGAAGAGGTGATTGGGAGCAGTCAGCATGGCTTTGCCAAGGGCAAATCCTGCCTGACCAACCTGGTGGCCTTCTATGAGCAGGTGACAAAATTAATAGATGAGGGGCGAGCAACTGATGTCATTTACCTGGACCTGAGCAAAGCTTTCGACACTGTCCCACACCACATCCTGGTCTCCAGGCTGGTGACACATGGGTTTGATGGGTGGACCACTAGATGGATAAGGAACTGGCTTGATGGCCGCACCCAAAGAGTGGCTGTCAATGGGTCCATGTCCCAGTGGAGGCCAGTGACAAGCGGAGTCCCTCAGGGATCAGTCCTGGGACCTGTCTTGTTCAACATCTTTGTGGGTGACATGGACAGTGGCATTGAGCGCACCCTCAGCAAGTTTGCTGATGACACCAAGCTGTGTGGTGCAGCAGACACGCTGGAGGGAAGGGAGGCCATCCAGAGGGACCTTGACAGGCTGGAGAGTTCAATGAAGTTCAAGAAGAGCAAATGCAGTGTCCTGCATCTGGGTGGAGGCAATCTCAGGCACAAACCCAGGCTGGGCAGTGACTGGCTGGAAAGTAGCCCTGAGGAGAGAGACTTGGGGGTGCTGGTGGACAAAAAGCCCAACATGAGCTCTCAATGTGCACTTACAGCCCACAAAGCCAATCAGATCCTGGGCTGCATCAGGAGAAGTGTGGCTAGCAGGTCGAGGGAGGTGATCCTCCCCCTCTACTCAGCCCTGGTGAGACCGCACCTGGAGTACTGTGTCCAGTTCTGGAGTCCCTATTACAAGAGGGATGTGGAGGTGCTGGAACGTGTCCAGAGACGGGCCACAAAGATGATCAGAGGGCTGGAGCACCTCTCCTATGAGGACAGACTGAAGGAGTTGGGGCTGTTCAGTCTGCAGAAGAGAAGGCTCCGAGGTGACCTCATTGTGGCCTTCCAGTATGTGAAGGGGGCCTACAGGAAGGCTGGGGAAGGACTTCTCAGGATCTCAGGTAGTGATAGGACTAGGGGGAATGGAATGAAGCTGGAGGTGGGGAGATACAGGCTAGATGTGAGGAGGAGGTTCTTCACCATGAGAGTGGTAAAGGACTGGAATGGGTTGTCCAGGGAGGTGGTCGAGGCCCCGTCCCTGGGGGTGTTTAAGAGCAAGCTGGATGAGGCTCTGTCCAGCCTGATGTAGTGTGGGGTTTCCCTGCCCATGGCAGGGGGGTGGAACTAGATGATCCTTGTGGTCCCTTCCAACCCTGAATGAAACTATGAAACTATGAAACTATAACTAATACAACTCACACAAGCCACCAGCTGATGATGAATGGTTCAAAATACGCTGCTGAATTTGCTAGACTAAAGACAAAACAAATGTGCCTCTAAATTCACATTACATACACAAATTAATGGGACTAATTTAAAAGACCATAATTCAGAATTTAATGAATATCTTATAAAATACCAGAAAAGTAAATGTTTTCAAGAACACATTTGTGAGATCCGCAAGATTTCTAGTGTAGCCCACTAAAATAGTCTTGGGACATTATGTTGCAAGTGAGTTCACTCACAGTGATACAAACATGAAATAAGAGGACAAAGTCTCAAGCTGCACCAGAGGAGGTTTAGGCTGGAGGTTAGGAAGAAATTCCTTATAGAGAGAGTGATTGCCCATTGGAATGGGCTGCCTGGGGAGGTGGTGGAGTCACCATCACTGAAGGTGTGTAAGAAGAGACTTGATGGGGTGCTTAGTGCCATGGTTTAGTTGATTAGATGGTGTTGGATGATGTGTTGGACACGATGATCTTGAAGGTCTCTTCCAACCTGGTCTATTCTATTCTATTCTATTCTATTCTATTCTATTCTATTCTATTCATTTTAATGTTGATTCTTAGGATTAGTTTCTCTGGCTGAAACAGAGGGACAGCCCTACCAAAAATTGTAATTATATTGGTTTGTGAGGAATTGCCAAAAGAGAAAAGATTTTAAAAATCTGAGAAGAATCAGGTGGCAGACAAGAGAAAAATGCTGTTAGAAGAGATGTGGCATCCAAGATTAATCAGTTTCCCTGCAAATTAGCTGAAGGTGCATTTGATCATGCCAAATACATACATCTACAGCGTAGAGGCTGTAACAATCTCTGAAGCAGAAATAAATAAGCATTTCAGGGGTAAATCTGTCTTGTCTTAAAGTAGACATCCAAAATAGGTCAAAGGAATCATTTGCAGAAAGGATGATCAGCCCACATATAAGCATCCACATTGCTGGTATCTAACACGGCACAAGATGAATTGAACATTTCAATATTTCTTACAAGTTTACTTAAGCTCAAAAGGTTAGGTAAAGAATAATAACTTCTTTATAACTGCTAGGCATTGTTTACACTGAGACCTATTCCCTTGGGTCCTGGTATGCTTTATCTGGCAGTGAAGAGAACATTTGAACTTATGAACCTCATTTTTCACTTTTTTGGAGAAGTGGTCATTTTTGGAGGGGCTTGTTAGGGTTTAGATTTCTGTTTTGTTTGGATTTGGGGGGATGGAAATGGGTTTTTGCTCATCATGGATGGTTTTAAAGCACTAATTTCTTAATGTGGAACTACCAGTGTCACAATTTATCTAGAGTGAACAGATGGGCATTCAAATTCACATAATGGATGTTATGTGGATCAGTGCTTGTATAATTAGCTGTGTATCAGTGACAGGACATTGGGTCATGAGGTAATTTTGCTCTCCACCAGATGATTTGCCTGCATCCAGAATGAGCATCAATCAAATAGGGGAAAAAAAAAAAAAAAGCAACATCGTATTCTGATAAGTTAATGAAAGGCTCCAACAATCATTAGCTAATCTTTGAATGGCAGCAACAATACTGTTGTTTTTTTTCAGTCTCAAACAGTAGTAGCAATGAAATGAGATGGTTTTGTCTGCAGGTTTTTAGATGCTGAAGACTCCCTTTATCAGGGACACCAGTGATGTCTTCACAACACTAATTATAGGAACTGTGCTCTTCTCGCCTCAGACGTCTGTCATCATCTTTTCTCACATATGCAACAACTGTAAGAAATAAATCAAGGAAAGTGGTGGTTTCCTCTAGTATCAAACATGGAGCCATATGAGAATAAAGGAACACAGATGGTTGTGAACTTTGCTGCTGCCTTTCCACAGGGTTCTCCCTGAATCACCCTTCATTCTCATCAGAAAAATAATCACCAGTTATATTTCCCACAACTTTTTCTAGTCTTCCTTTCTTTCTTTATTAAAAAAGCTTCAGTTCAAGTTAACATTAACAATGAATTTATTGGGAAAATTCTTGCTGAGTGAAAGGACTTTAGGTTCTCTTATCTCTGCCCAGCAACAGGCCTTGGGAATCCAAACAAGCATTAACAGCATTGTCTGAACAAAGGTGTCTCAGATCTCCATTTCTTATCACAGAAGAAAGGAAATCAGAAAGGTGGAAGATAGAGAAATGACATAAGGTTTAAGGCTCAGGTTTTAGAAAGAAGCTTTCCTTGTGCATTATCAGGTACCATGCTTTTCCATTAGGGTCACCACAAAACAGATGTAGAGTTGTGGAAACCCAGTGGGTGTGCATATATCCCAACTCCAGTGTTCCTCCAAACTGACTTTTCTTCCTCTGACCATGTTTTTTTGCCACTTCACCCTTCTCACCTTTCACCTTCACACAGATTGGGACTTCTGTTGTCTGAAAGCTGGATTTTGCCCGAACACATTTTATGAATGGTCAGATCCAGGTTTCTCATAACCATGGATAACAAATCACTTCACTATCCAGAATAGTTAAGTTTACAATTTACTTTGAGTGCAGTCACTAACAAATATGACATTAACATTGCAATTTCATTATAGTGATGAATTGGGAAACCAAATATCTTCACCAAAGCAAAGAATAAAGCCTATGAAGCAGACACCTAGTCTGCACTCAGAAACTCTTGGAATATTTACTTAATCTCTAATCTCTGCACATTTCATTTCACTGTAATGACTGTAACTGTCTCATGATGTCCTTTGCTTCCATTTGTTACTCCTCCAAAATACTCCTCTTCATGCTTGTTAGGACAGACGAGACTAGAGTAGACTAGACTAGAGTAGACTAGACTAGAGTAGGAATAGAATAGAATAGAATAGAATAGAATAGAATAGAATAGAATAGAATAGAATAGAATAGACCAGACCAGGTTGCGAGGGACCCTTGAGATCATCGACTCCAACCTATCATCCAAGACTATCTAATCAACTAAACCATGGCACCAAGTACCCCACTATCAATACAGGGCCCTTTACAAAGTCCACATGTTCTCTCACATTATGCACTGCCATAACAGCAAGCCTGTTCTTACAGAACGTCTCCTTCAAAGATAAAATAATCATTTTTAATTTGACACTCTTCTGCCATCATCTGCATAGTCTCCATCCTAGTGATTATAAATTAGATAAAACTAAATAGAACATAATTTGACTTTTTCTACTTTGTGTAAATCTTCTAATACTACCAAATTTTATGAGCTTCTGTTACTACTTTCTATAGGGTTATCCAATCACTGTGGGGATCCAGTGACTGATGGGTCATCAAATTATATTTCTGATGAGCAATTTAATTTTTCTGTTCTTTCATATCCTACTGGCTTGAGTTTGAAATTAGTCAACATCTGAAAGTGGTATGTGGAAACACTGAAAAGTCACAGAAACTTCTGATTTTTCTCAAACACAAAATCAGGACTTAAGGACAAAACTGTTCTCTTCTCATAGAACTGATAATTTTCACTTCCAAACCAGCCTTGTCCCTGTGGGACTCAAGGTGCATATCAGAAAGATGTATTTATTTACAAACATTTAGTGGGAATACATGCAGTAGCTCTAGAGGTGTAATGTGGGTAATGTCTACTGAATTCAGTGGAAACTTGATGCTTCAAACACTTAAAATATCTAACCTTCTTTCTTTTGTCCCCATCAGCCAAGATTTCAATCGCTTACCTGTAAAATTTTGCTAATCCACAAATCAGATTAGGAAATATGAACTCTGCAAGAATAATGCTTTCTCCCACTCTGATCTTTAAAATTATTCTTTTTCACAAGCCAGGACCTGATAACTGTGTGTTCAAACCGAGAAGTGATAAATTAACACACATCAAATAAACCATGCAGGTTAAACTGGCGATGAATAAAAGCTTCCTGAGTGTGACAGCCAACAAATCTGAAGAAGCAGAGGTCTTAACACAACAGATAACTTTCTTGCTATCATGTTCTGAATATGAGTTCTCTATAAAATCAAGAGTTAAAGCTTAAGCAGAGATAGGTGGAGATGAAAAGGATAAAGCTGAGCAATGAAAGAAGTACGGATTTTCTTTTTTCTCATAAAAATGCAAACAGAAAGACAAGAAAATTTTTTGGTCATTTTTTTCTTTATTCCAAGATGTTTAATTTCCATCTCAAAGTAAGTCTATTTTTCTGAGATTCATAGAGGGAAAATAAAAACTAAAATATTTGGTGGTTTTGGGATCATGTATTTGATACTTTCCATTTCTGAGAAAGCCTGAGTTTGTCAGGATGAAAACTCCTGATCTTTATGAATTCTGCTTCTTTGCCTGGATGGAAAAGCAAGCATGCTGCTCACACATTCAAATTTATTACCTGGATCTCTGTTCTGATTCCTGTTACAGCTTGCCAGAAGCAGACCCATAAAGCAGAAAGCGAGGATAAACTGGACAAATGCAATTTAATACTTGTTTTAAGGCAATTGTTGTTTATCAATATTTCTGCTATTACAGATATAACATTACCCCCTGAAAGCAAGAAAGAAGTCTCAGAAAAATACTATTACATATAATGTCACATATTGTCTGAGTTACACTTCCCAGGAGTATTTTTGAAGTGTTTAGCACAGCTTCCTGCAGTGCAAAGCTCTCCTTATTCACTTGTCAACTTAGGCAGCTCTGTAGGTAATAACACCACTGTCCCTAAGGACATAAAGACTTTTGAGTCTATTACTTTTCAGAAGCTCCACCTCAGACAGAGGTCTAAAGAATATCATGAATAGCTGTCTGAGAGAAGGAAATTGGTGACAGTTGAAGAACTGCTATGAGCAGTCTGCATGTCTTACATTGGTCAGGACATCTTTGTCTCTTTCATCAAATGTTGGGTGTTTTTCCATGTACTAGCTGTGGATGCCTTCCACACCTAGTGGAATGAGGCTGAATTGTTCAAAATTACCTTCAGGAGCACCAAGAAAACTGCAAACTAGACAGAAAAGGGTACCATGCTGTGAAAGCAATGTGCTTCAAAGTTCGTTTATCTGAGAATTTTTCATCCATTAATGGATTAGGATAGAGTGTACGTATTGACTCTACTCAATGTAAAGTGATGAATAAAATCCCTGGCTGATGTAAGAACATCATCTGTAAATCAACTTTTTCTGGGTTCACCTCCTGCCTTTCATGAAGCATTATGGCTCATCAGTTCATTCTATGTTCCCTCCCTCCAAGGGAGTCTTCCCCTGCCATCTCATGACACAACCTCCTCATGATGCTGCTGCTTCACAGAGTGCTGGTGGAAGGATGCAGTGAGCATTATATTTCTAGCTCAGATCCTTTCCACAGACAATATCTACTGGAAGATTTGAAATGGCAACAATCAAAGGGGGAAAAGGGTACAAGAAGCAGAAAACTCTTGACCCCTTCATCTGCAACTAGGGGGCCTGGCCTGATTACAAAAAACATGTCCCTTGAGCATTACAGGGATAAATAAATCTTGAAGTAAAAATAATTGTCAATTTGTTTGTTAACAAAGTCAATTTTCTTTTACAGATTATTACCTATTTTCTGCTTCAGCTCCATGGCAGAATTAATTGGAAGAGTTGGCATATTCTTTCCAGTGTGACTCCTGAGACTTCTCCTGGTGGGACTTAAACCATCTCTCAAAACAACGTTGCAATTTCTAACTGTGATTGTGCGGTTATCACTGTACACCTGTGCAAATAGGTTACTGAAGAAAGATCAAGCCCACAAGCATGCAGCTGTGTGTACCACACATTACCTCACTCTAAGCTTTCCTTAGGCTGTGCCACACCTGAACAAGCCCCATCATCACTCAGGTGAAATGCTACAAAATTGCAAGGTCAGGCAATGCTAAGATTACCAGAATATTATTTAAAACACACCCATGTCTCCAGTAGAACCCAACCCTCAAACTTTCCCAAACTGATTTGTCTTGTAGATTTTGAAGAAAACATAAACAAACCCATGATTTTCACTTCCTTATCACTCTGTCTCAGTTTGCTCAGATGCTTCATGATCATTTATTCTGCGTTTTCATCACCATATTTATTGTGATAAGATATTTTCAGAGATGTATATTAACCAAAACATGTATGTTAAGTATACCTTCAACACAGTGGCTGACTCTGCATGCAAAAAGGTCATGATATTAGATGACTCTGGTAATAAAGGTGTGCAGTGAGATTTGTTGACAGGTGACATTTCTGAAACCTTTCTTGCACTGGCATATTGTTACATGCCCTGTGCTGTAATGTTCTCATTCAAACAGGTCAATGCAGTTCTTGACATTTGGAGCTACTGTCCTTTATCCCACGGGTTCATTGATGTGTTTAGCTATCTTCTAACCTCAAAAACACGCTTCCCTCCTCTCTACCTCTTCATTTCTTTCTTTAAGATGGTGTTCCTCCTTTGATATTTTAATTCCATAATATGCTTACCAATACTTTTTGCATAAAAGGCAATGTAAAGCAAGAATAAATAAAAGTTCTCTTATATTGATTGTCTTTAATTTTTCATTAGACCATCACTTTCATTGCACTGATGGATGCCACAGCTAGTGTGTTATTCTGTGTACAACCTGAACCAGTTAATGTACATTGTTTTGAAAATATTGAGTGAAAAGTTAGTTCCCAGTCAGTTCATATGATCAGATAATCAGCATAAAGTCAACACCAAGGGCAAGGTAGGATTGTTTAGAGACATATAATGCTCCCAAAGAACAATGATTTATTTATTTTTTTTTAGGAGAAAGAAGTAGTTTGTGCAAGAACAGAAACAAGTGGGTTGTGAAATGGAGTTCTGGGGTTAACTTATATTATCCTTCCATACATAATTCACATCCATGTTGACTCACTGGTAACCTGCTATTATATACCTAAAAATACAGCAATTAATTAAATCTGGTTACTCAGAAGGCATTGCAAAATAGCATAAGAAATAATCACGGTCTGATGCCATGAAATTTTGACCAAAGACTCTTGAATATTTTCCATCAAATTACAGGTCTTTCTTTTCCAACTAACCTTTTCAAGAACAGAAAAAGGGGAAAAAACAAACATGTCAAAATTTTAAAAATTAATAATTAGATGAAAATTGAATGAGGTTGACTCAGAAGTTATGATGACACCTGTGTCGTTTAGCTTAGGTCCATTCCCACCACATACCCAAGCTAGGCAGGGATAGTGAAGCTGCCACCATATATACTTTCTGCATGCCGCCACTCTTGGTCGTGGCACACATTAGTGCACCTTGAAGTGATTCCTGAAGACATCAACAATGACACCTTTAATGTCTCTCAGAAACATCATAGCAAAATTTCAGAAAGTAAATGTTTAAACTTTGAGGACAGGAAAATAAGACCCAGTGTTTCCACAAGCTTGGGTGGGGGGAATGTAGCTATTTTCTTAAACTGGCCTCACACTTTGTCCTCATCCTTCCTTAAATATGGCAGAAGTTCACTATTTAGTCCTCATTGCATGAAGAGCCCCAAAAGATCCCCAAATACTGTTTGAGAGCAAATCTTCAGTACTGCATATACAGAGTTGTGCATCTGTCTGGACATCATCTATTTACATGGAATGAAAACTGAAATAAGGTATTTTTTTTCCCAGCCAATTACCCTCATATTCAAATGCATGCTGCCCACAATATTAAAAGATTTTATAGCATTCCTCTCAGTTTCAGATGAACTCATCTTCACACTCAGACTATCAAGGTATAATGGGAACTTGTCCTGTGAATGATAATAGTACAATGAATCGAATTTTGAATGACTTCCAACAAAACCAGTAAAATTTTCAACTTTAGATCCAGATATAATGTATAGGAGAACTATATATCACAAGTGCACTTTGCATTTTGATGTATGTGAGCAGAGAATGAGAATCAGTGGGTCATAACACAGTACTCTTTCCAAAGAACCTGCCAAATAAATACTCCTTCATTCTTTCAATAGCAAAAATAAATACTCCTTCGTTCCTTCAATAGCAACTTACAAGCTGCCCCAATATGAAGCATCAAGCAGTGAGGCTGAAGTTGATAGCATAAATAAACCTGCCAAGGAACAAACAGTTCAACAAGGCAAGTGCTTTCTTCAAGTCCTGACCTCAGAAAGGGAGCAACAAGCCTCATGTACCCTCACTTCCTTGATGTAGTCACAATTAGCAGCCCAAAGAAAGCAACTGAACAAATCAATCAAACTTGTATTAGATTTATTCCATGCTGTAATAAATAAAGTTGCTGGCACTGTTCTGGAAAACAAAGCAAATACAACTATTTTACCAAATGAGTTCAGAGTGTGGTAGTGAAGCCTCCCAAGAATTGGATTGAAAGTGCTGAATTAAGTTATATGTTCACTCACACAGTTCTCGCCATTTCAGGTTTATCTAGCTTGGTATTGCTCAACTTCTGCTTCATTTAGAAGTATTAGATGGTCAGTGACATTGCCCTGTCATTGCTGATGTCTTACATATTCTCCTTCCCTCTATTTTCCTGTTCTATAATAAAGTATAGCAGGAGGGATTAAGAAGCCAAATCTTAGTCATCTGAGGTAAAGATAACTAATTGTACTACAATGGTATTTTATTACTTGCCATTTGTACAGCAGCCATCATCTCTACGGGAGTTTTACAAACTATGGCAGGAATAGCCTTTTCAGTGCTGACAGTCACACACAAGCCTTGGGCTGCAGCCAGCCTCCAAGCTGCCACAAACTGTTCTCATGATTACACAGGCTCTTCTTCCTCACAGAATACCACAAGGTACTTTCCTGGAATCAAGCTCCCCAGTGAAGGTCACCATTTTAAGAAATGTTGAACCACTATTGGATCACAACCAGTGCTCAATGCTCTCTTTTACCTCCTATTCCTATGCAAAGACAACCAAGAGAACGGCATGAGACAGACAGAAGCCCCCTCTGAAGCAGAGCTAGCAGAAAGGCCACGATTTGGAGCACACACATACAGTAAAAGAGGTCAATTGTCAGAAACTAAGAAGCAGCATGATATTCTCAATTAGGACAGTCGGATCTTCCAAGAAGGATGCTGCTGCTGACTCTTGAAGACAACACTGAGCATCCCATGTCATTTTTCATATGTAGCTAAAGGAGTAAAGACCAACAGATAACCTGATACATAAGGGCAGTCCATAGCAACTACCAAAATACAGCTATCCTTTTCCAGAGCTGGTAATGTCTCTATCTGAGACAAAGGGCCCAATTTCAGTTCCACATCTGGAGCCAAATGTACTTATCTGTGGGTACAACAGTGTTTAAGCCGCCACTGCAAGTCACTGGGCATCTAGCTGAGATTAAATTCAGCTACCATAGCAGCTGAATGAGCAATTTATATGTGAACCTTGACCCCTATATTTAGCAGTCTGATTCTGGACCTGAATCTCACCCAAAATACTCTGCAAGGGTGACAAAGACAGTAATGCAATTGTATATCCCCTTATAGAACACTGTTCATTCAAGCCCTTCTCCTTACTTTAATAGTTCCCTGATTTGCTCCTTCTCCATCAGCCAGTGGAACACAGGTCTTTCTAATATCTTTTGAATATGAAGTCTTCACAAAACTACTTTTTGTGGGTGACAAAAACTCAAAATGTCCTTACATGTTCTGGGTGGCTGAAGTGGTGCTTGCTCTACCAGTTGAATGTGTAACATCCAGGCCCACTCAGAAGTGTGCTTTGAAACCCAGGCACACTGGCAGCAATTTACAAGAGGAAGGCCAAAATGCAGTCGCTCCAAGAAGCTCTGTGTAAAGTGATTCTCTTAGATAGCTCTCTGGCACAGTCTGCTAATGTTTTGCTGTTGTATTACATTGTGTATTATCCATGTCAAATTAATTGAGTATGACAGTTCTTATTCAAACCGTTTTGTGTTATCCAGTTATCTAGAGAAAAATAGTAACTTGGAGGAGGTTTCTCAGACGGTTCTTTAGCATTTATGAAAGAACAAATAACAGTAAAGCAAAACAAGTGCATGGTCTTAATTATTTTATCAGAGGCTTGATGCTAGGATTAAATTTCTTTTTGCCCTAGGTACAAGCTGCCATAGCTCAAACCAAAGGTCAAGCTAAAGATGTCATGCATAATTAATTTCCTTAGCAAATAATTAAGCCACCTTTCTGTAATTATTATGCATGGCCATGCTATAAAAAGTAAGGCAAAAAGGCACAGGCATGAAATTTGCAGAATCACAGAACGGTTGAGTTTTGAAGGGACCTTTGGAGGTCATGTTGTCCAATCTCCTTTTTCAAGTGGGGCCATCCAAAGCTAGTTGCCCAATACCACATCTGTACAATTTTTAAATATCTCTAAGGAGAGAGATTCACTCAGCTAATCATAGGAGAGACACTACATCAGGTTGCATGTTGCTGAGCAAGATTCAGCAAGAATGACTTAAGGCTCACAGTCTTATTGTTTCTCTGTCTCCTTCCTGCTGACTAGTCAAAAGCTGTGGCTGCATTAGTGGTGAATAAAACCCTTCAGACAAAGCAAATCCTGCTGAGACATGGGGTTTGTTAGCTCCATTTCATTGTAACACTATTGCTGTTTCACAGACTCTGATTACCTCAAAAAATGAGCAAAGAAAGCTAAATTTGACCTAGAAAATACTGCTGGAGCCAAAGAGAATAACCTGAGAAAAGCTGTCCTCAAGGCACAAAACTAGCTAAATGTAGGTGAATGGGACTTGGATTGAACCACTTCCATTAAATGTTTTATACATAGAGGGGAAAAAAAATTTAAAAAAAAAAAAAGGATGATACAAAGAAATATATATGGTAATTTTGTTAGAACTAATAAAATCAAAACCACCAAACAAAAACCTAAACCAAACAAATAAACAAGAAGAACACCAAAAAAACTATAGCAACAATGCAGGTAAATCCACACTTATATGCCCCCAGTGAAAGTGAAGCAACATTTTTAGAAGACTTTAACTTTTAATATATTCTCTATTCAGTGATAAAAGAAAAGGCTACTGTTTCTGTGGTTCTCTACCATGCTCTTGTAATGATGTGTCTGTATAATGGAAAGTTTTTTGTAGCTATAATAATAAATAAATAGTGTCAGGCCAATCTTTTCCAACCCTATTAATGATTTTTTTAGTTTGTGTACATTTTTTAGACTGTACAGATGTATTGGAAGTATTAATTAAGAATAATTTTATCTATTACCACTTGCAACATGGGCTAAACCTTCCAAACTTGCAGACAAAGAAGCTGTACAAATTTCTAATATTAAAGCATAAACTTCATGATTAACTCCAAAGATGAAAGTTCCATACTAAAAGTTCTGAACCAGGAGCACACACTTGTACCTCTTTGATTACAATGCAAATTCTACTTCCAAAGGTGCAGGACAGATCTCATTGCTTCAGGATAACCCAAGAACCATAAACCGTGTGCTTTAAATGCCATGCATCCAGTCTGCAGACAGTAGAAAATACTGACACTACCTCTGAAAGAAGCTACCTTTGGTGCCCAGGTTCCCTCTACAGTCAGTAGAGAGAAGTGTGTGATTCCTCGTAGTAATTGGAGCACCTAAATTGAAAACAGCTACTTGCAAATTTAAGCATCCTGATTTGCCCTCCAGGGACCTCTGTTGACCACTCAGGCAGCTTTAGCTTCCACCTTAATATCCTCTAAATTTAAGCATTTGATATTACATCTTTCATGATCTTAATGGTTGGATGTGAAAGAAGTTCATCAGAAAAAAAAAAAAAAACAACACCATAGATAAAATTTGGTTGCTTCTGTCCACAATCATAATCCAGAAAGCATCTGCCCTATTCTTCCATAATTTAGAGAACAAATTCAGCAGGTACAGCCCAGTTTTAACCTGCAATGTTTTAGCACCATTTATTTCAGTTCTTCTCATGCCTAGGACTACAAAAACCAAACAAGGTACAAAGTAGACACTCTGAAGAAAGCAATGTGACACATGAAATGAACACTGTTCTTGGCATATGAACATTTCCAAGAATGCTACTGCAGCTGATTGATTTTTTTTTCAGTAAGTCCACAGAAGATATCTATTCTTCTGAATATTTGAATGCATGCGGGAGACAACCAAGACATAAAGGGAGATTTGTACTCAAATCCCTCCTTAAAGAAATGAATTTTACACGCAGTCTGCAAGCAACTGTCCTAACCACTAAATTGCCACCTTGTCAACTCCCATCCCTTCTTTTTTTTTTTTTCCTTCTTTCTTCCCATCTCAAGGTCCTTCATAAAAGTATCATACATAGAGAGGAAGATAGCAAAAAATGAAATGTCATCATAAAAATAAAATAATAAAATTTAGCAGATGTATTCAAGGCTCAAAGTTTTCTTACATGCAGTTAGGGTATGTGAAATAATACTTCTCATAAATGTGATGTAAAGGAATCTGAGAATAATTCTGTGGGGATAATCAATTTACATGTACTTAATGAAAGGGAATTGAAGTTTCAAGCTATCCATCTTTATCAAATTTTACAGCTTCACTCACATGGCAACTTCATCAAGGAGGTAGGAGCTGTGAATTAATGCACTTGCATTTCATTTGGAAGACAATTTTCTTCAGAAAAATACAAAGAAGTACACATTGACATTAATTTGATTAATCATTTTTTTTTTCCTGAGACAAGCAGAGATGCTTTCAAGAACTGATTGAGCATGAGATCCCCAGAAATGAAGAGGATCATATAGGTAGGCATGTAGGAATTCCAGGAATACAGAGTTCCATGTGAGTAGAAGAAAAATATTTGTTGCTTTTATTTTCCACTCCCATGCATCTTTTTTTTCTATAGGGGATAGAGTTGAAAATGTTGCTATAAAAATAAGTTCAAACCAAATCATCAATTATTACTAAAATTATTTGAAATGTGCCTTTGCATATTAACAAATTAAATGAATACTCAGCATTTCAGGTAACAGTGTTGCTGGTCTCTTCTCCCAGGCAACAGTACCAGAACAAGAGGACACAGTCTCAAGCTGTGCCAGGGGAGGTTGAGACTGGATGTTAGGAAGAAATTCTTCATAGAGAGAGTGATTACCCATTCCAATGGGCTGCCTGGGGAGGTGGTGGAGTCACCATCTTTGGAAGTGCTTAGGAGGAGACTTGATGGAGTGCTTGGTGCCATGGGTTAGCTGATTAGATGTTGTCGGATGATAGGTTGGACGCAATGATCTTGAAGGTCTCTTCCAACCTGGTTCATTCTATTCTATTCTATTCTATTCTATTCTATTCTATTCTATTCTATTCTATTCTAAGAATGAGATATTGCAATTCTAAAAAAAAATATATTCACTTATGTGTAGCTTAAAATATTTTTCTAAATATTGAATTATGCTTTTTTTAAGCAAAATTATCTGCATTCTATTTTAACATATATTTTTAATTGAAATATTAGTCCCATTTAAAACAGAATTTCAGTTCTTACTTCCCCCTTCAAGGACTGAGAACACACCCAAGGGAAAGGATTGCATAAAACAATGTTGAAATTAACCTTAAAGATGTAGGTGGAGGGTTTCCCATCACAAGGGCAAAAGCACTTGCAACTCAGCTCTATATGCATTAGCAAATTGAATATTCAGCCTGTGAACACAAATCAGACCATCCTACGGAGGCACTTACTCAGCTACAGTCGACAGCAGGCAATATTTCAAACCATTGAAAGATGTGTCCCCATAGCCAGTGTGATCACAGTAGGCCATATGCAGCTCTTTCAGCAAAGAACTAGGAACAGCAGTAACCAGCCTGCTCATCTTGTGCTCCTACAATCTGTACTAAAAAAAAATCCAATACTGTTACTAAAGTAGCTAACATCAGCAACACCACAGTAAGAACAACCTATTAAATTGGATACAAAGAAGTGGTATTACAGTTGTGCTATCTCCTTATATAAATGAGACTTCCTTAACCTAGGCAAATTGATTTCGCAAAAACACCACTAGTAGTCCAGATTTCAGTTTTCTCTGCAATAATATTAATGAGTTATTGAAATGTTATTGACATTTAAAATACCAACATCTTTCCTTATTAACACTAAATTGGGTGGTTTCTATGTTCCTGGAAAGTGGACCTGGATTAATCATGATAAATAGAATGAAATAGCAATGCAGTGATGTTTAGTTTGGATTTATGATTGTTAATCTTCATTGTTTTGCCTGTTTCAAGGCCTCGTTTGAAAAGGTTTCCTTTATATTATGGGCTATAAGGGATTATTCTGTTTCAAAACACCTAAGCTCAACAGTTATTCCCCTTTTATAGACATTTAAGGTATTTATAACAAAGACCATGGATTTTACTTTTTTTCATTCATGTGCCATTTTTATAATTGCATCTAAGAATCTCACTTTCACACTATTTTTATCAACTATGTCCTGAGGTAGGATATTTTACCTCTTTTAAAAATAATTTACTTTTAGTTCATTATGGCAGATCCATTCCCAGAGAAAATTCTTTTGAAAGTCCTCCAGAGAAATACAGAAGATAGTATTTTCTCTGTCCACATCTTATACTTCGGAGTCAGATATCTTGTTAGCAATCTCCCAAAAGTAATTGTCCCATGGTAGTCAAGGAAGGAAAGTTGTTCTTTTGTAGCTGAGTAAGATTTTCTAGCCTAAGGTTAGCTGAAGAGAAGCTTCAGAAGGATTATTTTACCAAGCATATAAGAAACAAACAAATTAAGTGCTTCAGTGAAGTAGTCTGAAGCCCACCATATAAAAAAGTGTGACTGGTGCAACTTTTCCATTCTTTATCTTTGTGTGTACATGTAAAAAAACTGTTTGTGTTTCTTTATTTTTAAAAGCAGAAGTTGTCCAGCACTGAAAGGGCTAGGGTACATTTCTCTCTAATATTACTTGGGGATTTTCCCTATAAATTCCATAAAATGTGCTATTTTTCCAGGAACACTGCAAGAAATCAGGACAGGGAGAAGAATTGTAACAAAGCATGGAAAGAAACTCTAAAGATCTTACTGTTTTCCTATAGCTCCTTTTTATATATTATAGAGGGAAATGTCTTTCTATGCTTCCTTTTCTTCCAATAAAAACCTGGGAGGAAGAAAACTAACAATTCACTCTAGTATAATAATGTGCACAATGTATGTTGTACCACAAAAAATGTATTTCTGGTAAAGAAAAGTACAAGACCTGAGCACTGATAAAGCCATACAAATAGACCAAGACATGGATGGGATTTTTGCCAAGAAATTTCAGTGTATTAAAATGTTTGCAATGTGCTCATCCTGCAGTCTTGTTCACATAAATCTTCAGTCACTGCTTGAACAGCCACAATGATGCAGGGGCTATGCAGGAGGAAATCAGCCTAATATCACTGTAGCAGGTGGGGGTAGTACTATGAGAGTGGAGCTGTTGCAAGCCAAAAAAAAATTGAAGCTTTTCAGGAATCCCACAAAGGATACTGAAGAGGCAGATTTGAATCTAGGATTGTGGCAGTGCCAAGATAGAGACAGAGATATGCCAGCCCTTTCTTAGCTACGTATAAAAAGACTTCTCAGGCAGATGTAAAAGGAGATGCAGGGATAAAAACACAGCCAGCAATTATAGGGAGGAAGAAATAGTTGTCTTACCTACCACCAGAAATTAAGATCTAGTTCCTGAGATTTTCAGTTGAGGAAAGAATTGAGTGGAGGCCTAATGGCTGGACTTATATTCAGCATGCTTTGCATTTTCTGCATACATCCACACATATATGCATGCATATAAATTTCACTGTAGCTAAACAGCTGCCTGTTTCAGAAGAATCAGCCAAAGTCCCAAGGAACCTAGTGAATCTACAGCCATAGAACAGCCTACATAAAATTTATCCTCAAAAATTTGTTTCTTAATGGAGGAATAGAAGGCATTTAAAAAAAAAAAAACTCATGTTAAAAAAAAAAAAAAGGAAACCCAAGCCTGAAGCAAGAATTTTCCTCTGAAAGTGAGATGCTAGACATTGCCAGATGCTCCCTGAAGTCTGCTGTTATCAGTTTTTAAAAATAAAATAAAATAAAATATAATTAAGAAATTAATGATACTCAAATGGACAGTGCTAAAAATTTTCCAAGAATTAACTCTTTTCTCTGGGGTTTTTCATGGTCCCATTTCTGACTGAGCAGGGTAACAGAGCTCTATCACCCAGAAGACAGGGACTGATTTTCCTCTGTAAAGGCTGTGACATGCATCCACACTAACGACCCATACAACACATTTCTCATTATTTAATAGGTCTGAATGCTATAAACTCTCTTTTCTCTAAGATACTCGTGGAACAAAGTGGTGATGTAGAAAAGCACCAGTGGTGGCAAAGATCACAGTATCACAGTATCACCAAGGTTGGAAGAGACCTCAAAGATCATCAAGTCCAACCAAGATAATCAAAGCTGCCTTCAGATTTGATATTGCTAATTTATTTTCTGTCCTAAATGTGGAACCTGTAGCTGATTTTGATATCTTAGTCACTCCAGGCATAGAGCTGAATAGAGTCTGAAGTTGAAAGGGAGAGATGTGTAACATAAATTGTTACCAACCGGAGATATTGCTTAGAATGACAAGGATTAAAGGAAAATGTAAGCTATCATGAAGCAAGCTAAAAAGTGTTACTCCAGAATATTAGCATAGAATAGAATAGAATAGAATAGAATAGAATAGAATAGAATAGAATGGAATAGAATGGAAGAGGAGAAGAGTAGAGTAGAGTAGAGTAGAGTAGAGTAGAGTAGAGTAGAGTAGAGTAGAGTGGAGTAGAATAGAATAGAATAGAGTAGAATAGAATAGAATAGAATAGAATAGAAGAATAGAATAGAATAGAATAGAATAGAATAGAATAGAATAGAATAGAATAGAATAGAATAGAATAGAATAGAATAGACCAGGTTGGAAGGGACCCTTGAGATCAGCGAGTCCAACCTATCATCCAATGCTGTCTAATCAACTAAATCATGGCACCAAGCACCCCATCAAGTCTCTTCCTAAACACCTCCAGTGATGTTGACTCCACCACCATCCTGGGCAGCATATTCCAATGGTGAATAACTCTTTCTATGAAGAACTTCTCCCTAACATCCACCCTAAACCTCCCCATGTGCAGCTTGAGACTGTGTCCTCTTGTTCTGGTGCTGTTTGCCTGGGAGAAGAGACCAACCCCCACCTGGCTACAACCTCCCTTCAGGCAGTTGTAGACAGCATAAATCCCCCTGGAGAACATGCTGCACATAGTGTTACCATTCAGAAAACCCTCTTGTGCATGTCACTTATACATATTAGATTTCTCCCAGCATCAGCTCCTGGATTCTTGTCAGCAGATATAGAGAGACATCTATGTGCTCATTTCCAAAATTGTCTTCAAGTACCAGAGCACTGAGGGTTAATCAAAAGGATTAAAGACAAAGCATACGAATGATTTAAACTCAAAATCAAGGAAACACAAATCTTGTTTTAAAATATGATTCTTTAAAGCCAGATATAATTGTTTTGTGCACTGTGTCACCAGCGTGAGAATGTGGGGTTAGATGTGCAATGTAAGCAGTCATGCTGGGAGGACAACCTCTAACAAGCTGGTAAAATCTATCCCTATTGTTATGAGGGTGTCATGGATTGAGTTGAACCTGCAGCTGTTATTCATACCACGCTGTAGTCATGCCAGCTTCAAAAAATGAAAGTGCTAACTGGAACACAAAGTTCAGATTGCAACCTGGGAGGCTTCCTGCTCCAATTGCTGCTTGTGGGTTCCAAGCTCTTGGCTGTTGGCTCTTTTTCTGCAGGCATAATGGCTGAAAGGGTGGAAGTCAGGTAGCTGCTGGTTTTGTTTTTCCTTTTTGTGCTGTTTTTCTTCCCCCCGTGTTTCACTGCCCTTCTACAGATAGGGTAAACTAAGGTAATTAAGTATTGCATTATTAGATTAATTAGATTATTAACTAAGATAATTACTCATTGTGCTTATGATACCTTATGTTACATTAAACTCTTATCTCAGTCCTGAATTGTGTGTATTACTCTTCCCGTCACTTTTGTGTTGGGGGAACAGGCAGTTTAGCCCTTGAACTAAACCATTACAAACTGCTCATGCCACTTCCCTCTCTGGGCAGACAAAACTGAAGATGTAAAGAGCTCAGCCCACAGCTTTACCAGTTTCTGCAGAAATAGAAGATTATTTGAATCATCCTGTTTACATGTGGATAACTACAAATTGCACATAGACTTTCCAGTAATGAAGCAGATGCTTAGAGCTGATTGAATTTTTTCCAAATTTATTTTTTTAGAACAGAAAAATTCTTGGGCATTTCAATGGAGATGAAGTTCCAGAGAAATAATTTCCACTATGGCTAGGGTTTATTATCCATTGTTGTTTCATCTCAGTTCTAGTAGATCTGTAAATCTGATCTTGCATTTAAACATTAAACGTTTTTCTTTTTCCTCACAGCATTCCTCACCAGTGGATCTTTTACCCATCAGCTTCCTGTCATGTCAGTGCAACTGCACTGTACTTTGTTGTAATCCCAGGCAACTCATCATTCTCAATGTTTTCCAGTAAGATCTCAGTCCCTAAATACATGTGGGATGTTACCACAAACAGTCTTTCCCTTTCTTCAGCAGACAGGTGTGAATTTCACTCGTGATTTACCATAGTGCTAAGCGTAATTAAGATGTGGAACAAATTTATGAGTCAGGTTATAGAATACTATCAGTGTTACTTTAAAATTGGATTTTAATAAAATATGGCCTAAAATACAAAGTCTTTATGACTTTTGACAGACAAACAATAAATAGGAGTTTATTTCCTACACAGTAAAATACTCATCCCTCTGAAAGTCCAAAGAATTTCTGTTTTCTAAAGTCATTACAACAGACCTGCTACTGGAGTTAAGATGATGCTGGGATTTCCACATGTTCAGCACAAAACTAGATTCAAGTTTGATGCCACAGATAAAACCTTAAGACATGCTATTTTAAAAGTCACAGAATCATAGAATGGCTTAGGTTGAAAAGGACCTCAGAGGTCATCTACTCCAACACCTCTGCCATGGGCAGGGACACCTCTCAGCTAGACTTAGTTGCCCAAAGCCTCATCCAATCTTCCCTTGAACACCTCCAGGGAGGGAGCATCCACAACCACTCTAGGCAACCTATTCCAGAGTCTCACCATCTTCATACTGAAGAAATTCTTCCTAGAGATAATGACTTTGTTTCTTTAAATGTTCTAGATATTAAATAAATGTTCTAAGATTATGGGTTTTGCCTTTCTTCTTCTTCAAAAATAGATTCCATTTGGAAAGTCTTTTCATATCCTCCAAATGGGAAGTTAATTTTAGGTAGAGTTAGATAACGCTTGGACTTACAGAATGGTTTGGATTGGAAGGGACTTTTAAAGGTCATCTAGTCCAACACCACCACCCCTCTCCCCGACCCCCGCAACCCATCCTAATGCAATGATCTTAAAGGTCTTTTCCAACCAGAATGAGTCTATGTTTCTATTTAGTTTTCACCTGTGAGCCATGGATGGATGTTTAAAGTATGAAGCACATATTAGAGGAAAAATCATCACCTTACTTATTATTCCTGCCCATGAAAGCGTTACCTGGTGTGTAATTGAGGGTCTTCAGGCCACAGGAAATTTTAAAATCTCTTACCAGTTCTCTTTTCAAAGCAGCTTATGTGATGAAGTTTTAGATGATCTTCCTAAGGTATTTTATTTAACATTCATGCATTTTTATCTCCACACTGCTAAATGCAGAAACTCTGGGAAATTCAAACAGTAAAACTAACTCCTGGGTGGTTCCCTTGTAATGTACTTGAGTTTATTTTCATAGAATCATAGAATCAATAAGGTTGGAAAAGACCTCAAAGATTATCAAGTCCAACCTGTCACCCAAGAGCTCATGACTACTAAACCATATCTGCTTGGAGCACCATGTTGCATTTGTTAAATGCTGACATTGGCCACAGATACTGGTGAACTTCATTCAACACTAGCCATGTTTTGTGACATTTGTGAGGAACAGTTTAACATTCCAGCAATGCTTTGTGGGATCAAGGCATAGAAGAGCTGCTGTGCTATCAGTCCTACCATGCTTTTTTTAATCAATGAATTTGGAGGCTTTCAGTGATATATTACAATTATTGGAAAATATGGAAACCTCATTAATTTCTCATGAGATCATCTTCCTCCTTAAATAAATTGCCAGCTGACAAACCACTTTTCAATAAATACCACAAATGGAAAAATGTGTAGTGTATTATACATATATCATTAATGAATAAATCACTCATCATATGCCCTATATTTCTGTCTTTATTTTAGCACTTAAAGGTTGTTGCATTGATGTCTATTGTGCTCCCAAAGGGAATCAGTCATGAGTAGTTACTCTTAATTTTTTGTCTCAATCCCAGATTAATTTAATCTTATGTGGGTAGTTGGCCAAATGGCCTAGGACCAGACTATTTCTGAAAAGCAGCCGGTTTCTAACTTAAGGTGTTAGCAGAGATTTAGAAAAATGTAAATAAATTACACCTTAGATGATAATAAAGAATCAAAATGTATTACAAGGGTATTATGAAGTGTTTGACAATGTCTTGTATGTGTATACATATGTTGTGCCTTTAGTTATAAACACTTAAAGCTACGTTTTTAAATTACTATTAGGAAAATTAACAAACTAATAAAAATAGTGTGGCCAGCAGAAGCAGGCCCTGTACTCAACACTGGTTAGGTCACATCTTGAGTACTGTGTCCAGTTCTCGGCTCCTCAATTCAGGAAGGACTTTGAGACTCTTGAACGTGTCCAGAGAAGGGCAATGAGGCTGGTGGGAGGCCTCAAGGAGAGGCTGAGGGAGATGGGATTGTTTAGCCTGGAGGCTCAGGGGAGACCTTATTGCTCTCTAAAACTACCTGAAAGGTGGTTGTAGCCAGGTGGGGGTTGGTCTCTTCTCCCAGGCAACCAGCACCACAACAAGAAGACACAGTCTCAAGCTGCACCAGGGGAAGTTTAGGCTCGAGGTGAGGAGAAAGTTCTTCACAGAGAGAGTTGTTAGCTGTTGGAATGGGCTGCCCAGGAAGGCGGTGGAGTCACTGTCCCTGGAGATGTTCAAGCGGGGATTGGATGTGGCACTTGCTGCCATGGTTTAGTAGTCATGAGGTCTTGGGTGACAGTTTGGACTTGATGATCTTTGAGGTTTTTTCCAACCCTATTGATTCAGTGATTCTGTGAGTCTGTGATTCTGTAAAAAGTGATCTTAGCCTAATGATAAGTGGACACCCTGCAAATAGTGATTCTGCCTTACATTTCTGGGAACAGAAAGTAGAAGAAATTAATAAATTTGGGTTTTTTTCTGTATCATGAGGCACAACTGCTTGGCAGAGCTTTCTGAAGACAGCAGTAAAAGTGTGGATGCATGTTACTGGGACTATAGTCCCTACCTTTGATACCACTGCACCTAGATGATGAAGTGAGCCAGAGTTCAGATAATATAGTTAAGCATCAATGTGATACTTAGGGATGCATTCTCAGATGCATTGGAGCTGCAAGTTCTTCCAAAAAAACTTTCTTCCAGAGTAAGAACTGTGAATGTGTGACATTAGGAAATATTTTTAGACAGCAACAGAAATCTCTGAGGTCAGGAGATGAAGACAACCCAAGCCAAAGAGTTTGACATTTCTCTCTGCTGGTGGTAGAACACTAAGTACTGCTTAGACAATGGATCACTTTAAAGCCTTGGACTTTCAAATCTGACATGGATAGAGTTCAGACTCCCTGCTTATTGGAAGTCAGGAAGATGAGCCTGTTAGAATCTATTTTGGAGGTGAGCTCTGCAGTCCTGAGTATTACAATTAATGTTGAAGAATTTAATTAGATGCTACAGTAGAATAGCTCAATATGTTTCATAGTTTCATGGTTTCATAGTTTCATTCAGGGTTGGAAGGGACCACAAGGATCATCTAGTTCCAACCCCCCTGCCATGGGCAGGGACACCCCACACTAGATCAGGCTGGACAGTGCCTCATCCAGCCTGCTCTTAAACCCCCCCAGGGACGGGGCCTCGACCACCTCCCTGGACAACCCATTCCAGGGTCTCACCACTCTCATGGTGAAGAACCTCCTCCTCACATCCAGCCTGAATCTCCCCACCTCCAGCTTCATTCCATTCCCCTAGTTCTATCACTACCTGAGATCCTGAGAAGTCCCTCCCCAGCCTTCCTGTAGGCCCCCTTCACATACTGGAAGGCCACAATAAGGTCACCTCAGAGCCTTCTCTTCTGCAGACTGAACAGCCCCAACTCCTTCAGTCTGTCTTCATAGGAGCGGTGCTCCAGACCTCTGATCATCCTTGTGGCCCTTCTCTGGACACGTTCCAGCACCTCCACATCCCTCTTGTAATAGGGGCTCCAGAACTGGACACAGTACTCCAGATGGGGTCTCACCAGGGCTGAGTAGAGGGGGAGGATCACCTCCCTCAACCTGCTAGCCACACTTCTCCTGATGCAGCCCAGGATCTGATTGGCCTTGTGGGCTGCAAGTGCACATTGAGAGCTCATGTTGAGCTTTTTGTCCACCAGCACCCCCAAGTCTCTCTCCTCAGGGCTGCTTTCCAGACAGTCACTGCCCAGCCTGGATTTGTGCCTGGGATTGCCTCCACCCAGATGCAGGACCCTGCACTTGCTCTTATTGAACTTCATGAGGTTGGCTTGTGCCCACCTCTCCAGCCTGTCAAGGTCCCTCTGGATGGCCTCCCTTCCCTCCAGCGTGTCTGCTGCACCACACAGCTTGGTGTCATCAGCAAACTTGCTGAGGGTGCACTCAATGCCACTGTCCATGTCACCCACAAAGATGTTGAACAAGACAGGTCCCAGGACTGATCCCTGAGGGACTCCGCTTGTCCCTGACCTCCACTGGGACATGGACCCATTGACAGCCACTCTTTGGGTGCGGCCATCAAGCCAGTTCCTTATCCATCTAGTGGTCCACCCATCAAACCCATGTGTCACCAGTTTGGTGACCAGGATGTGGTGCGGGACAGTGTCGAAGGCTTTGCTCAGGTCCAGGTAAATGACATCAGTTGCTCGCCCCTCATCATACTCTGCCTTGAAGAGTGGAAGGATTCAAAATGAATGCATTTTTAAAGTTGTACTAAAGATTTGCTCCCAAATATAGCTGGGACTGTGTTTTAGTGTATGTGTTAGGCTTTCATTTCCGTCAGATAGGAATGCTATGCTGAGGTGGAGTGATTCATGTGCTGATCTCCTGAGGTAGTAGCCTGAGATAAACCAGACCCTTCTTATGAAAATGGGAAGAAAGGAACACTTAAGCTAGTGTAGTAGCAGCAGATTGTGAAATAAAATTCACATCCAAGGAGAGAGGTGTAAAATACATCTTCCCAGACTGAAAGCCTTGACCTTTCAACCTTTGTACTTCCAACATGACCCCTACCCAGAAAATCTCCCAAATCTTATGTCCACCTCTATGGTTGGCTGTTTGCCAGCTGGGACCTGAAGATACCCATTATCCAGAGCCCCACATAGTAAATGAGAACAGAAGGTCTAATCTGAGGAACTGCTGAGGTTAAAGGTTAAGCTTCATGTAGTTTTTTGACAATGCCAGGAACAGGAAGCCATTGACTTTTTAAAAACTACAGTAGGCTTTAGATGTCCTGCACAGGTATTTGAAGTAGTAGTTTGGGCTGGATATTCCCTTCAAATTAAAGAAATAAATTGTTTCATCAGTCTTAAACTACTGTTTCATTATTAGCAGCACATTTGTTTTGAAACCTTCCATCAAGAAACAGTCAAAAGGCAAGTAAATAGAATTTTTTTAATTCATAATAAATATGCTTCCAGTGGACTCATGTGTAAACCATATTCTGCTCCCTGGATACTCATTTCAGTGCCTGTACAGACATTTTGTCAGATTCAAGGGAAGACATAACCCATTGTGATACACAATTTAGAATAGAATAGAATAGAATAGAATAGAATAGAATAGAATAGAATAGAATAGAATAGAATAGAATAGAATAGAATAGAATAGAATAAACCAGGTTGGAAGAGACCTTCAAGATCATCGCGTCCAACCTATCACCCAACACCACCTAATCAACTAACCCATGTAACCAAGCACCCTGTCAAGTCTCCTCCTGAACACCTCCAGTGACGGCGATGCCACCACCTCCCCGGGCAGCCCATTCCAATGGGCAATCACTCTCTCCGTGTAAAACTTCCTCCTGACCTCCAGCCTGAACTTCCCCTGGCGCAGCCTGAGACTGTGTCCTCTTGTTCTGGTGCTGGCTGCCTGGGAGAAGAGACCAACCTCTGCCTGTCTACAACCCCCCTTCAGGTAGTTGGAGAGAGTAATCAGCTGATTATTCTACTCTAAAAGTATAGACAAGCAAATGAGAATAAAGCAATCTCCATTTCACAAATGCAAAACTGAGTCAGGGAACAACATTAAAAGACTGGGCAGAAACCTCATGATAGAGTTAGGAACTGAATCCATGTTTCTTGAATCTGGCGCTACTAATCATTATACTATATACAGCCTTAAGAAGAGTGACAACTTTCTGTATAACTAGGGGTAAACACAGTTGTTACTTTGCTGAAGAGCAGCCTTTTTTAATTATTATTATTATTCTATGCATGCATACATATATGCACATAACAGATTACTGATACCTGCTAACAGTTCTTTCATATCATCTACAGAAAAAATTGGAATCAGGACAAAAAGTAATTTGTAAAATCAGAAAATGGAGCCATGCCAAGTATACATAATTGTGATGCCCTACTCTGGGTCATGCAAAACCTTCAGCAAATGTGAGCAAATTGTGGTAAAGGTTGCACCTATTATGTTCAAATTAATTTTCAATAATAACATTAAGTCAATTAAAGAGGCATCTTGAGGGGTAGAGTAGGAAACAAAAGCAGCACCTCAACACAACTCTAGGAACAGTTAAGTGGCTGCCAAGTTGTATGCTGGTGTGAAATACAACAGAAATGTGTGAACAACAAATTTGGAAAGAAAGGTAGAAATAAAAGACACCTATGATTACCATTCTAGCAAGAAGATAACAGCACAAGATATATGGGAAGACCTTAGTTGACCTACTTCATTACATATGGAACACAGCTTCAATGATACCCCAGGCTGTGTAAAACCAGGATGGATTTTAGGAAAAATATCAGCTGATTTTGGAACTGAGAATTAAGCAGGTATCCTGTTACTCTGTTTTCTTCTTTTGATAGTAAATCCTCTGCCTCTTACAGTGAAATGGCAAGGATCTCTTAATCTCCCCATTGCAGCTGGGACTAATTTAACACACTGGGGAATGCACAAGAAAAATAAATGTTCTCAAGAAATCCAGAAGAAGCTGCCATTGAAGTTTTGCTGTTAGATGTTTTGTTGCTTAGATGTCCTTATTCCTGTGCTCCAATGTGCACAGATCCTGTGGGTCCAGCAGAGTCCCAACACATATCCTGTCATTTTGGAACCTATTGCCTAGATAAGGTTTGTATCCCTCCCGAACCAGCTTGACTGAAGGTTCTTCCTTGTTTTGTCACTTCTCATCTATAGAGGTCATTCATTTTTGGATGTCTGACAAATAACATGACTTCTTCTATTTTACTGTTACTGGCTAGCACCAAATGGGAAAAACATTTGAATTATTGCACAAGGGAAACAGTCTTACTGCAGATGGCACTAAGCCACTGGCCTGAGAATATTAAGTAGAGGTCAGACTGATACTGGTATGTTTTAAGACAGCCTTTCTTGTGTATTTCAGTGCCATCTGCCAAAGCATGGGAATACAACCACCACATTTGTTTCTGGGACTGCAAAACATTTATACGAAGCAGGAGATGTCTCAGGTACTGGCAGCAGAGTAGCTCAGCATTTACCTGCCTGCCAGACACTTCCACTGAGTGATGTCTGAGAAAGCTAATTTGAAGATAGGTCTAACACAGGTTTGTGGCAGTGCACTAGCAGTAGATACAGACTGTCAGGCTGGAACCATCTGCAGAATGCATTGGAGTGCAGGACAGGAATAACCAAAAAAATAAATGTCCACAGTAGAGTGAAAACTGAAACTAAGATAGGCAGTTCTGCTGGTTTGGCCTGGGGTAGAATAAATTTTCTTCACAGCAATTTGTATGTTTTGCATTTGTCCTGAAAATAGTGTTGATAATTCAGGGATGTTTTACTTACTGCTGAGCAGTGATTACAGTCAAGGCCTTTTGCACTTCTCACACCACCCCACCAGCAAGTAGGCTGAGAAGTGCACAAAAAGGTTGGAGGAGACATAGCCAGGACAGCTGATCTCAAATGATCAAAGAGTCAGATGATGTCATGCTCAGTATTTAAAGCTGAGGGAAGAAGAATGAAGGGAGGGACATTCAGAATGATGGCATCTGTCTTTCCAAAAACCATTTAATGTATTGGAATCCTATTTTTCTGGAGATGGCTGAACAGTTGCCTGCCAATGGGAAGTGGTGAATGAGTTCTCTGTTTTGCTTGCTTGTGTGAATATGGCTCAACCCCTTTTACCTTTCCAATTATCTCCCACATCCCACCAGTGGGGAGTGAGCAAGTGACTGTGGTTTGGGTAATAGGGCGGACTTGGTGATCTCTGAGGTCTTTTCCAACCTGGTTGATTCTGTGGTTATGTGACTACATGAAGCTAAACCACAAAGGCAGTCTATGGCAAATAGGGTATATTCTACATGTAAAATAGAGCTGATTGGAAAATTGGGCCAAAATAATTCCATCAAGTTTAACAAAGATAAATGTAAATTCCTTATATCTGGGACAGAATTATCCCTGGATGGGATGATCAGGACACGGTCTGACTGCCTGGAGAACAGCTCTGCTCAAAAGGCCTTCATAGTCCTGGGCAAGTCAAGCTCAGCATCAATCAGCTGCATGCCCCAGCAACAGTAGTGAAGGAAAAATGTGACCTGGAATGAATCATTAAGTGAGTGTGATTCTCACTCTTCATCACTTGTCAGGTCACACCATTGGTGCTCTAGGTCCCAAAAGGACGTACAAAAATCCAAGAGGGTCCAGGAGAAATATTTAGGGTGTTGGAGCATAACTTTTGAAAAATGGCTGAATGACTAGAGTCATTCAGCCTGGAGAAGATAGAACTCACAGTGGTCTGATCATAGCCTGCCAAATAGAAGAGGCATTTAGACTATTCACATGCTTAGTGGTGACAAGACATGAGGCAGTCAGCACAAGTTTCTTCAGGGTACATTCTATCTGGATATGAGAAAGAAAATTTTCATCCATCCAGAGTTATTAGCTTCTGTGGGACACAGCTTGTCCCTCACTTCTGTGACAGAAACTCTCCCTGACCAAGCTCTGGCTCTAACACTGTCCTGCAACATTTCCTTCTTTGTAACTCAGTCTTTCACATTCAGACTATGACTATGAGAGGATGACAAACTAAAATATTACCATCCTGTGTGAAGCACTTTGAGATCTAAAGATGAAAAATACTGTGCTGGAAATAGGTATAGGGTTTATTAGCATTTATTATTAAAAAACAAGTCACATTTGAAATTTAAATGTTTCTATCCTTAACAAATATCTATTATTTATCTATGGTAAGTGATAACAGGCACTGACAAAGCAATTATGCAGCTCAGAACCAATGGTTGTTATTTATACCGTTTGTGGGTAAAAAGCAGAAGATATGTGGTTATGACCATGAAGCAGCTGGCACCCTTTGCTTTTGTACTACTGGCACTGGGAAGCATCACAGAACTTACAATACATGTGCAAAAACATGCCAAATATATATATTTATGACTCTCTTACTATTGAAAAACACTAAAAACCATTATCTATGAGCTGGAAAGGGGGAAGGCACTAAACCAATATACTTTAATACTTCTGAAAATTTATATGATTGTGTATAGAGAGTTGTGTTTAACTAAACACTTCTGTGACTTTTTTTTTTTTTTCCACAATTTTGCAATTTTTTGCTTAATTTCCTTCATCTTAAACATAAGAGGAATCTAAGATCCCCAAACTATATAAAGTGAGAACAGGGAAGAACTGAAGCTTCTGTTGAGCTGCCTAAGGCTAGATAACATATGTGCAAAAGGTTCTTGCAATGTAAATTCTTCCCCATTTTCCTCTACATACAATCCTCAATTCAAAGCTTAGCAAAAGTTATATAATTCTTATGAATGCTTCACCCATTACATTCGTAGTGAAGGTTTTATTCTTCATGCAGATCTGTCTTGAAGGCAAATTTTGCCACTCTGCTAAAAAATTTCAGCCTTATTCAATAAACATATTTTCATACTATCAAAATTGTTTTCCAGTAGCTTGATACTTTTGATCTTGCTTGTGTATTAGTCATTTAAAACATCCTTAATTTCTTCTGACCCTTGGAGTCACACAATCCAGTTCTCTTTGATCATTTGTCCCCAAGCACTTGAGCTTCCATCTAGATTACATTAGCAAATGCCATTCTATTCCCATAGTTCTCTGTTATTTCTTCCAATTTGCTATGAAATCAGATAACTTTCAACTTTGCACTTAGCACAACCTTCCCATCTTTCTGAACAGAGGCCCAGATTCAACAGGACACAGGGACAACATTCATATTTCATCTTAGCCTAGAGCCCTATCATTTTGCTTACAGCCCAGTATAGGGCACTGGTTTTCTTTTTCTAAATAAAAATATTTCTGTCTGAGTTCTTTGAAGCTAAGACCTAAACTCTAGTTTCTATATTTCTTGGGCTAAATCACTAGCCTGAAGTTCAAGAGAGAGAGGGCTTTCAGAAATACTTCTCCCTTTTTCATTTACTTTTCATAGGTTTAAATATCCTCCTGCTTTGCAGCTGTATATCCCTAGCCAGGGCACCTAGAAATCTATTTTCTATACCTGAAATGAAAGCATTTAACATGAATATCAGTCTGGTGGAGGAGAGTGTCTGGAGATCCAAGTATTGTCACATTTAATCTTAGATCCACAAAAAGTTCTCAAAAAATATCCCATAAGCTATATGGGACCTCTCCTGCCAAGGAGGGGTTTTAAGCAGAGTGTAGCAGATTGAACATGCCAGGTTACTTTTACCTCCTTTTCACTCTTTCCTTTGTGAATGTGAGGTGATATAACACACATCCCCACCTGCCAATGTTATTGGTTGAAAAAAACAATTAAGTAAGATAAATGGACACGGATATTCAGACTTCAGGTGGCAGACTGAATAATTAAAGAATAATCTTTTCTTCTTCAATTTTAAACACCACAAAATGAACTGCATTTCACAACATCAGAGTGATGCATCTTCACAAAAGACAATAAGCTGCTCTTTAACGGTGTAGCCTCACCAAAGTATGGCAAACACAGTTTTACATCCATACAATATCATGTTTTCTATTCTAGTTGATCATTCTGTAACATTTGTTTAATCATGAGAATTTGCTTAGCTGAGCCTTCTTCAATAGCTGCTCCTGACTGTGGTTATGTTTTGTTGTACTATATAATGTTGATGGTATATGATAAATATAATTTCCTTATGAAATTTCACAGCAAGAATGATAATTACATCCGTTTTTGGTTTTCAGAATAGCAGATCAAGAGTTGTTAAGAAGAATAAGAATCATAGTAATTTTATCTGTGGATACTAGCCATGACTGCAAAATTCAGTTTTAGAGAACACTGGTCTTCTAGAAATATTAATTATTTCCAAATTCCCCACAAAAATTGTCTTTCTTCCAGCATTTTCATTTCCCTGCCTTGCTGCTCACTACAGCACACCAATCTGCAGGCTGCCGGAGCCTGTTCATTTACACAGCCCCTGTGCTCAGTCCTGGTCCTTAGCACACTTTCTTCCTAAACTCTTAACACTTATACCATGTATAAAATTTGTCACATTTAATGTCTCAAGACTTCACATTCACAACTGCCACTGGCCATGGCTCTCTAGAGGAAAGTGTGAAGAAATAGTATCAGATGTTAGTCAAGCCCTTTAAAACAGTGCTAGGAAGTGCTTAGATACTATAGGGATGAAGCACAATATATGAATCCATATAGACTGAGCAGATCATGGGTACGCATTCATTGTCAGCAGAAGAATCATTGACTGGTTTGGGTGGGAAGGCACCTTTAAAGGTCATCTATTCCACCCCTCCTGCAGTGAGCAGGGACATCATCAACTACATCAGGTTGCTTCCATGAGCAACCGCCTCTTCAGTGGTTTCACGGGCTTTCTGTCTGCAGAACCTTGGTAAAATGCAACTGGTAATGTGTAAACATCATCCCAAAGCTCTGAGATTCAAGTCAAAGCAGAAAGCAATCCTTCATCTGCTTCTCTGATCCTCTTTGTTCTGGAAATATGCTGGAAGCATCAGGAAACCTGTCCATTTTGTCATGATAGGGCCAAATGGCCCCAGCACAAGCCCAGACAGACACTAAGGTGTCTAGACATGTTCCCCTTCTTCCCCCTCCTTCCTGCAGAAAGCCAGGGTAACATGGGAAAAGGAACAAAGGGGACAGGACTATGCATGTCTAGTAAACAACCCTGTATCTATGGTAAGGGCATGTGTTCTGGCCATAGCCTGGCAGAACACGTTGGGTAACTATGTGCTGGTTGCTGTTACCCTATTGGCCCAATGGATCTCAGACAAGATTTACATACAGGATTATTTCTAGTTGCCTGTGCCTTGCTCAAGCCTTGCTTAGCCTTGCTCATGCCTTGCTCAAGACTTATGCACTTGAACCTGCCTGGACCTTGTCTGGCTTGAAGTTGCCTCAAACTGCATAGCCTCAAGTTGCCTGGTCCAGCACCTGGGATAAAGCCATGAGCATACCCACCACAAGCTATGAGAGAAGCCACAAGCTTAGAGGTCAGAGCCAAGCCTGCTTCCACTGATGACTAGGATTTTGCCATGCCTCAGTTTCCCCAGGACAAAGCAAGAGCCTGTTGTGGAAAAGCATCATTAACAGCCCACTATCTGCTGAAGCCAGACCAGCCATCAAAAACTGGATGGTATTCCTGCTGGCAACCAGCTGTGTGTGGTGCATGAGCTCCCCAAAGCCCCTAATACATAGCAGCACCACTCCCCCTCAGCCCCCCTTGGGTGGAAATGTCTGTGAGTAATTAATTCATTGCCTCTTCAGCATAATCATTCTTGTTGAGTCTCCCCCCCACTGTGATCAAGCACCATTTCGCTCCTAGGGCATTCTCTTTCTTTTATATTCCTCCTGGTTTGCATAAAATTATTAAATAGTTATAGTTGCCCAAATACTGTACATTCCCATTGTAAATGTACTCTAACCATGCATCAAACCTTTTGATATGTCTTGGCAACTTTCATATTAATAAAATGTTATTAATATTTTGATTAATATTACCATATCATTTATAAATAAAGGAATACTATTTCCCTTCAACATATTTCTTTCTCCATGTAGAAGGCCTTGTTTACTTTGAATACCATTCATGCAATGCCAGTCACAGCAGGTGATGAGGTGACATGACAGTTTCTCATAGAAGATTTGTGTGATACTGCAATTATCCTGAATATTTTGGAGCTGGTTAAATCTTTGGGGTAAACAGCACACTTTATAAAACACTAATTGCAGAATATACATTTAAAAGACATTGTAATTTTAAAATGGTCTAGTTATTAGCACATTTAAATTATGCTCTTTTATAAACTCTAACTAGACAACATGAATTTTAATTAGGTGGGTTTCTTTTTTTTCTGTGATAGAAGGAAAAAGAGTTTTAAAAGAACACAACTTTTTTATTAATTTGTTTCCTTCACTCTGATTTTCCATCTAAATAATGAACCATATCAGGAAATTTCTTTATTACATATTTGCCCAAGAGACCTGAATGGTTCAATAGGAAATGCTTGTTCTTTCAAAGAACAGCCAAGTCAAGTTAATTAAATTCCAGGCTAAACTAGCTCACCCAGGTCAACTCCAACTGTATTTCTTCTCAGAAGAGGAAGTTCTTTAACCACACTCATTCATCAGTAATTTCCCATAAATACAAGTACTCATACAATGACATTTTGCTGTTCCTTAAAAGTGCTATGAAGAGTATGATTGTGGGTCCATCTGGCTGGCTCCACTGCTTGATCTGGTCCAACCCAAATCTATGTTCCTTGTGGAAAAAACAGAGAGACCCTCATAGACCGAACCTCATATATTGCCTCTGTGATGCAAGTGGGCAGATCAGAGAAAGTCTCTGGGAGGCTGAAAAGAAATAAGCAATGACTCAAGCTCTGGTCCCATGTTAGGTGAGGGCAACATTAAATAGCATGGATATTCTTCCAGTTCTTTTCATTCCCTCATGGGAAATTATTATTATTGGAAGTCGTGACTGCTCTGTTCCCAAATAATAATCCTTCTGAAGCAGTTTAAATACATAGCATCCAACTGATCAAATAATTGTGTGCTCCAAAATGGCCATGCCTGAATTGTGACAGAAAAGCTGTGAAATTAGAAAACCTATACATAAAAGTAATTACTTAAAATTATAATATCAGAGCTAACAGCCTTTCTTCTTCAGGCTCAAGGTGAGGAGAAAGTTCTTCACTGAGAGAGTTGTTAGCCATTGGAATGGGCTGCCCAGGGAGGTGGTGGAGTCACCATCCCTGGAAGTGTTCATGAGGGGATTGGACATGGCACTTGGTGCCATGGTTTAGTCATGAGGTCTGTCGTGATGGGTTGGACTTAATGATCTTTGAGGTCTCTTCCAACCTTGATGATTCTGTGATTCTGTGATTCTTCTCACACCCTGGGAAGAAAGTTCGCTCTGTTAGCCAGAGGAAGTTTGATCAGGAAGGATTCCACTGGACAAGAAAATGTCTAGCACTCCAGGTAATACCACAGCACAGACTCATGGCACAGTGTAGTCAATGGTGTTTAAGCCAATGTTTAAAGCTTTTTTGAAGAAGGCTTCTTAAGTTTATTGAGAAGTATCACAAAGTAGCAGAATTATTCATTGCTTTCAGACTAACTTATTAAAAGGTAAATTCACAAAAAAACACAATGAGGCTAAGGAAATGAAGCATCTATTCCTGCAAATTCTCACTTTACACAGCATAAAGTGAGTTCTCCTAATCAAAATGAGACTGAACAGCTTTATAAAGATAAAAAAATAGTAAAGGTAGTGATCAGGATGGCAACTTCCAGAACATTGTCCCTTGTTTTGCCACTTCTGATTTCTTTGCAATGCATTTGTATCCTTCTGCATGATTACTGAGATATAAATACCTCTTAAGTCGACCTGTGAGATTATCTGCTGTGAAGACATATGTCATATAGTACAGCAGCTGCAAGTGTGAATGGTTTGACCAGACATACAAAAATAAACCAGAACAAAACAAAACAAAATGACACTTTAGATTCCACCTTTATTATTTAAATTCAGAACCTGAGACAATATTCTACAGCAATCCCAAAGCCCCCATTGCCTTCCGTCATAAAGAATTGTAAGTGTTAAATTGTAGAAATTGTGTTATGAACAGGGTAGAAAAATTACCATGTATTAGGACACAGTCACCAAGGGCTATACCAGGCAATACATCTCTCTGCCTAAGTCTGACAGTGCAGAATGTTTATCTTTTCAATCTGAAACATATAATAACCAAGTTAAGTAAATTCTGGTTAAAGAATTAGTTCCACAGGTGATTAATTGTGGTCTGAATAGTCTTTCAGGAGAGAACCACCAGACCCTAAACCGGGCAACAGTGAAGAACTGTGTATGAAGACCAAGTATTTTTAGACTGTACAAATGTCTTCTGATGTGTGAATCACAAATACCATCTTCTTAAGCTGGTGCCGCTATGGAGTAACATTGAGTCTCCTTAAGTTAGTTTTTTTTTTTAATTTATTTATTTAATGATTTTATTACTACTGGGTCTTGTTGGTTTGTTTTTATTTTCTCACACCATAAAGAATCTCAGCCTGGTTTTGCAACCTGATAAATGTAACTTCTTATGTCATAATCATATGATTATGATTTTATTCCCTAGTCTGAGCATCTAAGCTTTTCTAGATAGTGTCTTTATATATTCCTATATTTTTATGTTTTTAATTAAAATGGGATGATATAAGAATTAATCCTTGATTAACATACAGATAGAAAGGAAAAATACATTTGGATTAAGTTGTAGTTCAAAATAAAACATTGCTCTTAAGTTATGTATTTTTCTAAAAGGAGTCTGTTTTCAAACATTTACTAATGCAGTTACCTGTTATTGGTGTACTAAGGCTCTCAAAATAATTCCATTGAATTCAACAAGAAAGATTGTAGAGCCAGGATATCAGAATTGAGCCACAGAAAGAAAAACAGTGAAATTAGAACTATAGATAAAAGCGATTCCTTAGAAATTAAAATATTAGAGCTATGGTTTCTTTACAGGCAGTTGTAAGAAATTAATTCTACAACTTGGTAACGTGATATGCTATGCTATAGAAAGTTTGTTCATGTTCCTTGAAGGGTATTATTTTTAGATGGTGATGGCACATGTTGTACAAGGACCACCCTGTGCAGGAAGAAATAGCTGGCAGCAGGTGAGACTCATGCTTAGAAAAGCCATCTGTTCCTGTAACCTGCATCAGCACTCACCAAACAACATCTTTCTGACTGCACACAAAAATGTGTGAGCTCCCATCCTTCACCAACACATCTCTCCATGGAGAAACTGTGAATGCTTTGCCCCCCACTTGTTTAATGCTATCAGATTGGTTTTCCAAATTCACCAATGCTTCACTGTTCTTTTAGTTCTCTGCAGGATGGAAAAAGACTAAAGGTGGTTTAATTCAGAAAGGAAAAACCTCTTAGTAAAAAACTGATGCAACTTCATTGAAATAAGACTGTTTACTGATACTGATACAAATGAATGAATCCATCGGTGATTCATTTCAGAAAGAAAGCTGCACAATAGAAATGAGGTGGTGAAAAGGAATAATGGACATTTGCACCATCTCTGATACCAGTGTGATGTAAGAGACCATAGTCACACTTTGGGAAATGTAGTTGCTGACTTAGTTTTGTCTATTGGTCACCAGTAACAACAATTGTATATGAGAGTTGTTAAGCATCATAATTGAAACTATTTACTTAAACTGAGGAATATTTGAAGAATCCATGTGCACCAATTATCAAGATCATTCAAGATAAAAAGAATCCTGTACATGTGTAAATCTTTTAAGGAGGTATTTTTAGTTAAATTTGATTCATGGACCAATTAGCAAGCATACTGTCTAAAAACCTACTGTGTGTTCAAAGTGGAGTAATTCGGAGGATGATACTGCACTCTATGTGGATAGCAAAGACATTAAATTCTGCTCTTCAATCAAAAAGTCAGAGTAACCCCATGTATAGAGAAGCAAAGTCACTGTGGTAATAAACACATCACAGAGATCACAAAATATTTGATTAGATAAATAGATGCGTGTTACAATCCAACAGAGTTACAATTACTGGGACACAGCAAAGCTGTCACTTTATATTGTTCTATCATTTTAAAGCCCTGAAGCTGGTGTTCTTTACCTTTTTTACTGAAAAAAAACCCCACACCTAAGAAACTCCACATGAAATCACCACAGTTACACCATATTCCTGCCTCTGTGCTGTATGACAAAAGTCGAGCAAGAAATCTGAAGTTTATCAAGGACACGAGTTAACACCAAGATGTACAATTGAAATTGTGTCACACAGGCATGAACCACAGCAAGCCACGTCATATAGCTTTGGGGAATGTAATATTTACAGCTTGGGAAAAGAGGAGTAGTGGCTCAGTTGGTAGTGCACAAGACCCTTAATGGGAAGGTTGTGAGTTCAAGCCTGCAGTGGGCAGTACTGTCCTCCCTACTCTAGTCATGAGGTCTGTGGTGACAGGTTGGACTCGATGATCTTTGAGGTCTCTTCCAACCTTAGTGATACTGAAAGTGAATACTGAAAGAGATCCTAGACTAATCAGTGACAGGTCTCAAATATCACTGTACAGCAACAGCTGAAGTACAACAGAATAGTGAGAAATGTAAGGAAGGATATGAGATGAAAACAGATCCTGTATAAAATTTTGGAGTGCCCACACCTTGACTGTAGTGTGTAGCTCAGGTTGTCATACCTCAAGAAAGACAGATTGGAGTTAAAGAAACCACAAAGAAGGGCATTCAAAATAATTAAGCAGATGCCTTATGAGGGGAGATATGAAATGTTGCAACTTTAATTTGTGAAGGGAAAGACTGGAGGGTGATATGATCAATATTTACACAAGCCATGAATAGTAGAATGATTTAGGTTGGATAATCAACTATTTAGAAGACCTTGAGAGGTCCTCTTCTGACTTTAAGAAATCATCCAGTCCTACCTCCTATGCAGTGCAATTTCAAATTTAGAAGGTTGTAGATTAGGTGAGTGTGGAACTGGAATTCACCAAGTGTAATAATATTAGAAATATGGAGTGCTGAAACTGATGGGCAGTAAGTATAAAACAGAAAAAAGAGAGGTTTTTTTTTGCCTAGAAAGTAATGAATATTTCTGATGAAATGAGTTATTTCAGCATATTAAAATACCTGTTAGATAAATTCATGGACAGTAGGTACCTAGTCAGGCTGCAATGATATACACAGGGGTGAACTCTGTAGCATCCATAATCTGCTTTTGGGACACGGCAAGGGTAATGGCCTGAAGAGAGTGAGGATGGTTATGGTCTCTCCCCAAACAGCATTTCCAACAGCCACCCCTAGGAACAAGATAGATGGAGCACTGGAGTCATACTATAGGAAATTCTTTGTGTTCCTATGATCTCTTGAATAGCTAAACAGCTTTGCTGAAGAGTTTATATGCAAAAGGGAGTTAATTTTTAAAATTTCTTTTTCCCCTGTCATGCTCATGTCTGAATCATCATTTATCCTAAACCTTTAGAAAAATAACAGGCTTTTGCATGGAACTTCATCATAGGTCCATGTCCTTTCCCTGCATTTTTCAGGGCACCAAAAACCACGAGATTGAGATGATGTAATACTGAGTTCTCAGTTGTAGGATGTGCAATGTCTCCCCATCTTATGTAAGTTCTGAAGGGACAATCTAATCCTAAATGACAAGTGAACAACTCTCCTCCAAAGATTGTCATTTGCTATTATTTCCAAAATAATACCTTGAAAACAAGTTTCTTAGACATTCAGTGAGTATTTCTTAGTACTTTGAGATCCACACCTTTCAATTTACATACATAAACCAGATCTGCTCCTTTTGGGTATACATTGACTTGCATCTTGATCAATAAGGCTAAAGAGCCTGTTTCTTACCTTCTTACAGAACAAATATTCCAAAAGCTGTGCTAAATGTTCTGTGTCTCAAAATAAAAACGTTATCTCTCCTACATGTGAATAAACATTTCCTAGGCAACTCACACAAAATATTGCATACAGAGACGTTACTGAAGGCTTTTCATTTCTTTAAGGTTTTCCTGCTTTCTTTCTTTCATGTGGTGAAAACTTATTTCACTTACATATGGGGACAAAACAATTAAAGGATAAATCTTCAAGAAATTCTTGCAATGGAATTTTTGATGCAGTTTTTCCAAAAATTGTGTTAGATGATTTGAAGGCCCCAGTACTTTGTGAATGTCAGAGAGTACTGCTTGATACCTTATGAATAAAAAAAATTCATTTAAAATAGTTATTTAATTACTAATTAATATCTTTCTGTTGAAAAGCAAAATTGAATTACCGGATAATAAAATTTGTGTGTGTGACTAGGCAAACTTGCAGCTGCTGCTGCTTAGCAATCTTTTGATACCTGTCTTCAAAGGCATTGCTGGACACTTCAGAACACAAAATATGTGAGCATTTCCTGAACATGAGGATCTCTCCTTTACCTTTTCTCTCCTGTTTGTCTCACTGGAAGAGAGAAGTTTGCTTACATTAGTTTGCGTTCGGGCTGTTGGTGACCTACTTTTAACAGATGGAGAGAGAACAACCCATTCTTATCCTGCTGGTTACTGATTTCTTTCTGAAGTGAGTGTTTTTCATTTAAATCCTGTATCTCAGGATCCTCTGTCTCCGATAGGCTTCAAATGGTGGTCTCACATTAGAACTGCAGAGCGACAGAACTGTTTCGATTGGAAAAGACCTCCAAGCTCATCAAGTCCAGTCATCAACCTAACACCACCACAGCCATTAAACCATGTCCTGAAGGCCATGTCCACATGTTTCCAAGCACAGCCATGCTGGGAAAGCACCTAAAACCATACCATACAGCCCATTCTCTGGCTTTGAAGAGAGCCCACAGCAGGTGAATACAAATCTGCTCTCCCAGCACCCCACTATGGCTGGGGCTCAAAGGGTACAGTTGGCACTTCCTGGTGTCAGCCCCAGTCTGTAACTGAGCACCAAGGGCTGAGTCAAGCCCTCCACACAGAGGGGCCCTGGGGCTGCTGAGACCTCTTCCATCTCTGAGGCCACACAGCAGTGCTCCTGTCAGCCACCTCTCACATTCCCGCGCTCCTGCCCAGGGCCTGAGTTCAAAGGACTACCTTTGGAACTGCCATGACAAAGCTGTAGGCCAAAGGCCAGGGTTCCCCTACTCCAGCCAGCCCTGCTCATCAGGCAGCACTTCCCCAGGTACGGAGCTGCACAGAGTATGGTGGGAAACCAAGTGGTCCAAGAAGGTGGTGGCCTGGCCCCCTCTCCCTGCCTGGTAAGTACTTTCAATAGCAGGCTGCACAATCCCTTAGTGGCTGTCACCACCTCACAGGTATCTGTGAAAGTTCATGCTGTGAATCCCATGTTCATGTAAGTACCTGCTGTCAGGCTGCCAATCGGTCTCCAAGCCTGGCAGTCAGAGTGGCCACAGTCTTCCATCCCCCAATGCCTGCCTGCTGTTTCCGTTCCAGTTCCTATCTCAGCAGTATGAATTCTGTTTCCAAAGGTCTTAGCTGTGAACTCTGCAAATCTCACTGCAATAATGCCTACATCTCTTTTCGAATATAACTTATTGCCTTTGTTGGCTTAAGCTCCCCTCTAGAACATCTAACATGTAACATTAGGTTCCTGTGACTTAATGACATTAAAGACAGTGAGCTCTCTGGAATTTTGTCCTGGTTTAAGTCCTGCTTTACATGCTGCTCAGCAATAGTCATTTTGGGTCAGCATAATGCTGTGGGGTTGGTTTGGTTGGTTTTTTTTCTCCCATTATATCCATGTTATGAGTCATCTTTTTATTTTTTTGGCTCAGCCTTACAAAACCATAGTGTGCACTTCTATAGCTATGCAGATGTTACTTGATCTGATCTCTTCTGCCTCCTACACTGCAGTTTCTTCTTTGACCAAGTGTTCTTACTCAGTAATGTGTATCCTACAGCTCTGTGAATAACAATCTGAACTAAACCAAAGCAGTAACTGTAAAAATTATGTGGTGGTTCAGTGAGTGATGTTTCTATGACAGTCATCTTCTGACCCTCTTTATCATCTACCTAGGACTTGGGAAAGAATGATAAAGCTTTTTATAACTAAATAAAACTGTCATCTGAGAACTAGTTAACATTTATTTATTTGCCTTTTTTTAACATTCCAGTGGAAAAAGAGGGCATATTGTAGCCAACTCTAGCTGTGATTCTGTCTGGTTGTTGTTCTCTTTGATCTCTATCCCAACACAAATGGCCGCTCATTAAAACTTATTAAATACCAGAACTACTGAAGCTTCTTCTTCTCTCAAGATAGGCAGAAACAATACACTCAAGAAGCCTGCAGTTTTTACCATATCATAGATGGATTTTCATCTAGAAGCTTTGTTTGGACTCCAGATATTTCTAGTCAATAACTGCTTATTCTGCAAAGATTTATGCAAATTACAGTGCAAGCAATTTTGGAGTTTGGTATCAACTAATGTGAGCATAGAGAATATTGAACTCCATTCTTAAGGACAGTTCAGGCAAAGCCTTGAGATGCATTCACCAGACTGTCTGAAAACAGTCAAGGAAGCAATGTGGCAGGATTATCACCTTCCTTAGGTTTTAGCCAGTTCATGAAAAAACAAAAGAAGGTCATCATATTGTCCTCCTTTCTGCATGCCACATTTTCACTTCTCTGCAAACTCAGCCAACTGGGTTATTAGAGCTCTGCAGGCTCTGGGACCACTAGCAGCATCCCACACTCAGCAGAGATGTGTGTTTCAAGAGGCTAGTCTAGCCTGCATAAAACTTCCTGTGCATCCTAAGTGGAGAGGGAGAGAAGACAACTACAGACTATGTTTCAAAGTACCTAAAATTAAGAGAAGGGAATTCATTCCTTAATGTTTAGAAAGACATTTTCAAAGAACTCCTGGACTTACTCTTCATTTGCAGTTGGAGGCTACACTCATTGGCAAGTGTTTGACTGAAATTTACTTGGCAGATAATTCTACCTGAGCAACCTATATTTCATAACAGGCCTAAGGAAATGAAAAAAAAATATTTCTGAATTTCTTGCTCTGAACAGCTTGTGAAAAAAAAAAAAAAAAACAACTCTTTTCAAAAGAGGTCTATAAAAATATAAAATATTTATTGTTATGTTGCAAAATTAAATGCATGCTTGTTGCATTAGGCACAAAAATCATGCCAGAAATCATTCTTAAAAGTTAACCATGAACAATGAAGGAAAACACAAAAAAAGAGTTAAGCAAACCCTGTTGCTAATTACATATTTCTCCCTTAAATTCCAGGCATTAATTAACAATAAACATGAAACAGTCTCTGCAAATATGTTCCTGCAGAATCTTAAAATTAATAATAGTTTCTGCATGGCCTAAGACTTAAAGCCTTTCTGAACTATGACTGGATTCTCTCTCATGACCAAAGCCATATGTTAAAGAGGTAAAAACTGGCTATTCCTGGTCTCTGTCACACTGAGTTCTGCCAGTGTAAGCAGGTGGATTGCCTCTAAGGATGTCAGTGACCCCTGGTATCACTTATAACACAACTAACAGCATCCCAAGTGCTGTGGTAAATTACTGCAGGGCCCTGAGGCAATGTAAAACCACTTCAACTCAGAAAGACATATTCTGCACCAGAGCTAGAGCATGTATGAGAGACTCCTTGTCTCCACTTGCTAAAAACAGAATCTTGGGGTTGGGCAGGGAAGAGGAAGGAGAGGAAGCTGTTTCCTTGAACAGTGCTCTGGTTTGCTGCAAAAGATTGTAGGAAGATAATTCACTGCTGTAAAATGGCTGAATAACAAGAATCTTACTCTTTGTTCAGTGGAGTGAAATTTAGCAGCCCAGAGGCAAATAAGAAAGATAACATCTGTCTTCTTCAGAGGCTTCAATTTCTGTAACCAGGAAAAAGCACTCCACAACTTTCTAGCACGGGAAGCCAGGACATTTAAATCAGCTAGAGCTTTGAAGGGATTTGCTGTTCCCTTTAAGTGAACACCAACAATACCAAGAGAGCTGTGAATTGCTAGGTCATGATGTATGACCTTTTAAAGAGAGAAAATCAAAGGAGGACAGACTTAAAAAAAAAAAAAAGTTTGAAAATAAATCTCTTCATTTTCTTCTATGCCCTTGAAAGTTCTGTCTGTTTCTCCAGCCTTATTTTAAGTGCAGCAATTTTTGGAGGCTTCCTGAGTGCAACAAATTTGACACAGTCCCTTCAGCAGCCTTCATAAAATCCCTGTGGTCTAGCTATGACCAGTCCCTGATCTTCTCAACGATTCCCTGATCTCTGTTCTGCAGTCTGTTTTCTCCTGTGGTTGACTCTGCCTTACCACCCAATGATGAACATAAAATGTTATTTGCTCCCTATGCAGAGCAGAGAGCCAAACCCTTGTTCAGCAAGGCCAACTATGACAGTGCAAAAGCCAGCAATCTGTTTTACTTGAGATCTTGATCTCTTCACCTCATGCTCTGCAAGCTTTCCTATACAGATGGCTGAGTTCTTTCCACCTAATCAAAATGCATATGCAGCAAAGAGAGATTTGCAATGTCATTGAATCTTACACAGTGTGAATATCATCTCACAGTGCTTCTTCATTCCTGGTGACTATAGAGGGAGGCACAGATAACTACACTTCAAGCCTAAGTAGTGCATTGTTGTGTATGACAGTAGAAGAGATGAAGTTGGGCCTTAGGGTTAGGGTCAAATATTACTTAAATATTCCATATTCACAATAGACATTAGCTGCATCCTGTGGCATGCTGACTACCTAGCCTTTAAGCAGCTATTTTCACAGGATCACAGTATGCCAGGTTGAAAGGGACCACAAGCATCATCTGGTCCAACCCTCCTAAGTGATATTGTAGTTTAAATGAGATGGCCCCACACACTATCAAGCTGAGTCTTAAAACTGACCAATGTAGGGGAATCCAATACTTTTCCTGGGAGATTATTCCAATGTCTAACTGATATCATTGTGAAAAATTTTCTCCTGGACACCAAACAGAATATCCCCAGGAGTAACTTGTATAGCACATGGCTTTGAATTGCTGGAGAGGAGGAGACTCAGGGGTTACCTTATTGCTCTCTACAACTACCTGAAGGGAGGTTGGAGACAGGCAGATGTTGGTCTCTTCTCCCAGGCAGCCAGTATCAGAACAAGAGGACACAGACTCAGACTGCACCAGGGGAGGTTTAGGTTGGATGTTAGGAAGAAGTTCTGTACAGAGAGAGTAACTGCCCATTGGAATGGGCTGCCTGGGGAGGTGGTAGAGTCACCATCACTGGAGGTCTTCAGAAGGAGACTTGATGGGGTGCTTGGTGCTATGGTTTAGTTGTTTAGGTGGGTTGGATTGATTGATGGGTTGGACGTGATGATCTTGAAGGTCTCTTCCAACCTGGTTTATTCTATTCTATCTTACACATACCTTTGAGAAATCTTGTCTAAGCTTGAATATTGAGATGTATGGAATGTGTTGATTTAAGGGTACATAAGTGAGAGTAGCAAACTGTGGTGGCACCTGTCACTTCTCTTTTTGACCCATGCTACACGAATTATTCCTCAGACTGCAGAAGTACTATGGAAGAGTCATGACACAAGTAACATTATAACACCATCAGAAATGCAAATACTTACTTTAATCTGAAGGGTACTGCAAGTGAAAGAAACCACATCTAACTCCTCATCAGGTAAATTTACTTTCCCTCAGGGACAAAGTGTCTTTTAATCTAGAGTCTGATATTATCAGACGATTCTCCTGTAAGGTCAGCTTTTTAAAGCCAGTAGAATGTACCTATAAGATCTCCAGGATTAGTCTCAAAAGGTTAAATTCAACAAGAGTTTTATGCAGGTATCTGGCATAGGAAAAAAACGTACTTCTAACACCTACACCCCAAGGTAATCTACTTGCAATTTCCCCAAGTTCTGCTGGTGCCTATTTCTATGTTATAATCACAGAAATGATTAATCCTCATTCCTAATGCTCCCCATTCTATTCCTCTGTGAAGTCAGGTCAGCCAGGTTTTAAAATATTCCTGAGATTAAACTTTTTGCAAAAGATCATGGTGATTACCTTCCAGGATCACATCTGTGTTCATTTTACTCAGTTGCCAGAGCAGTTCTTTCATTTTAACATTATTTTATTTCTCTTTAAATATTGATAAGTCCAAAGAAAAAAGTTGATGTTTTAGGCTTTTGGTCTAGAAACACCATGAGAACTGAGGGAAAAAAAAGAAAATAAATCAGATTCAAGTCCCTATACCAGGGATTGATTAAATGCCCAAAGCAGAAAAATTGAGTGTTGTGCACCTCTGCACTTACAGCTCTTCCTAACATATGCTCTTTTCAACTATCCAGAAAATATGCAGAGGTCTCTCATCCCCTATGAACTCCCTAACCAGTATCTGCATATAGATTTTGCTTGGTGGAAGGTTTGCATTTCTGCTTCTTTTGCTGGGGTTGTTTTTCCCTGCTTTGAATACTGAACTCCAGCAGAATTTTAAACAGCAGCACTTTTGGCAAATTTTCATTCATTTTGTCACTTTTATTTTATTGTGCCTAGGCTTTTCCCTGTAGACCTTAGAGTCTGGATGCTATAAATCAAGGTTTTCACAGAGCAGAACATCCAAGAATTATGCATTTCAGCTCTGAGCTTTGCAGTGCTGAAGTTCCTTTGCAGATTTATCTTCAGGCCCACTGTGAACTTAAGTTCCCTATAGCCTTTTATGAAATGGTATAAAGAAAATGCAGTTTGTGAGATTGTGATACACAAGCAATGCTGTGTACTAAAATCTGAGCCATGTTGAAATGTGAGCCTCTGGGAATATCAGAAAAAAATGAAATCTAACACAAACCAAAAATTTCTGTTATGCTAAGATCTGCATTCCCTTAGCACAAATAAATTTAAGAAGATCTGAATATTTTTTCTCTTAGGCTTCTCTAAGCACCTGAGAAGGAAAAATCAGGTTGTCTGTGATTGATACTCTGTTCTAGACATTTGTGCCTTTAAATGCACCTCTTCTAACACTTCTTTAGAGATAACAATAAAGCAAAAATATATGTCCCAGCAAGCTCTTTGATGAGATATAACAGATGGGACAGCAAAAAGATTTTTAGCTGACACTACACAAAAGCTCTGTTCCTTGCTTCTTTTGAGCAAGAAGCCCATGATGCTGTGCAGCTTTGCTGATTTGGCTTCCAGGTGGAAGCAAGGAAATGTTCTTTCCTCAGAAGAAATCCCAGTCACTATCATTTCAAAACAAAACACTCATTAGTAAGCAGGCTCTGAAAATCTCTTTGCACTTAATTTCCATAACTTTCCAAGACACCCCCAAAACTTTGAGCATTTCCTTGTTCGCCTACCTTGAGCAAAACAGCAATGTATTTTATTTTCAGACAGCAGTAGACTGACAGTCAATGCACAAGAAAATGTACAACCAAAATGGCTTTTCAAAGTATTTAGCTTTTGTGTTTCTCCAGCTTGATGCAAATGATGCTCTGACCCCACTTAATTTTGATCAGCACAATAGCTCATGGAAAACACACTCCATTCACATATAAAAGAGAGGTAGAAAGAGGGATCATGATTTAGTGGCTTCCCTGTACTCTGCCTATGTGCTTATTAATCCCCATGCAGACCTCTGTTCTGTAAATATGTTTTCCTGTAAAGAGAGTAAAATCTTTCCATCTTTCCATCTTTCCCCTCTCCATTGTCTTAGATCCATTTGCATTTCTTTAAATAAATAGAGGATGATCTTTCTTTCAAGTACTATCTCTCTGTTTAATGCATTAAAAGCTATACTTTAGGACTTGAAAGAAAATATTTTAAATTAAATTGGGGGATTCAAAGTGAGTATTCCTGTGCTTGCTTCTCCTCCCAGTTTCTTTGATGTTATCCAGGGATAGCTCAAGGGGAATGGAGTTGCATTGTACCAAAGTTAGCATAAGATAGGTCAGTCAGAAGGTCTGAAATTAATATACTTGTGCTTAATGTAGCTAGCAGAAATTGTTCAGTGGCTTGAGGTCATGATAGCAGAAAGGCACGTGATGACAGTAGATTGTAACAGAAAAGCTATCAGAAGTTTGTGCTGTATGCTTTTAAAGTGTTAGACCATCCTTAGCCCCTATTTGTGTTCCAACTGCTTCTCACAAGTGTTCTTCTGACCACAGCACACTTGGTAATCAAATTCTGGGGCCAAACTCTGTGCTGCAAGTGGGATGTTCTGGTAATGATGTTAGATGTGAGAAAATTCAGCAGTCACACAGGTAGAAGAACACAACAGCCTTAAAACACTTCAAAACAAAACATGTTATTTCCATAAGATGAACTTAAATGAAACAGTTCTTAATGGAAGGCTTACATCCACCTCTCTCCAATTTGTAAAGTGACAATATATATTCCTTAAAAAACAAATTAAAAGCCTGTTTCTTTAGAGACTTACTGACTTACTGTCATAAATATGTGAGCTCAACAGCAGAAGCTGACCTTTAGATAGTGACTGAAGTGCCAGTGTAGGAATAGGCTGTGAAGAGACATTAATGAGGATCTTCATTATGTCTTCTGCTACACAGGGTAAAGCAGGCATGCAGAAACCATTCTGCAAAATGTTGATTGCTGATGACATTGAACAAGCTCATACATTTCCAAGCTAATTCTTGTATCCCAGATGAAGACAGTATTAGTGCCTGCTATAAAGACTTTAAGGGTTTCATGGTGTTTTGCTGTTTTTTCGTCACCATATAACTTCTCTTGAGAGAGAATAACCATGAAATCCATAGTGCCAGCTTCCTAGCTAGGACTGAATTCTTAGTAACAGCAAGGTGTTTTCACATTGCAGCAATAAGGTAGGGGTATCATACCTGCCTTAGGTCCCTTTATACAGACAAAGGTGTTAAAGGCACTACAGGGTGAATGTGAGTCCAGCTTTTATTTTTAAATCAGTGCATTCTTTCTCACAGAATCAACATGTTTAAGACAACTTTCACACAATTTGCTACTCTTGGCTCTCCAGGTGCCTTCCTTTTCTCTTTCACCCATAAACTTCCTGAATATAACATAAACACCTGCCACCACTTTTTATTTCATCCCAGGGTCTCCCTTATTGGAGGTGTTCAGGGGGAGACTTGATGGGGTGCTTGGTGCCATGGGTTATTTGTTTAGGTGGGTTGGATTGGTTGATGGGTTGGACGCGATGATCTTGAATGTCTCTTCCAACCTGGTCCCCTCCCCTCCCCTCCCCTCCCCTCCCCTCCCCTCCCCTCCCTCCCCTCTCCTCTCCTCTCCTCTCCTCTCCTCTCCTCTCCTCTCCTCTCCTCTCCTCTCCTCTCCCTCTCCTCTCCTCTCCTCTCCTCTCCTCTCCTCTCCTCTCCTCTCCTCTCCTCTCCTCTCCTCTCCTCTCCTCTCCACACCTCTCCTCTTCTCTTCTCTTCCCTTCTCTTCCAATAAAATTTAAATCAATAGAAGATACTTAAGTATCTGTTCCTGAGGGAAGGTGAGAGGTAGGTGTCAAAGTTCCCTTTACAAACAATTGAATTAGTACAGTCAGTGGAGGTTAGAGAGAAATTCATCTCCCAAGAAGTTTAATTCACTTGAGTAAAATGTAGGTACTGAGTGCTATTTTGGATGCTCTAAGGAATATGAAACACATTGTCATTAGGCTGTCAGATATGACAAAATATCTATAAGACACTATTTCTATATCCTTGAGTGCTAGATGGAGACCAGATATGATACCATAGAGCCTCTCGGATATCCCTAAATACCAAAAACTAGGCACTTTTGTCCTGTCCTGAGTATCTATTTCACAATGAAATATGTTCTTAAAGCCACACTCATAATCATCTTGCAGGTTTTTTTGTTTTCTTTTAGGAAAAAAATGCCATATCTCTGCTATCCTAATTTATTTTCTGTCTTACGAATTTTTAAACTAGGAAGCCTTTAACATTAGTAGTGTCAAGAGTTGACTGAAGTGGGCAGGAAAGAAATGCTTTGCTAGGATAAAAGCCAAAGACAGTTGTCAGATGTTGGCTATCCAGAAGATGTAGGAGAAACCATTAATGTCAGAGAACAAATGCAAGCTCTGAACAGGCCTGTTTTGACTAACAGAGGACCATGGAGCACTGTTGAGGGTTAGGGAGAAAGGCCCAGCCTTCTCTCCCCACAAAGAGAATTAAAAAAAAATAGAATAGAATAGAATAGAATAAACCAGGTTGGAAGAGACCTTCAAGATCATCACGTCCAATCTATCACCCAACACCACCCAATCAACTAACCCATGTAACCAAGCACCCTGTCAAGTCTCCTCCTGAACACCTCCAGTGACGGCGACTCCACCACCTCCCCGGGCAGCCCATTCCAATGGGCAATCACTCTCTCCGTGTAAAACTTCCTCCTGACCTCCAGCCTGAATTTCCCCTGGTGCAGCCTGAGACTGTGTCCTCTTGTTCTGGTGCTGGCTGCCTGGGAGAAGAGACCAACCTCTGCCTGTTTACAACCCCCCTTCAGGTAGTTGGAGAGAGCAATAAGGTCACCCCTGAGTCTCCTCCCCTCCAGGCTAAGCAGCCCCAGCTCCCTCAGTCTCTCCTCATAGGGCTTGTGTTCCAAGCCCCTCAACAACTTCGTTGCCCTTCTCTGGACTCGTTCCAGCAAGTCAACATCCTTCCTAAACTGAGGGGCCCAGAACTGGACACAGTACTCAAGGTGTGGCCTAACCAGTGCAGTGTACAGGGGCTGAATGACCTCCCTGCTCCTGCTGGCCACACTGTTCCTGATGCAGGCCAGGATGCCATTGGCCCTCTTGGCTGCCTGGGCACACTGCAGGCTCATGTTCATCCTACCATCAACCAGCACCCCCAGGTCCCTCTCTGCCTGACTGCTCTCCAGCCACTCTGACCCCAGCCTGTAGCACTGCATGGGGTTGTTGTGGCCAATGTGCAGAACCCGGCACTTGGATGCGTTAAATTTCATGCCGTTGGACTCTGCCCATCTGTCCAGCCTGTCGAGGTCTCTCTGCAAAGCCTCTCCACCCTCTAGCAGATCAACTGCTGTTCCCAGCTTGGTGTCATCAGCAAATTTACTGATGATAGACTCAATGCCCTCATCCAGATCATCAACAAAGATGTTAAAGAGGATGGGGCCCAGCACTGATCCCTGGGGGACTCCACTACTGACTGGCCGCCAGCCGGATGTGACACCATTCACCACCACTCTCTGGGTTCAGCCATCCAGCCAGTTCCTAACCCAGCTCAGAGCGCTGCTGTCCAAGCCATGGGCTGACAGCTTGGCCAGGAGTTTGCTATGGGGGACGGTGTCAAAGGCCTTGCTGAGGTCCAGGTAAACTACATCCACAGGCCTCCCCACATCCACCAGGCGGGTCATCTGATCATAGAAGGAGATCAGGTTGGTCAGGCAGGACCTGCCCTTCCTAAATCCATGCTGGCTGAGCCTGATCCCTTGGCCATCCTCTAAGTGCCGTGTTAATGCACTCAGGATGACCTGTTCCATGATCTTGCCTGGCACTGAGGTCAGGCTGACAGGCCTGTAATTCCCTGGCTCATCCAACAGGCCCTTCTTATGGATGGGCACCATGTTGGCCAGCTTCCAGTCCTCTGGGACCTCGCCAGTGAGCCAGGACTGCTGAAAAATGATGGAGAGTGGCTTGGTCAGCTCCTCTGACAGCTCTCTCAGCACCCTAGGATGGATCCCATCTGGTCCCATGGACTTGTGGGGATCCAGGCAGCTGAGCAGATCACCAACTGCCCCATTTTGGAACAGTGGAAAACTATGCTGCTCCCTGGCTCCTTCTGCCAGTTCTGGAGGCCAGCTGTCTGGAAGACATTCTGTCCTGCTAGTGAAAATTGAGGCAAAGAAGGTGTTAAGTATCTCTGCCTTTTCCTCATCCCTTATCACAACGTTCCCCTCCATGTCCACCAAGGAGTGGAGGTTGTCTCTGCCCTTCCTCTTGCTATTAATGTATTTATAGAAGGACTTTTTGTTAATCACAGCTAGCCGGCCGGAGGAGCAAAAAAGGGAAATGCTAAATTTACAAGCAATTTTTAGGGAATGCAGGGTATATACACAATTTACAGTATTTACAATATATTATTAGAATAGAATAGAATAAACCAGGTTGGAAGAGACCTTCAAGATCATCACGTCCAACCTATCACCCAACACCACCCAATCAACTAACCCATGTAACCAAGCACCCTGTCAAGTCTCCTCCTGAACACCTCCAGAAACATACAGCAAAGTAAAAAGAACAATAATACAGGAATGAAATTTCCCCCCACTTCTGGAGGAGGGTTCCCCCTGTATCCCCTTCTCTCCCCTTTTTCCCCAAAGAGGGTTAGAAAGAGAGAAAAAGAGCAATTGTTAATAAAATCAGTTATAAATTAAAGCAAAGTGTTAGTAGGCCACATGCTTATCTGTCCAAGGTCAGTCTGGCAGAGAGCCTAGAAGCAGACGAGCTGGAAAGGGAGGGAAGAGTGAACTGAGGAAAGTCCCAGTCACACTCAAAACTTAAAGTTGCATTCTACCAAGCTACCAATGAAATTCGTCTAGACCTGTCTTTTGTTTACAAAACATTCAGCCACAGTGCCCCAGTACTGTCCTTTTCTTAAAGGCACAGCCGCAGACGGTCACAAGCACAGAACCAGTCTACATCCCTTCAGCTTATCAAAGCTGCATGTGTTCCTTGGTCTTTTACCTTACTAGTATAGCATGACCATAACCGTTCATTAGCTTACTATTAGAGGCATAATTGCATCCAAGCTGTGGAGAACTGTTCCTGTCCTGTGTTACTCTCCAAATGGTTAATGAAATTGTGGGAATTGCTAGTTGCATAACTGTCAAAACCCATCAGATACCAATAGTTTAAATGTGGAAAAGTTTCTGTATGCAGAATGATTGACTAGGCGGGAGGTCTTCAAACTTGGAAAGAAGATTGCCCAGGAAAGTATCAAGAGATATGTAAACCAGACATGGCATTAAAAAGAAAAGTGGAAACAGTTTGTTTTATACTATCTCTTTCCTGTATGTATTTAATCCTAAAAGGAAGTCCATCTTTTAGACTGAAAGATCATAAAGCTTACATCAGGCTAAAGAGTTAATCAGTGTAAAAGGGGCTGCCTAATAATCTTGATTTATTTCACCATTCTAGTTCATTTTTGTAATACTTAGATGTCCATTTTATTTTTGTTGAGAGATAAAATGGACATATAATTATTTGCATATTTCTTTTACATAAAAGTTGTATACTTGGTCACACATAAAATGTGTTAGATTAAGCTTACATTACGCAGCATCCTTCTGTGTGATGGAGCCACACTTAATTATATAGGAAAATGGAAATTATTAAGAATTATTACAAAGAGGTTATTATATCATTCTTCAACGTTCCATATTTCAGAAATAATTCTAAATGCAGAAATATATCATGAAGGAATACTATATTTGAAAAAGGAAAATGATGGAAACATATGCAGCATAGCAAAAGAGCATGTGTGTACATCTGCTTTGTGAATAGCTAATGGCCACATTGTAGGTATGTTCACAGTATCACAGTATCACAGTATAACTAAGGTTGGAAGAGACCTTGAGGATCATCGAGTCCAACCTATCAACACAGACCCCATGACTAGACCATGGCACCAAGTGCCATGTCCAATCTCCCCTTGAACGCCTCCAGGGTCGATGACTCAACCACCTCCCCGGGCAACCGGTTCCAATGCCGAATGACTCGCTCGGTGAAGAACTTCCTCCTCACCTCGAGTCTAAACCTCCCCTGGCACAGCTTGAGACTGTGTCCCCTTGTTCTGGTGCTGGTTGCCTGGGAGAAGAGATCAACCCCTTCCTGGTCACCCCTGAGCCTCCTCTTCTCCAGGCTAAACAATCCCAGCTCCCTCAGCCTCTCCTCATAGGGCTTGTGTTCCAAGCCTCTCACCAGCCTTGTTGCCCTTCTCTGGACACATTCAAGTGTTTCGATGTCCTTCTTAAACTGAGGGGCCCAGAACTGGACACAGGACTCAAGGTGCGGCCTAACCAGTGCCGAGTACAGGGGCACAATGACTTCCCTGCTCCTGCTGGCCACACTATTCCTAATGCAGGCCAGGACGCCATTGGCCCTCCTGGCCACCTGGGTACACTGCTGGCTCATATTCTGGCAGCTGTCGATCAGCACCCCCAGGTCCCTCTGTTTGGGAGCTCTCCAGCCACTCTGACCCCAGCCAGTAGCTCTGCATGGGATTGCCATAGCCAAAGTACAGCACTCGGCACTTGGACTTGTTGAATGACATCCCATTGGACTCTGCCCATCTGTCCAGTTGGTCGAGGTCCCTCTGCAGAGCCTTTCAACCCTCTAACTGACTAACATCTGCTCCTAACTTGGTGTCATCTGCAAACTTGCTGATGACTGACTCGACCCCCTCATCCAGATCATCAATGAAGATGTTGAAGAGGACGGGGCCCAGCACTGATCCCTGGGGGACGCCACTAGTGACTGACCACCAGCTGGATGTGGCACCATTCACCACCACTCTCTGGGCCCGGCCCTCCAGCCAAATCCTAACCCAGCACAGAGTGCAGTGGTCCAAGCCACGAGCTGACAGCTTAGCCAGCAGTTTGCTGTGGGGGACAGTGTCAAAGGCCTTGCTGAAGTCCAGGTAGACCACATCCACAGGCCTCCCCACGTCCACCAGACAGGTCACCTGATCATAGAAGGCATTGGAGAGGCAGGACCTGCCCTTCCTAAATCCATGCTGGCTGGACCTGACCCTTGGCCATCCTTCAGGTGCACAGTTATTGCTGCCAGGATAATCTGCTCCATCACTTTCCCTGGCACTGAGGTCAGGCTGACTGGCCTGGAGTTTCCAGGTTCCTCCATCTGACCTTTCTTATAGATGGGGACCACATTGGCCAGTTTCCAGTCATCTGGGACCTCATCGGTGAGCCAGGACTGGAGGAAAATGATGGAGAGTGGCCTGGCCAACACATCTGCCAGCTCTCTCAGCACCCTAGGATGGATCCTATCCGGTCCCGTGGATTTGTGAGTGTCCAAGTGGCTCAGCAGGTCCCGAACTAATTCCTCATGGATTACTGGGGCACCACTCTGCTCCCCGACCCCATCGCCCAGCTCAGGAGTCCACTCCTCCTGAACTCCTGCCTTGCTGTTAAAAATTGAGGCAAAGAAGGTGTTCAGGACCTCAGCCTTTTCCTCATCTTCGGTCACCATGTTCCCCTCCAGGTCCAATAGGGAGTGCAGGTTCTTCCTGCCCCTCTTCTTATTGTTAATATATTTATAAAAATGCTTTTTATTGTCTTTGACTGAGGTGGCCAGCTTCAGTTCCAGCTGGGCCTTTGCCTCCCTAAATTTATTCCTACATAATCTAACAGCTTCCTTGAACATACCTCGAGAAGCCTTCCCCTCCTTCCAAAGGTGATACAGCCTCTTCTTCCCCCTTAAATCCTCCAGGAGCTGCTTGCTCATCCAGGTTGGTTTCCTTCCCCACCGGCTTGTCTTTCGGTACGTGGGAACTGCCAGTTCCTGTGTCTTCAAGAGCTCCTGTTTGAAGTAGGTCCAACCCTCCTGAGCCCCTTGGTTCATGAGGGCTGGTACCCAGGGGACTTTACAAACAAGTTTCTTAAACAGGCTGAAGTTCGCTCTTCGGAAGACCAAGGTGAAGGTTCTGTTGGTGCTCCTCCCTATCTCCCTGCATATTGAAAACTTCACTATCTCGTGGTCACTGCACCCTAGGCAGCCTTCCACGATCACGTCTCCCACCAGCTCTTCCCTATTGGAGAATGATATATTATATATATTATAGGGGTTCTGTGGCTGCAGGGTAAAAGAAATATTACAGATAGAGCTAATAGTTTTTATTAGACTAACAGATATGCTCAGAAAAAGTAGGAAAGCTTTCAGGCACACAAGCCCTACAAATACGAAAGAAGCAGACAGAATGTTTAAATGAAACATTGACTTCCTAAAAGCTCTGCCTGCCAAAACCTAGACTGAAGACAGACCTTCTGGAGTTCAGCAGATGTACAAAAATGCTCTAGGGGACAGATGATCAGTGTGGCTACCCCCAAAGACAGGAGGAAATATGGAGTTAAAAGAATTATGGTTTCATGGAATGGAAGGAGAATTAGACAAAAATGTTTCTTGAAGTTGTCCCACCCCACATTCATCCATTCCACACTCTTTCTTTCTTTATGTTTTTTTCCAGTAGAAGACATCTTGTACCCTACAATTAATCTCTCTGAGGTGGTGATGAAAACTAAGGACACTCATTCTCTGCTGTATAAAATATGATTGTAATGGAGAAGACAGAAAAACCCTGAATGTTACCCTAAACAAAGTACAACTGGGGGTGGGAAATGTAGGGTGGGGAAGAAAAGATCAGAAAAAATGTCTTTATGCTCAAGAAGGACTTTACAACAGCTGCAGTTTTGTTAGAAATAATTTGTAGCTGAGGAGTTACAACTCACAAGCAGATATACATGCAACCTTTTCACATTGTTTGATAATTTTTAAGTCAAATTTTATTTCTGCCACAGAACTAACTTCATACTACCAAAAATAGCCACAAAATTCATGGTTCTAGAGCTAATTCTTCGATTTAGCATGAAATAAATGAATGCAAATTGCATACAAACATTGAAACTTATGCCAAAAAATGTTTTTCAAGCACCATAAGTAAATGAGAACATCATAATTTTAATACAGATTTTCAGCAAAATTCTTTTTCATAGGCTTGCCAAGTGGGATGATGCATTATACCACACTGATTTAAAGGGAAACTCTGCAGGTTGTTTCATGACCTGAAGAACACACTGAGGGAACCATATTTTCACTGCAGATAAGTTGTTATACTTTTCAGAACATTAAACTATTTAAATTAACCTTTGAAGTTTCTTTGCAGGTATTTGTCCATGAGCTGTTTAAGCTGCTACAGCTCAGTGCAACAATGAAAGAGAGAACTGTAAATAACATATTTGCTGTCAGCATTTCCACTCTATCTGATCCTCTAGGGTTTGTTACTTTCCATCCATGAGAGTGATAAAGAATTACAGAATTACACTATCAACAAATTCTGATGACAAAAATGGAATCCCAAGAAATTCCATTCTTCATATTTTGTGCCTGTTTTCTTGACTCATGTGGATGAAAATAGGACTTTTCCACAAGCATGAGAGTATGTCTTCCTCTCCTGCATCCTTTCTCTGAAATTATAATCCCCTTTCTGGACATGATGTGGCTCAAAAATGGATATTTGGGGAACGTCCCTTTTTGTATTTTCGCCCCTGGTTGACCTGGCTTCCTATTAGGAGAGAGTTAAGTGGAAATTATTTCCATATCTCTAACTCCATGGTTTGCCACAGGCTCCATGAAAGAAGGGATTTCCTTACTTCAGAAATGTATTAATGAAAACATATGAGACTTTTTCCTGTATTTCCTATATTTGTTTTAATATGGGTCAAAGGATGTAAGTGAAACAGAGGCAATTCTCATGCTGCCTATTCCCTGCCCAACTCTGTTCTTCACAAGCCCAGAAATGCCTCATGGCCATCAGTAGCTGTGGGCAAGAATGATAAATATACCATTAGCTTTGCCTTCTCCAGGCTGAGCCAACCCCACTCTCTTAGCAGTCCCCCAGATCACTGAGGTTCTTTTAGCAAACATCACAATGCACCCGTAGCTGGCATGGTCTGTCTGTCAGCATTATAAATTCCTACTGTGGATTGCTTCAGGAAGGCTGGCATTTTATTCTGATGAAGACATTTATTCTAGCTAGATGCTGCCCACATTCCAGATACCCCACGCTGAACACAGAGTTCAACAGGGCAGTAGTACTGTAAATTAGACAGAATTCAAATGGGTTAGTCGCTATGGCAAAGAATGTGCACACCATTTTCTGACAAAAATTGAACCTCAACAGTTTTAAATAACTTGTCTGAGGTCAGAATGAACTGTATTGTGAAATAAGAGTAGTGAAATGTCAACCATAATTAGGGGTTGTTAAAATAATAGCACCACAGATGAAAAAAAAAAAAGCATATTCAAATAGTTCAGTGATAAATGATAACCAAGGGAAACATATTTGGATACTGTGATGTTTTGAGGATACTATTTAGAGATGAGTCTTGAAGAACAGTTGCTTTCAGAACAATTTTCTTGACAATTAAGATTGTTTTACGTAAGTATCGCTAATGCCACAACAAAAAAAGCCACACAAGATAAAGGAATTTCTTGCTATGAGGAATTTACAACTGAGTGCCAAAATTAATTTCTAAATACATTTTTAAGAATTACTCATAGCATTGATATAGAAATAGCTAATGGGAGAGCTCACTGTGTCACAGTGGTTTAAAAGCATTTAATTTTACCTTACATTTCAGAAAGCAGTCTAAGTAGTTCAGAAAATGTTGTAAAATTTCTCGAATAGCATTTCATGCTGTTCCGTAAATGTATGCTTTCATATTCCTATTTTAGGGTTATTTGGAAGGCTCATCAATAAAATAATTTAATTACATGTTATTGAATTCTGTGGCATTTTCTTTGTCTGGTTTTATAATTGCCAATTTGTGGTACGGCTCAGGAATACTTTTGTGAAAACTGAACCTGAAATATCGACTTTAGTGGAGCAGCTGATAAGCAAATTGTTTCCTCTTTCTGAAAGGTTCTTCTTCATGTTGTATTCTTTAATTCATTCATTCAGTCAAAATATCTGTGTTAATCAATGCAAAAGATGAACGTGGCTCTTGGCACCCCTTTGAGTGCTTCCACTCTTGTTCAAAAGTAAGACCTTGTTCACCAATGTCAGTCTTACAGACACCTCAACCCAGAAGCTTTCCTTCTTAAAATATTGTTATTTATGTATATATTCACAGAGAATAGAAGTGGGCTGTGGAAATGAATCTTGCCTCTGTATTACATCAGTCTATGGTGCAAGATCAAAGTGAGATGAGGATTAGGCTGAGAATTAATGTGAATTTTGAACCTAATGTGAAGAATCCATTCCTCTAGCACTGAAATATTTTTGGATTCAAGAGGGTATCTTTTGCCTATAAATTAAATCAAAAGCATTTGTTTTTCTGAATGAATTTGTTTCACTCAGTTTGGAATGGGTAAATACACTCATAGCATTAGCAGTTGTTTATTTATGCTTACTTATTGATGACCATTTATGCTTATCACTATGAAAGATAGTGCTCACTTTTCATGTAGGGCTCACTTTTCATACAGATCCCAAAACTGTTTCTTCATGAATGGGAATTGCTTAATCTCAGCAGCCTAATGTTAGTTACATTTTAAAATCAGCAGCATTGAAGAGAAGAAGGACAGAGAGGAAGAGAAGAAGCAGAGGGAGAAAGAGAAGAACTATTATGAACGCAAATATCTGGAGGGTTATTGTATTGCTCTGTTACCATAGCCAGATCCAGGTAAACCCCACCTTTCCAATTAGCTATAACAAACCATAGAAAGAAATCTGGCTTTCAATATAACTATAAAAAAATAATAATTGTTAGCCCAGGTATCCTCAACCACATACTTTGGACAGCTAGAAACCCTGGGGGTGATTGCATGTAGGAAAAAATGGTCACAGCTAGCTGGGAGTTGGGTCTCTTTTACATGTCATACACCCACACAGTGCTGGAGCAAAGCAAAGTGAACTTTGACTGTTGTTACTAACAGCTAGGGACTTATAACCTAAGAATTAAAAAGGAAATCAAAAAAACAAACTCACAAAATCAATCAAACAAACAAAACAAACACCAAACAGAAAAACAAATAAAACAATCACATGTTGTTAGATTATGTAAAGGAATATCTTTAACTTCCAGCAGCAACAATGTATTTCTACTCAATTTGATGCAATGGCTTTAATCTTTGCTGAAATATAAAAGGGATTTTGTTCATATCAACTAAATCACAACAGCTAATGCATTTTACTGTGTTGAATCTTGCTGGGCTACACTGCCCTGACAATATTCAAAATTATTTTGCCTTGCTGTAGAGCAATAACATCTCTTACAGAATCACATGCAAGTCTGCCAATGAAAGAAACAAGGCTGGGACACAGGCACTTGGACTTGGTCATTCATGCTGTTCATTTTTTAGGCTGCTCCCTGACTGAGTTGAGCACCATCCAGAAGTTAGCAGGGGTTGGATAGCACTTCCAACATGAAGTCTTCATGCTTAGAAAGGATTTGATGGTGCAGATATGGGTTATTCTACAGTACAGAATTGTCCCATGCTTGGTTGAAATCCTGGTACAGACATGGCCACAAAGTCTGCCTCTCTCTTCCCCATCCATAGTGGGGAAAAAATTACTAGCTAGTTATTTTACTTTCCTTACAAAACCTTCCTTTCAAAATCTCTTCTGAAAGTTATCAAAATGTGTCTTACCTATTTAAAACTGGCTTGAGACCTGGGCTTGTCATACTGTGGTGAGATTTCTTAAAAGAGTGTGAGTCTGAACCTGAATGTAAGGAAACAAGTTCAGTTGATATCTTCACTAAGGATGGTTTTTAAGGAACTGAGCAAAATAATTAGACTCTGGGTAAACTTTGTGTTAAAAGAAAACACATGTGAAAATAAATTATATTCTTTGAGCATTTCTCCTGAAGGAAATATATGATAATGTTGACAAGTATCAACAGCATTAATAATATAGATGTGTTTTTGTATTCTAATGTTTTGTGGTTGTTTTTTTTCTGATCAGTTCTTTAATGGACATTAGAAAAATATGCAGCCTAAATCAACTGCAAAAATCATTTTGAAATTTTATAACAGCTTAAAAGGCTGTATGAAGGAATTCTATGGAATTAAGACATCACTGATCTCCTTCAAAAGAAGAAGCAATAGAATTTCAGTGATCTAAATTCTATTATGTTTTTAAATTCTTTAGGAAAAAGAATTATATTGATGGTGAAGAATAAGCTAAGACTCAGCAGATGGTTCTAATTGTGACTTACAATCTCTACTGAAAATGTCTTTTTTTTTTCAAGTCTGAATTTCTCAAGCTAAAATGTTAGTGAGGGAGGAATTTGTTTTCCTCATTTTGTGTATATTCCACAGAATAAATTTTAAATATTTAAGTAACTGAAGGAAAACATACTTGTACTTGTTTTAGTCTCTGAGATACAAATCCAGAAAGTAAAAATCCAGCTCTATGAATTCCCACTGGCACTAACAAGACATAACACCTGCAATCCACAGCTGAGCTGAAGCTTTGTGACAAGAAGAGAGAAACTTCATTTATTTCTACATTTATTTCTGCACCCATGAGGCAGAGTATAGCCTGCACACCACATTCATACTATGTGGTTCAGAGACACTCAATTGTCCTCTATGTTTCTGATCTATCATCCTTGAGTTTTTGCTTGTAAAGGGAAGAAAAAGCAAAGCAGGGTTTGTGTTATCTTTGTAATTTCCAAGTGGTGCAAAACAACTGTAGTTTAAGTGGTTAATTTGCTATACGTGTGCTGTGAGGATACCCTGAAATATTGACCCAGCCTGCCTTCACATTAATCAAGTGTGTCTGAGCCAGATCACTGATTAGTTTGAGAAATGGTGAAAAATAATAAATACAATCAAAAAAGCATATTTGGACTCAGCTCAGACACGAAGCAAGAACATGACAGTAATTGCTCATCAGCATCGTAATCTGCAACAGTCTGCAAAAGTATTTGTGCTTTACTGCATATAGCAGATCTTCCAGAAAAAAAGAAGGAGGCACCTTGACAGCTCCTGCATGGGAGAGTCAAAGCTGCCCCAGGAACACAGTGCTCATTTAAGGCATAAACAGAGAATTTCATTTTCTGGTACCTGTCAATCTCAGACCTTTCACAAACACAGATACTGCTTTTAAGGATGAAAACACTGAATTATTTAAACCTAAGAAACTGCCTGCCAGTTATGCACATTGATTGCTTATCAGTAATAGCTTCAATTAAATATATTGTTTACACTGGATAAGTGACAGGTACCTCACCATCACCACTGCTGTCTCTGTTAATTCTCTGTGAAGTATGTTCTGCAATTACTGATTTTGCAGGTGAGTTGATAAGCAACAGAAAGCCGAACAGCTACACTGAGATTCCTGAGATATCTCTTCTATTCATAGTGTCAGAAAACAATCCTGAAGGCTAATAAATTCTTATTGAAAAGTTTTGCATACTCCTTCACTAGAAATAAAAATTACTTGAATTTGAGGATGCTAACATTAGAACTAGAGCATAATCTGGGTAGACATAAAAATCTTGCTATTGGTAGGAGTCTGGGGGAGTCTGGCTGTGATAAGCCAGAGCCAGAGGTGAAACCAGCAGCCCAGCTGAAGTGCATGTACACTAATGCACGAAGCATGGGTAACAAACAAGAGGAGCTGGAAGCCTTGCTGCAGCAGGAAAGTTATGATGTAGTTGCCATCACAGAGACGTGGTGGGACAACTCACTACAGGCTCTTCAGGAGACACAGGCAAGGAAGAAGGGGTGGAGGGGTGGCCCTTTACATCAGGAAGGCACTAGATGCCAAAGAGCTGGAAATCAGGGATCATCAGGTTGAGTGCCTGTGGGTGAGAATTAGAGGGAAGGTCAACAGGGCTGACATCCTGGTTGGAGTCTGTTATAGACCACCCAACCAGGAGGAAGATGTTGATGAATCAATTTATAGGCAGCTTAAGGTTGTCTCAAGATCACCTGACCTTGTTCTCATGGGCGACTTCAACTTGCCTGATATCTGCTGGGATCTTAACATAGCAGAGAAGAGGCAATCCAGGAGGTTCTTAAAATGCATGGAGGACAGCTTCTTATCCCAGGTGCTGCGTGAGCCTACCAGGGGTGAGGCCATGCTTGACCACCTCGTCACCAATAGGGAAGGGTTGGTGGGCGATGTGGTGGTCGGAGGGTGTTTAGGGGCCAGTGACCACGAGATAATTGAATTATCGATTTTTGGTCAAGCTAAGAGGGGTAGCAAGAAGACCTCCACTCTGGATTTCCGGAGGGCGGACTTCAGGGTACTCAAGGAACTAATTCAGAGGGTTCCTTGGGATAAAGCCCTTAAAAACAAAGGGGTCCAGGAGAGCTGGACCGACTTCAAGGAAGAATTGTTGAAGGCGCAGGGACAGGCTGTGCCAATGTGCCAGAAGATGAGCCGCCGGGGCAGACGGCCAGCCTGGATGGTTCATGAACTTTTAATGGAACTAAGGGAAAAAAAGAGGGTGTATCATCTTTGGAAAAAAGGTGAGTCAACCCATGAAAAATTTAAGGATGTTGCTAGGTCTTGTAGGAAGAAAATTAGGGAGGCAAAAGTACATTTGGAGCTTAGTCTGGCCTCTGCTGTGAAGGACAACAAAAAGTCCTTCTATAAATACATTAATAGCAAGAGGATGGGCAACGACAACCTCCACTCTTTGGTGGACACGGAGGGAAACGTTGTAACAAAGGATGAGGAAAAGGCAGAGATACTTAACACCTTTTTTGCCTCAATCTTTGCTAGCAGGACAGAACGTCTTCCAGACAGCTGGCCTGCAGAGCTGGCAGAAGGAGCCAGGGAGCAGCATAGTTTTCCTCTGTTCCAGTATGGGGCAGTTGGTGATCTGCTCAGCTGTTTGGATCCCCACAAGTCCATGGGACCAGACAGGATCCATCCTAGGATGCTGAGAGAGCTGGCAGAGGAGCTGGCCAAGCCGCTCTCCATCATTTTTCATCAGTCCTGACTCACTGGAGAGGTCCCAGAGGACTGGAAGCTGGCCAACATGGTGCCCATCCACAAGAAGGGCCGGTTGGATGAGCCAGGGAATTACAGGCCTGTCAGCCTGACCTCAGTGCCAGGCAAGATCATGGAACAGGTCATCTTGAGTGCAATCACACAGCACTTAGAGAATGGCCAAGGATCAGGCTCAGCCAGCATGGATTTAGGAAGAGCAGTTCCTGCCTGACCAACCTGATCTCCTTCTATGATCAGATGACCCGCCTGGTGGATGTGGGGAGGCCTGTGGATGTAGTTTACCTGGACTTCAGCAAGGCCTTTGACACTGTCCCCCACAGCAAACTGCTGGTTAAGCTGTCAGCTCGTGGCTTGGATGGGAGCACACTACAATGGGTTAGGAACTGGCTGGATGGCAGAGCCCAGAGAGTGGTGGTGAATGGTGCCACATCCAGCTGGCAGCCAGTCACTAGTGGAGTCCCCCAGGGATCAATGCTAGGCCCTATGCTCTTTAACATCTTTATTGATGATCTGGATGAGGGCATTGAGTCGACCATCAGTAAATTTGTGGACGACACCAAGCTGGGGGCAAGAGTTGATCTGCTGGAGAGTAGAGAGGCTCTGCAGAGGGACCTCGACAGGCTGGACAGATGGGCAGAGTCCAACGGCATGAGATTTAACACATCCAAGTGCTGGGTTCTGCAGGAAGGATGTTGACTTGCTGGAGCATGTCCAGAGAAGAGCAACAAAGCTGGTGAGGGGCTTGGAACACAAGTCCTATGAGGAGAGGCTGAGGGAGCTGGGGCTGCTTAGCCTGGAGAAGAGGAGACTCAGGGGTGACCTTATTGCTCTCTACAACTACCTGAAGGGGGGTTTTAGACAGGCGGATAATGGTCTGTTCTCCCAGGCAGCCAGCACCAGAACAAGAGGACACAGTCTCAGGCTGCGCCAGGGGAGGTTCAGGCTGGAGGTCAGGAGGAAGTTTTACACGGAGAGAGTGATTGCCCATTGGAATGGGCTGCCCGGGGAGGTGGTGGAATCACCATCACTGGAGGTGTTCAGGAGGAGACTTGACAGGGTGTTTGGTTACATGGGTTAGTTGATTAGGTGGTGTTGGATGATAGGTTGGAAACGATGATCTTGAAGGTCTGTTCCAACCTGGTTTATTCTATTCTATTCTATTCTATTCTATTCTATTCTATTCTATTCTATTCTATTCTATTCTATTCTATTCTACTCTACTCTACTCTACTCTACTCTATTCTGTCTCTGAAATGGCTAATGATAGTCAGAAAGAGATATTGGTAGCTAGGTACAAATTTTCTCCAGTTCCTTTCTCTAAACCAGACAGATCTATAAAGTACTAGGTAAAGAATTTGTTCGTGTGATCTACTCTAATAGGAAGTTTGCAAAGATTTGTGGATAAATTCTGACCACTTAATTTTTTTATAAAAGGTATATCATAGAATCTCTTGCATTTCTATGTCAGTCTTGCTCGGTAATATTTCTGGAATTCCAGGGAGACAGAAGGGTGAACTAAAAAAGTTTGTAAAAAGCTGAGCACTTCATATCTTGCTATCATGAGAGGGCAAAACAATTTCCAAGAAACAATTGAAACTAAAGATAAAGATTGCAGATTAACTTGCTTCACTCTTTACTGTGGTACAGGACAGTGAAAATGAGAAGTGGGAGAGGAGAGGGAATAGAAAAGAGGGTTGTAAAACCCAGGCTGAGCAGCTGGATCTTGGACAGTCACAGATGCAAACTAAACAATGTTCTGGCTCTTTTACAGGCTTCTCAAATGCTAATTAGCAAAACCTTGAAAGTAAACAAACCCCCTGAATAATAATATTATTCCTTCAGTATACAAGAGTTCAAGACAATACGCAAGATGAAGAGTTCTGACATTCTTAAGGCTTTCCCTGATGTCAAACTTCAAATGCTGTATTTGATGAGACAGGACCACCGTGTCTTCTTTTGGGAACTTACCACACTGACTCCACAGTTGTCTCTCTTTTTAGTGAAGGTTTAAATGTAACATGGGAACAAGAGCTTTAGACTTGGAGTTGACATTTTACACAGATTCATAGTAAAAATGGAGAACACAGTATACTTGCTGTGTCAGACGGGCAACTACTGAACAGATATTTCCCCTGCCTTTGCATCAGAGATTTCCACCAGTACAACATGGAAGTTGCTTGCAGAACCTCTACAGTCAAGAAGTTTTATTTTCAAATTTTAGGATTCTAAAATTCAAAGGATTAGACTAGACAGACAACTGAAATCAAATGTGAAAATATGGGTTTATTTTGGGTTCCACTTTCAGACTAAGAGCATCAGTATATTTCTTTTCTGTGCATTTTAGATACTGAATAGGAAGAAAAAATACTACAGAATGGATATTAGGCTATATAAAAATAGCAATACATAGACACAGACCATTCTCTGATTTGTTAACATAGATGAAAACTCTGGGTCTTAATCATACACAAGAATGTCACCAAAGGTGAAAATAATATCACAGTGTATGACTGTTCCTAACCATGACATTAACCTTGACCTTAGTTCCCAATCCTAACACCAACCCTAACCCTAACCCTAACCATAAATCTTAACCCTAATCCCTAATCCTAAACAGTAAACCTAAACTTAACCCTTACACCTAACCATAACCCTAACCATAATCATAAATCTTAACCCTAACCATAACCCCTAACTATAACCCCAACTCCTAAATTGTAAATCCTAGCCCTAACCCTTATTCCTAACCCTAACCCCTAACTCTAACCTTAAGTGCATTCTTTGACAGTTAATATTAATTTGCTTCAAAACTATTCTCCAAAAATCTGTAGGAGAAACAGAACAGAATAGAAACCCCTTTGAACAGAAAACAGGAGAGGAAACAGACAGAAGATTTCTGCAACCTATGCACACATTAGCCTTATTACAAATTTTACCGCATTCACATTTTACATGTCTTTTCCTAAATCTAGGATACTGGATTTGGAGGGAAATGTATGTCAGAGGAGTTCTTGTGAACAGAGGTTCAGCAGAAGTACTGCATTTATGACTGTCCCTCAGGTCCTTTCTGTCAGATTAATTGGTAGTTTGCCATTTACACATAATAACATAGAAAGAGTCTGTTCTTGACTCCAAGAGGAAAAAAGAAAACATGTCTACCTAGACTATTTACTACTTTGCACACCCTTCACAAATGATCTGATCAAAAGTTATGATAGATATGCCTTTCACCTTTTTGTTACTGTTATGTTCATTCATCCCTTTGCAATTTTCCAGCACTCCCAAGCGTACAGTACAAGAAAAAAAGCAGCAAGAATCACAGCTAACACAGAAGACAGTAGCACATGCTTAGGATTTTTCCTTTTGTTTCAAGCATTTGAACTTCATTTATTCACAAACACAAGACAGACTTGACACTTTCAGTTTCAAGGACAAAAGCAAAAGTAAGGGCTTCCTTTAGAAAGAGATTTGTGGTGGTACTCCACCTACTTCTAGACCTTTTAAGAAAATTTAACTTTTAATCACATCCAGCCAAGAAATGCTGTGCTGTACCATCAACAACTGATGGTACAGCAAACTCTGCTGCTGGTTTTGTTGTTGTTGTTGTTGTTTTTCCACCTGTAGTATTGCAAATTTCTGGGAAGAGGGGATTGTCGTCTCATCTTTTCTTTGGTGATAACTTGCGTGGTTTTCCATCTCAATTTTAAGTTACTCTTCCAGAACACTAATTTAAACATAAAGGCAGGTTTGCATGCCTGAAACCAGAGCATTCAGAACTAAGAAAGTACTCATTTCTCAAAAGAAAGAATTATTAATGATGTGTCAAAAATCTCTTTCTGAAGTAATTCCTTTAGTATCCATAATATCATGTTTGCTACCAAATTCATGACAAAAGTTTATGTATGGATACAAAAAGAGTTATGGAAAATGAGAGGGCTTAATTGTTGCAAATTAGTAAAAGTGCATAATAAGTAGACACAAGATTGTGTGAATGACTTTCCACCTCAGCATTCAGACACTTCCCATCCTTAAAAACAATCCTTCAACCGATTTGTTATAATCCTTATCTCTAACAACTTCAACTTCATTTAGCATCCCATTTATTTCCACAGCCTTTCTCTACAGAACCTCTCTTGATCTTTTCACTCCAACTTATTTTATTCTCTAGCTAATGGCAGTAGCCTTATGGTTTTTATCTTCTTGTTGCTTCTTCTATCCCTGACTTCTGTGATGTGCTCTCTTCCTGGGAATAATGATCACTGGTAGTGAGACAGGCTCTGCATTCGTACTCAAGTAATAAAGTTTCAACTGTTTTAAAACTTGCCAAACCCCCATTCATAAAAACGTCACCTCATTATAATGTTTTCAACCCTATAAATCTCCCTAAGAACTCTACTTTTTTATATAGGCAATGAGTCTATATGTGTGCCCACACTGCCAGTGTCTAAGAAATTCAAATAGCTGACAAAATGGGAGAGTTAGATGCATTCATCTTGGCTCCCTGTAGGTACTCAAAATGTTTTAGTTAGGAGTTTGACTGCCCTACATATCTCCTTAACTCAACAGGGAAAGATGGGCATCACTGGAAAAACCCAACTCAATTGCAATTGTCCTCTGGAGACCCATTCCTGGTTTATTACCTAAATAAGGTAGGATGAATATGGATTTATGTAATTGTTTGATATCCTAATTGGCAAGTTGGTGAAACAAATAAAGATCAAAGACCATGTATCTCAGCTCTTGAGCTACCTCACTGTTTCTGAACAGGAAGATCAAACCCTCTGAGTCAGTCCTAGGGCCTCAGTAGAAACTGCTAATTAAATAAGCAAGAGGCACAAATGATACACATATATACACACACACAAATATGTCTATATCTATATCTATATCTATATCTATATCTATATCTATATCTATATCTAATCTATAAAGTTAGCACAAATTAGCAGCTCATTGTTGTGACAAACAACCTGCATGGACATAACAATCACTTAACTACTTATATAAATAAATAATAGAGCTATATGATTTCACTGTTTCACTGCTCAGAGACAGAAATAGTTTCTATGCCTAGAAAATTCCATGACAGTGTAATATTTCTAACTTATTTTGCAATCATAAGAAATTGTATCTAACTGAAACGTTTATCAGATTTTGTCAGCTGCAGCCTGTACCCAACACAGAGACCCAGCAACCAGACATCTACCTTTTTTGTTAGTTATATACTGTTCATTTGCACAGATCCAGAACCACAGTACTCCAAGCAAGTCCTGTTTCCCACCAAGGGCTGATTCAGAATTTGATGTTTTTCTGTTCTGTATAATGCAGCAGAGGCCATGATTATGTCCTCTTTAACATATGCTCACATATGCTCAAAGCTCAGTCTCAAAAAATGCATGTATGGCCACCTAAGCAAACAAAATCCAAAGAAAAAGATGGAGTCTGTGGGTTTTTTAATAACAATTGCATTTGGAGTCCTCATGCAAGATAAGATCAGTTGCAACTTCATACTAGAAATAGCCTTTTACACAGCTCAGGCTCTGCACATTTCTGAAGTCAAGAATGTGACCTATGCAGAAAAGCTTGGACTAAAAAGAGTGTGTGTAACAGCAATATCAGAGCATTCAAAATGCAGACTGTGATTTGGCTCTGGGCCCAAATTAGGGTCTATTTCTCAAATGAGCTCCTAATTTCCCAGCTGAGACTAGTTTTTCTTTATTTTTTTTTCTCCTGCTCTGTTAAAGTGCAATTAGTTTAATCTAAAATCACAGTGGTTTCAGCAGCGAATAAGCATCTTCCCAACACAGTTAGCTCTGCAAATATGTTTATGGGTTTTTTGTTGTTTGGTTTTGTGTGTTTTTTTCTTTTTCTAGTGGTAGAAAGTCAAACAGGTTTCAGAAGACAGAAAAGGAGAAATCCAGCTAGCAGGTCTCTCCTGAGAGGCAAGACTTTGTCTCTGTTGCCACTGCCTAGATGAAACTGGTGTGTGGCACCACAAACGCTTTTCCTGCTCTGCTCTAGTGGAATTTAAGTAGGTCAGTATAAACGAGCTTTTTGAAGCCATAGTGAAATAAAATGGAAGTCTAGCAGTGATCCCAGCTGTATGTCATTATGGTTTCAACACACTGTCTATAAAAGGACACAATTTTACAAGCTTAGGGTACTGCTAAGTGCATGAGAAGTTTTATCGTGCTACTTTAACCCAGTCTAAGTGCCCCTTGGGACTGCTGGCTGATAGCTAGCAGCTAAAAGGTTGTATTGTGTGCTCAAATACACACACACACACATATATATATATGTATGCATAGTTTATACATATATCAGTTGAAAGATAAATTGTCCTAAGGCAATAAAACTCTGTTGGTTCTGCCCCAAACACTCCAGCCTATTGTAAAGGTATACATAAAATCCAGCAGAGGGTGATGACATGATTGAATTCAGGCTAGAGAGTTTAATGGATGAAATTGCAGTTTGGAACTAAAGCTTCCCTGATGTGGAAGAACTGAGCACACCTGAGAGCAATTAATCCTTCTGAGCCAACTTTAATGTCAGAATGAATACATACCTTGGCATTTACTGTGCCAAGATCTAAGATCATCCCTGGTGGCACAATAGCAGTTCCAGCCATCATAAAATGAAGTTTAATGATTTAAAACACTTAAAGAAGTTGAATGGGTCAGCTAAAAACTGGAATATCTGTGATGCACATCACTGTGAAATATAAAACACTAACACTATATCTTTATCAGCCACGTATAATAAAGGATGGGAGGAGGGGAATGAAGCCATAGAAGATACTGAAGAAAGGCAACCCACAATCGGAGAGGATCTTGGGCTTGGTGATTCTCTATTCTAGAGAACTTTCCTCAAAGGCTGTAAGGAGCATCCATTGAAGTATTTTTTTGAAGCTTGACTTCTGCAGAGGAACAGTCACTGTTACAAGATAGATGTAGCAGTGGTTTGGGGTCCTTTGTGCTGCATGCCTCTCTTCTCTCCAGTTTATGCCTGTAATGAATTCCTGGCTATAACTCATTAAACCTCCCTCTGGTGACTTACACCTAGTTGAAATTTGACATGTGCTAAAAGCTTATTCCTTAATCAGGCAGTGAAATGTGTAGCTCTCTGGAGAACAGAATAAAAAATCATCCCTGCATGGCCTGGCAATAGGGGTGTAACAACTCCCTCACAGATCCAGCAGTCAGCAAAAGGTGTACCTATCTCCCTCCCTTTCAGATTTACTTGGAGAAATGCTCCAAGCAAAAGCAAAGGAGTAGCAATCATTGGGGTTTTTTTTCGTTTGGTTGTTTGGGTTTTTTTTTCAAAGGTACTTCAATTATATTACAGAGAGTGATTGTCTATTGGAATGGGCTGCCTGGGAAGGTGGTGGAGTCACCATCACTGGAGGTGTTTAGGAAGAGACTTGATGGAGTGTTTGGTGCCATGGTTTAGTTGATTAGATGGTGTTGGATGATGGGTTCAACACGATGATCTCGAAGGTCTCTTCCAACCTGGTCCGGTCCTATCCTATCCTATCCTATCCTATCCTATTAAGATTTCCTGCAGTCAGCTGAGTAAACTGAGGCATTCCTGTCCTGATTCCTGATTCAGCCTTTAGATCAGCACCAAAAAAGAAAAAATAAAATAAAGAGTAATATCATTCTGCTTATCTTGGCATCAGAAGAGTAGTTATGCAAAGGCTGAGCCAAATGAAGTCAGTCCTCATCCTTGCAGCCATTCAGTCTATTGATTTTAAATGGGCTTAAAATATCTTTTTTAAAAGGGCCCTCTGGATCATTTATTAAGCACAGCCAAAGTGGAGATGCCTGCCTGTGGCATGCTGCCTTGTCTTGAAGTCTGGTGCCAGGCATTTTGAAGCTAACAATTAAATAACATGAAGTCTGGCTAAAATATATCACTGAATTTATACAGGATGCCAAATCATTTGAGATCTTCAAGCATTGCCACATTACACTACTATTACTTTGGTACATGGTAGCGCTTTCCACACATGTAGCTGCGAGCTACAGCTCCAAAACTATCATCTCAGTCAGAACATTAATTACAAAATCAATCTGGAGTTTTACAGGGTAGACTTGCTGAATCTCTGAATTTGCAGAGGCAACCACTTAGTAAAATGGTTGTAATTTGCTTTTTGACTTTCAACCATCAACATAAGGACAGAAGGATTTCTGTATGCTTGTCTGTGCTCATCAAATAGATCTGAATTGTCCTATGTTTCCATACAGGCATTTGTATTTCTTCTCGGCTTGGATTTGAAGTCAGAATCAAACTCCATTTAAATATCTTTAGTCCAGTAAAAATTAGAAATATTCAGTTAAACTTTCTGCATTAAGCAAAGCTTTGCTACCACGTGTTGGTCTTTGTCTCATATTATTTTGGGGAATGGCAATAATTAAAGTGAAATCAATCTCTTCCATGTGTGATCTTATAACCCACATAAACTATGAGAAATCCTAGAAAAATCTGCAGAGAGACCATATAGCAACAAGGAATCTGTGGCTTAGATGATTTCACAAATATTGATAGAATAGAATAGAATAGAATAGAATAGAATAGAATAGAATAGAATAGAATAGAATAGAATAGAATAGAATAGAATAGAATAGAATAGAATAGACCAGGTTGGAAGAGACCTTCAAGATCACCGCGTCCAACCTATCATCCAACACCACCTAATCAGCTAATCCATGGCATGAAGCACCCTTCCTCCTGACCTCCAGCCTGAACCTCCCCTGGTGCAGCTTGAGACTGTGTCCTCTTGTTCTGGTGCTGGCTGCCTGGGAGAAGAGACCAACCTCTGCCTGTTTACAACCCCCCTTCAGGTAGTTGGAGAGAGCAATAAGGTCACCCCTGAGTCTCCTCCTCTCCAGGCTAAGCAGCCCCAGCTCCCTCAGCCTCTCCTCATAGGGCTTGTGTTCCAAGCCCCTCAACAACTTTGTTGCCCTTCTCTGGACTCATTCCAGCAAGTCAACGTCCTTCCTAAACTGAGGGGCCCAGAACTGGACACAGTACTCAAGGTGTGGCTTAACCAGTGCAGTGTACAGGGCAGAATGACCTCCCTGCTCCTGCTGGCCACACTGTTCTTAATGCAAGCCAGGATGCCATTGGCCCTCCTGGCCGCCTGGGCACACTGCAGGCTCATGTTCATCCTACCATCAACCAGCACCCCCAGGTCCCTCTCTGCCTGGCTGCTCTCCAGCCACTCTGACCCCAGCCTGTAGCTCTGCATGGAGTTGTTGTGGCCAATGTGCAGAACCTGGCACTTGGATGTGTTAAATCTCATGCCGTTGGACTCTGCCCATCTGCCCTGAAGAGTGAGTTTTCTGACTAGTTTTGTGACAATTAAAATAAACAAACAAACAAACAAATAAATAAATAAAGTCTTGGTGGTTCCTAGCTTTATCTAGAGGTCTTCAGCCCATAAGTAATTAATGGAACTGCATCCAGTTCTGAAGCCCCTATTACAAGAGGGATATGGAGGTGCTGGAGCATGTCCAGAGAAGGGCCACGAGGATGATCAGAGGGCTGGAGCACCTCTCCTATGAGGACAGACTGAGAAAGTTGGGGCTGTTCAGTCTGGAGAAAAGAAGGCTCCAAGGTGACCTAATTGTGGCTTTCCACAATTAGGGGGCTTACAAGAAAGCTGGTGAGGGACTTTTTAGGGTGTCAGGTAGTGATAGGACTAGGGGGAATGGAAAAAAAAATTGAAATGGGTAGATTCAGATTGGATGTTAGGAAGAAGTTCTTCACCATGAGGGTGGTGAGACACTGGAACAAGTTGCCTAGGGAGGTGGTAGAAGCCCCATCCCTGGAGATTTTTAAGGCCAGGCTGGATGTGGCTCTGTGCAACCTGCTCTACTGTGAGGTGTCCCTGCTGATCTTTGAGGTCCCTTCCAACCATAACAATTCTGTGATTCTATATTCTTCAAATGCATGTAGCATGATTCAAATATTAACCACTTTACAATCTTAAAGTATGCAGAGGTTCCACTCAATTCTGAGATCAACAGCAATTACTATGTTTGGCGCCACTATAGCCCAGAACATTTTAATATACAGCATTCATTTAAAAAAAAAAGAAGTCATAAGTTTACTGAAGGAACTTAATTAAAACTGTCATATGGCACTAACACAACTTGCTTATGAACTTTTAACCAAACTTTTAATTTTACAGAACAAACAAATATTTCAGCAAGATCAACTTCATTTTGACCATTTAAAACAGCAGGATTAAAAAACAGGCTCAAACAGAAATAATTTGCAACTTTTAACTACAGAGAGTGCATCATTAGTGTCCTCTAGGCAAAAGAGTCTGTCTTATATCAATATGAAGTATAATGCTAAATCATTGCATTTCAGTTCAGAGGAGAATGTATTTTTCACTGCAGTGATGTGTCCTGAGACAAATGTGAGTTTAGTATGTCTCCCTTGCAAGAATGTGAAACAGATAGAATAAAAGTATATTATGACTGATAGAGTGGAATCTCCATTTTAAATCATCACTTAATGCATTAACTGGAGGAGCAACAAGATAACCTGATGACTTCATGTAGAAGTACTTGTTCCTGTCCGAAGCTTGTCCAATAGCTTGTTCTTATGTCACTGTTGTTCCTGGAATGACACTTAGGTCACTGCTATCTGCTTCAAGTTTTAAAATGCTTAGTCTCTGAGGACAGCTGTGTCTTGCAGGAGTTTTACATTTGTCTGGGGATTTTTGTGTTCAGGCATCAGTGTATAATTTTCTTTATTGCCAGCTTCTTCACATTTTGACCATCTTTAAATGCCTGCTCCTGTATCCACTGCAATGCAGATAATTGCTGTAGATAGTATTGATTTTAACTGTTGCTGGTAGATTGGTTTGCCTTAGTTCCCACCATAAATTACAGAAATATTTGTCATAACATTGCTACATACATAAATGCAGGAAGAACAGCTTTCAGGAGGGTACTAATATCAGAAAATGGACTTTGCTTCTTTATTGTATTTATTGTGTTGTCTCAGGTTTTTCTATCCTTCTTATCTAGTTTTACATGAAACCATTTCTCTACATGGTAAGCCATGACTACTGGGGAGAACCTGAATTTTAATTAGTTTGTTGTTTAAAATGTTAACACCCCCAGTCTTTTGAGCTTATTTTGAGCAATTTTCTGTGGGGTATGCTGAAACTGGTCACATTTTCTAAAAGGAAAATCATTGAGAGCAGCCACAGTAAAGTGCCTTTGGAAAAAAACCAACAGAACCACACACAAAAATCTAAACTAAACCAAACCAAAACAAAGCAAAACAAACAAACAAAACCAACCAGAGTGAAATTAATTTACAAGGCAAGGCTATTACATATACCTGTGTTGGACCTTTGTTTTACCTTGAAATAAACTTGAAAATAACAGTTTCATTTACTCACAGCTTTCATTTTAGATGCTGTTTATCCTCGAAGAAATGAGAAATGTGGGAAATGTGCTCTGTCTCTCTCTCTCTCAGTATGTGACACAGAATCAGACTGATCAGCCTAATTTTATAATTCTTTCCGTAAGAGCAGACACATGCATTTTAATTTTCTTTTCCAGTAGACCATGAGGAATGCATTATTTTTCTTCAGATACATCTAACTCTTCACTGACCGCAAAAACCTTTGCTGCACTGAATGTAAGTAGCACCTGACTCATGTCAGATATATGGGGCAGAACGCAGGCTTCAAAATCCACTTTAAGCAGTTGGCTAAAGATAATCCTCTAGCTGGTTAGCCCTTTTTTTTTTTCCCTTTCCTTTTTCTCTTAAAGTGCAAAAATGTACCTCTGTGCATATCAAGTGAGCCTACTGCAAGTAAGTAGGTATCAGCCCAGGCCCAAGGGCCTAGAGGTCGCTTCTGGGATTAGATCTGTGGTTTCTCAAACCATATCAGATGCTGATAGAACCAGATACCCTGCAGGACACATTTGTGCTAGCCCTATCGACCTTATACACCGGCATGGCTATGTAATGCTGGATGAATTCTTTTTTCAGCTTTACAAGTTGAAATCCCCCAGGGATCAGTGCTGGGCCCCATTCTGCTTAATATCTTCATTGATGATCTGGATGAGGGCTTTGAGTCAGTCATCAGTAAATTTGTGGATGACACCAAGTAGGGAGTAGATGTTGATCAGTTAGAGGGTAGAAGGGCTCTCCAGGGGGACCTTGACCAGCTGGACAGATTCATAGTTTCATGGTTTCATAGTTTCAATCAGGGTTGGAAGGGACCACAAGGATCATCCAGCTCCAACCCCCTGCCATGGGCAGGGAAACCCCACACTAGATCAGGCTGGACAGAGCCTCATCCAGCCTGCTCTTAAACACCCCCAGGCACGGGGCCTCAACCACCTCCCTGGACAACCCATTCCAGGGTCTCACCACTCTCATGGTGAAGAACCTCCTCCTCACATCTAGCCTGAATCTCCCCACCTCCAGCTTCATTCCATTCCCCCTAGGCCTATCACTACCTGACATCCTGAGAAGTCCTTCCCCAGCCTTCCTGTAGGCCCCCTTCACATACTGGAAGGCCACAATGAGGTCACCTCGGAGCCTTCTCTTCTGCAGACTGAACAGCCCCAACTCCTTCAGTCTGTCCTCATAGGAGAGGTGCTCCAGCCCTCTGATCATCCTCGTGGCCCTTCTCTGGACACGTTCCAGCACCTCCACATCCCTCTTGTAATAGGGACTCCAGAACTGGACACAGTACTCCAGATGGGGTCTTACCAGGGCTGAGTAGAGGGGGAGGATCACCTCCCTCGACCTGCTAGCCACACTTCTCCTGATGCAGCCCAGGATCTGATTGGCCTTGCGGGCTGCAAGTGCACATTGAGAGCTCATGTTGAGCTTTTTGTCCACCAGTACCCCCAAGTCTCTATCCTCAGGGCTACTTTCCAGCCAGTCACTGCCCAGTATCACTAAGGTTGGAACTAAGGTTGGAAGAGACCTCAAAGATCATCGAGTCCAACCTGTCACCACAGACCTCATGACTAGAGGTAGGGAGAACACTACTGCCCACTGCAGCCTTGAACTCACGACCTTCCCATTAAGGGTCTTATGCACTACCAACTGAGCCAAGTCAGAGTCTAACATGATGGCATTCAACAAGACCAAGCGCCGAGTGCTGCACATTGGCCACAACAACCCCATGCAATGCTACAGGCTGGGGTCGGAGTGGCTGGAGAGCTGCCAAACAGGAAGGGACCTGGGGGTACTGATTGACAGCTGGCTGAAGATGAGCCAGCAGTGTGCCCAGGTGGTCAAGAAGGCCAATGGCATTCTGCCCTGCATTAGGAATAGTATGGCCAGCAGGAGCAGGGAAGCCATTTTGCCACTGTACTCAGCACTGGTTAGGCCACACCTTGAGGACTGTGTCCAGTTCTGGGCCTCTCAGTTTAAGAAGGACATTGAGACACTTGAATGTGTCCAGAGAAGGGCAACGAGGATGGGGAGAGGCCTTGAGCACAAGCCCTACAACTAGAGGCTGAGAGAGTTGGGGTTGCTTAGCCTGGAGAAGAGGAGGCTCAGGGGAGACCTTATAGCTGTCTACAACTACCTGAAAGTTAGTTGTAGCCAGGAAGGAACTGGTCTCTTCTCTCAGGCAACCAGCACCAGAACAAGAGGACGCAGTCTCAAGCTGCACCAGGGGAGGTTTAGGCTTGAGTTGAAGAGAAAGTTCTTCACAGAGAGAGTTGTTAGCCATGGGAATGTGCTGCCAAGGGAGGTGGTTGTGTCACCATCCCTGGAGGTGTTCAAGAGGGAATTGGACGTGAAACTTGGTGCCATGGTTTAATAGCTATGAGGTCTTGGGTTGGACTTGATGATCTTTGAAGTCTTTTCCAACCTTATTGATTCTATGATTCTAAGTCTCCCGTCTCCCTCTAACCACAATAGGTAGCTATTCTCAAAGTTAGAATGAGGGTGGAGTAATAATATCCTACTGAATGAAATCCCCAGTGGAATGGTCTTATCATAAGAAACCACCTCAAATGTCTTCAGGCCATGGCGTCAACAATATTAGTAAATTTATGGTTAAGGGATTCGCTTCTGAGCAGAGAGTTGTGTCCTGGTCCACTGCCTGAAAATGATTTCTGAATTTTCTTGTTAAATATAAAAACAATTCTAGGAACAGGCACTAGACCCAAATCATCAATGGATCCCTTTCATCTGAGTGCCTATTGGTCAAATTATTTAAAAAAAAAAAAAAAAAAAAAAAATATCCTTCTAAACTCTTTCTCTCTGGCCCCGTGAGGCACCTGGCTTCCTACATGTGAAAATAGCCTCCTCAAGGCTGAGAAATGCTGGACATACTTTCAAAAGGGACAGGAATATTTGGGTTAAATGTGAGACAAAACAAGAAACTGAAATGCTCTATATTAGGCCTGTATTTATGTAAGTGTTTATGTAAAGGTGTATGTTACCTCATTCAGACATATATTTATTGAGCTGGAAGGATGAGAAGAGTTGGTCTTTGGGATCCTGTCAACACATCACATCAGTGGTCACAAGTTGTACCTTTCCTCCTTCAGCCCTGTCAACTACCTTATTGTTGTTAAAATATTTCCTGCTTAGTTGCTTCCAGAAAGAAATTGTAAGCATGTCATCCCAGGCTGTGGAGCAAAACTGACAAAGGTATTTTGTAAACACATGTGACATGTCTGACAACAAAAAGAAAGACTAAGACCTAAGAGATGCTCTTGTTGCCAGCTTTTTCTCACTAGCTGGTTTTGCTCAGCATCATAACTCATGACTGTTCTTTTAGGTCTGTTCTAATGTAACACTTGATAGGAAGTTAGAAATAGAGTTTCTTTGAAAGAATGATTACATAATTCTCTTTTCAAGAGAGTTTAATATTTGACCAAGGTTTTTGCAAGCCTAAAAAACAGCTATGATAAAAGAAGATGATGGTTCTCTGTAACTGAGTTGTAAAAACTTCTGTCTATTTGCCCTATATTTCTTCCATGATGAATTACAGAGGTAAAACCCAATGTCACTGTGGTACAGTGAAATTTAAGGAATTTAAGTAAGTTCAGTCAGGCAGCTCCTGGAAATTGACTAATTTGGTTACCAGTTTCAGAACACTTACAGAAAAAGGGTAAGCCTCATTAAGCTGATTTGTGACCTTCAGGTCAGCCAGACTTACAGAATTGCCTCCTAAAAGCAATCACCAAAGATATTGGGAAACTCTGAATCTCAGACACTGTTTGATCTGGATGAAAATTAATGTGAAATATATATTTTTTTTTAGGTGATGGACATATCTCTGCTCAGTGAGACCGATTAAAATAAGAGAAAATTTTTGTCTTGCTCTTTCTGTCCCTCTTATCCTTGTTTTCAGTGCATTTGACATGAAAAAGCTCTGTGCAGTCCCATGAAAGTCTCCTTGCTGTCACCTTTAAGCCTGGTCATGTGGCTGCTCCTCCAAGGAATCTCCCAGTTTCTTCTCCTGAAGTGGAATTGTTCCCAGTGTGGTCACCCCAGGAAACAGCAATCTTGCCTCTGTCTAGGGAGCACCTCCTGAGGGCAAGAGCCACAGAACGTTAAGTTGGGGTCTCCCCTGCTGCCCAGACACTGCCATGATGCCAGACCAAACCATAAATTATAACTAGGATAAAATGCCAACAAAAAGTAAAATACTATCCATTGCTCTTGGGCTGCAATTGTGATGATACACCAGTTAGCAGCATAAATTCAGTCTGTAATTGTCCCCTATGGCTAAACTTGAACCTTTAAGACAAGCTTTAAAGCAGCTAGGCACTTACAATAAATAACAATTTACTATTATTTTGAACCTGAGTTGAGGCCATTCCTTGTTACACAATGCTGACATGCCCTTTATGTTCAGAGGTTTTACTTTTTAGCTGAAATGTTAAGTCAACACACTTCTATTCTTTAATGTTCTTCTGCTCCTTAATGTCCATTCATTAATTCCTTTATGTTCAAGTACAAACCCTTAAAAATAATGGTTTTGCTGCAGTGTCCTGGCCAAACACCAATTCAGCAGTTGAAAAATCTTGCCTAACTCGAGTTTCTGTGTGATGTGATGTGATTACTTGTGCCTCTGACTGCTGTGTGCTGCTCCTTGCTGCAGTTCACAGCTACCCTACTTTTCAGAGATGCTACACCAGTGTAAACTCACAACATACATAGGTTGTGAGAATATGCATGTGTGTCTGTGTTGTGTACCTGCAGCAGATATATCTAAAAGGTTAATTTGGGGTAAGAGAAATCTGACAGTGCCAGTTAAGTGCTCCTTCAAATTAGTATTACAGAAGTAGAAGAGGAAAAACTATTTTAAAATACACAGAAAGCACCAAGGGAAGGTAATATGTCCTCACACAATTACATTTTGGCTGACCTTTATGGATTTTAGTGAATCAATATTAATGAGTCTCCAGCATAAAAGTAATTTAATGAGAAAAACTTACTTAACAAACCCATTTGTTAGTTGTCTAATAAACCTATTTGCTAAATTTTAGAGTCAAACCACTAAAATAAATATAATGTTAATGTATTATAATGGGATTGTTGTTGCAGGTCATGCTAAATTGGGAGCCTAAAGTTGAAATGTGCTTCTTTTAAGAGTGATTCTAATTAATTCATTCAAACCACAATTAGACTTTGGTTTACCAATATGGTTTCCCATGATCTCCATACTTTCTAATATTAGTTTCATTTTTTTCCTTATAAAACTAAAATCACAGTACTCCAATATAATTCTGCCCCCCCAAGATATTATTAGATGATTTTATATTTCTGTTATGTATTTAGGAATTATTAATGACTCCTGGATTTATTATATATTCTTTATGTTTTGATCACAGCTAATGCTGGCTTCTCTCCATTACCAAACCAGTAGCAGTGAAAAGCAAACATTAGTTATTCTGATTACATGCCAGGGCTGATCCAAAGTACACACGCTAAAGTCTCGATATCTTAGTGGATTCAAGAGTCTTTGACTCAGACCTGCTAAGAAGCCAGTCATCAGCACCATTTACAGCTGGCAATGAATAGCTGAAACAGTTATTGAATAAAGAAAGAGGATTTAAAACAATGTTTAGATGGTTACAGTCAAGCTGAACAATGCCAAGAAATTTGGGAGAGGAACATTTTTTATAAGTCATGTTCATGTGCTGAAAAAAAACATTGTCATGGTTTCACTTTGTTTAATTTTAGAAAACAAAGACTTTAAAATTAGAATAGATATGCCTGAGTTACACAGAGAAAGTGTAGGGTTTGAAGGCCTTTTCCAAGAAATGTGTTGAAGTTGCTGTGTTTAAAAACAGGGGAAATACAGTTGCAGAATGGTGAGTGTGCAGAGAAAAGAATTATTTGCATTGACTGTATAGGTAATAAATTTTTTGGCATTTCTTTGCAGATCCTCATCTCCTTTCAGAACAACTTCAGGTTCTCAACTTACCTATTACTTTGGAGGATCAACACCAAATTTATTCTTATCACGCAGATTGTATTCAAGTATTACAACTGAAAACAAAATCAGGCTTTTTAATCAACTGTAAAATTAGAGATAGAGCACCCAAGAAGTTTATATGGGCTTGAAACAAACCCAAAAAGACTATTTAGTCTTAAATTTAAGAATAGTTTATTACACCTGATAAGTGCTACAACCTGCCTCTGCTAAATACTGTAATTTCCTAATTGTAAATACGAGGGTTCTATTAAACTGCAGATCTACGAACAGCTGAACTATTCCAGAATATTCCTTCATTTTACTGGGTTTCAGTGTTATACAAAAAATGTTCCAAACAGCATAAGGAGCATTCACACCTGCCCTCATTAAGAAAGCAGAGCCTGCTGGTTACGCATCACAAACACAATGCTTCATGGTTCTCTATGTGCAAAGAGTGCACTCATTAAATATACATATTTTTCAGAAGTTTGTGGCCAGCAGGTTGAGGGAGGTGATCCTCCCCTCTACTCAGCTCTGCTGAGACCCCATCTGGAGTACTGCGTCCAGTTCTGGAGCCCCTATTACAAGAGGGATATGGACGTGCTGGAATGTGTCCAGAGAAGGGCCACAAAGATGGTCAGAGGGCTGGGGCACCTCTCCTATGAAGACAGACTGAAGGAGTTGGGGCTGTTCAGTCTGCAGAAGAGAAGGCTCCGAGGTGACCTCATTGTGGCCTTCCAGTATGTGAAGGGGGCCTACAGGAAGGCTGGGGAAGGACTTCTCAGGATATCAGGTAGTGATAGGACTAGGGGGAATGGAATGAAGCTGGAGGTGGGGAGATTCAGGCTGGATGTGAGGAGGAGGTTCTTCACCATGAGAGTGGTGAGACCCTGGAATGGGTTGTCCAGGGAGGTGGTGGAGGCCCCATCCCTGGGGGTGTTTAAGAGCAGGCTGGATGAGGCTCTGTCCAGCCTGATCTAGTGTGGGATGTCCCTGCCCATGGCAGGGGGGTTGGAACTAGATGATCCTTGTGGTCTCTTCCAATCCTGACTGATATGATGATATGTTGAGTTTTTACTCTTTGACATTTACTCTTAAGGAATAAGAGCAAGTCTTTAGAAACCTTGTTTGATCAATATTTATTTTGCCCACCTTCTCTTATTCAAATTGTTTGCATGATTCCAAAATCTACATTGCATAATCTTATCATTTGATTACTCATATTTTTATATACTGTCATGATTTGTGGCAGCAAACCTGCAGCTGATATGAGGAATGAGACAATTGGTACAGGGAATTCAGGAGCTTGAGAAAAACACACATTAGAGTGCATCCTCTTAATCTGCACCTTAGTGTAGGTTAGTGAAATAATGTTAAGTAAAAGTTATCAATAAAAAGGTTTAAAATAATATTATGTTTCTCCCCAGGGAAAGATGATCATCATTTAGAGCAGAGCCTTGGAAAATGCCCAATGTTGCCAGTGCAGGTTCAGCAACATTTGCTTCAGAATGTTTCAACGAGAGAGACTGGGGACATCAGTATGGGGACATCAGTATGGGGACATCAGTATGGGTAATCCATGTTCAGTGATTTAGAGATGATAAATGGACATCATTAATTTCATGTCTTCATAGAAAAGAATGTTTTCTGCTGAAGTGTCCTAGATCCTACACAGATAAACAATGAGAAAAAAATAACAATAGTATAAGCCCTATATGGCAAAAAAAAAAAAAATTAAGTAAATTAAGAAAACAATCTACCTACCTCACTTTCTAAGGAAAAGTGTGGCTACAAAGTGCTGCAGAAACTGCAGATTCTTTCACCTGGATTGCAATCTAGCATCTCTCCTGGAAGTGGTTTACTAAATCAAGAGAATGACAGAGAAGTTACTAGTGGTTGATAAGAATGACAGTAGGGAGCTTGGCAATCAAATAGGTTTAATCACAATCTTGGTCGTAATAAGAATGATCTGAAAATAAACAAATTAAAATACTTTCAGCGGTTCCTACAAGACCAGTACAAATTCAGCACAGCATTCTATGGACACAAAAAAAACCCAAACCCAACATTTGATACAGGCAAAGGAATAATATTTTTTTAAAAAAAAAATAAAATTGCAATAAATGTGAAATCAATAAAGTATGATCCTTGTGGACAAAGATCATAACGTGAAGGAGGATATACAGTGATGGAAGAAGTTCAAGAAGCTTACCTAAATTAATTAAATATGAAGGCAATGTGAGGGAGAAAGCTTCTAATAGTATAATTTCACAGAAACATATAATCTCAAATACTGTGGTTTATCACCTGATATTGCTGGATTAAACAAATTCATGAAGAGGATCTTTACTCCTCTAGACATTTCAGTGGCCTCATAAAGGAGAATTTGGTTTCTGCTTCAAAACACACATTAACTAGATGACTTGCTTTCCAACTGTAAGTATTTTCTGCCACTGGAAGAGAAAAATAATGCTTTATATTGGAACATGTTCAACTGGCCTGTTAGTCATCTTATTCTTAGTCATTTTATTCTAACCATTTAAGTGGGTGAGGTGGTGCTGGAAGAAAGCTCTTGTTTAAGTAGTGAACAAGTGTCCATGCCAGAAAGTCAGATTCAGATTTATGTCAAAGCTGTGGCTGACAAGAGAGGCAGTTTGGGCAAGTGTCTGCAAAGGAACAAAGATCTTAGTGCCACAGCAGCTAGAAGAAATAGGATGGTTCATAAGAACCATGAAGAAGAAGTTCTTCACCATGGGAGTGGTGAAGCCCTGGAATGGGTTGTCCAGGGAGGTGGTTGGGGTGCCATCCCTGAAGGTCCTTAAGACCAGGCTGGATGAGGCTCTGGCCAGCCTGATCTAGTGTGGGGTGTCCCTGCCCATGGCAGGGGGGTTGGAACTAGATGATCCTTGTGGTCCCTTCCAACCCTGACTGATTCTATTCTATTAACATTTCTAGTTTAGTTATACCTGGTCTTAACAGCTTATTCATTTTTGTACTACCAGACTGAAACAAGGAGAAAGTTTTGGAGTCACTCTTCTACATAAGAATCTACTGTCAGCTTTTCCAAAAGTAATTTGCCATCATGACACTAGAATTGTATCTTTTCTAAGCAAGTATACTTGGACTTGAGTTCTCTGTCAAGTGGATTTCAGTGAAACCGAGATTGAATACTTAATTACACATACATCAACATTTACAGTAGTCCAGGAACTGAAATGATGAAGCAGCATCAATTTGTTCTTCAAGAATCTCGACTCATTACTAATGTCATCATCTCAGAGACTAATCCTCCTTCAAGAACTGATACTAATGTGAGATCAAGATGGAGAATAAATTCCTTTGGTACATATAGAGCTCCTGCTCCAAGAGTTTTCATTCTCTGCAGAGTTCAGAGCTCCCTCACATAGGAATATAAAAACTTTTTAATGTACAAACAAACCCATTTGGAAATATGCTCAACAAGGCCATGTGGATATAACAGAAGCTATTAATAGTGTATATTTAAGAACAGGGATCTCAGAAACAGTAACTCAGAACAGAACATGTAGCTGTTGCAGTGACCAACTCATTCTAGCCCAGGTTGTTCCAGTTTCTTATGAAGCTCTTCCAATACTTAAATATTCATGAGGGAGGAGATGAGAATGATGTAACAGGTAAAATGCTCATGCACTTATTGAGAAGGTGGAAAAAGCAGCTGTCAGTTCCTTTTAAAATAATTACATAAGGGAGAGTGTCTGCAGTTGTATGACTAACTTAGTCACACAGTACGACACCTGGAACATGCATCAGGCAGACCAAAGGTGAAGAAGTTTCTTGAGGGAGGATTTGAACTTAAGCCTCCCACAGACTGTATAAGTGTCCTGACTACTCACCGAGGGCAATGGTCCTGGCCAGTGTTGTAACTAGTACTTAAAATTTAGTAGTGTACTTCCACTGTTTACTTTTGTTAGAAGTGTCTACACTAAAAACAAAATTATATGTTTGATGTCGTGCTAAGTGTTTCCTTGATTAAGTATGAATACTTTTTGGCCTTCCATTATTATGAGAAGAAAAAAAAATAAGTAAACCCAAATCTGCTCCACAGAGAAAATCTTTAACAAAAATAAACCCACTCCAATGCAGGCATTACTTTTCATGTTTGGCTCAGTCACCAAACAAAAAAATAATGTGCTGCACAGTCTTAAGAGAGATCACCCTTCTTATAAGAATCAGCATGACAGAAATCATCACTAACTCACAGCAGACAGTAAGAACTGCAACAGTATAGAGTGGGATGAGCATGAGAATAACAGGCCCAGCATCTTGCCATGGATACGAAGTCAGCACCACACTAGACAGCACAGCAAATGTGAACAAGCTGAGGTAGGGCCAGCTTGAAAAGCCATTAGCAGCTCAGCATCAGCAGCAGGAGGCACAACTATTATGGAGATGAGTGAGCAAGAGACAGAAGTTAATAGTAGTTTAAACTTTTAAAACACAATTTTCTCCAGAACAGTAGAGCTGCATGGCAACATGGGAATCAAAAGGGACATTTGCAAGTTCATCACCTCCCCAGATTTCACAGGGCTCATTGCCAATAATGTCAACTATTTTCAAATTGGAAAGCCCAGTATCCCAGCATCCTTGAAACAGTGAATGTATTTGTAGTCCAGAGTAATTCGTAGCAACAGATAAACTCTCATATCATGTCTTTGGACTATCCTGAAGAAGCTGCTAGTATTTCTGAAAGATTTCTATCCTCAATATTATCGAGAAGTGTCCATCCACTGTTACAGAGATATTCTTAAGGTTTTTGGAAAAGAATGCCAACAGTAAAGCTGTAAATGGTTTGTAGATATTAGATGCAAAGGCTGACAGACTCCTTCTACTCCTGCTTGTGGTTGCCCAGGAAGTATCACGTAACACTCTGTCCTATTGGCAAGTATCTCTAGGAATCCTTAAGATATATACCTAGGAATAAGGTTTAGTTAAAATTCTTTCCAATATTTTCTTTGTCACAAAAAATGAGTTGATGAATAAACATACTACAAGGTTTGTCCTTAAGAAGATCCGGCGATAGTCAAACAACCTCTCCTTTGACTAACAATGAAGAAAATTGTATCTAAAAAGGAATTATTTCTCATTTTCCCTCTCTCTTCCTTTGGAAGCTTCAGAAAAATAGATGCCTTTATAGCATAAGTGGGAGTGCATGGCATATTGTTGTACTTTTGATTATTTTGTACCATCAATGACATAGTTTGTGCAGGTAAAGATTAATTCTAAAAATAAAACTAACTAATTAGAAACACAATTCCACACTCAGTTTTAGGAAACTTCAAGATTCACATAATGAGTCCTAACACTGAAGTATTTTTCTTCCCTATAAAATTTGATTTCATTAAGTTACCTGAGAAATGCAGGAAATATATTATTCCTTTGTTATTGAATGTGAAAATACATTCAGCGGTGTGCAACTGGAAACGTGTTTGTACATATTCCTGGAGGAAAATGAAAAGTAGGAGGAGAATAAGTATAATCAAAGCCTTGATACAAGCTTGGGCTGCTGATTTTTTTAATGGAATTTTTTTTAATAGAAGAGCACAAACAACTATTTTTAAAAGCTGGATGAACAAATAAGAATAGCTCTGGGCACATCTAATCTGCACGGCTAGCACTTACAGCATGCATTAAAGAATTCAAGCTGACATTGACCTTGGCAGCATTTACAAAGAATTTTCACAAGGATGAACACGTCCTACGCTGAGTCTTCAGTTTTGTGAACAGTCTTGGTTGTTGGGTTTTTTTTCTGTGTTAACTATACTTCTTTCTCATGCATCCATTCCTTACACCCTGTAATTATTTTCAAGCAATAATATAATAAATGTATGGGCTAAAAGAATAGTATAGTGTACTACACAAGCATGATGCAAAGCCTCAATCATCTTTTCAAAAAGACCCTTTTCTGAAAATAAGTCAAACCAGCTTTTTCTACAGTTCTCCCCAATCCTAAAAGATTTTTTTTTCAGATATATTGCTAATGACAGGGGTTTAAAAACACAAATAATATCATATACATGTAAATTAGAAAGATACACAAAAATCCAGCATAGGACTATCCACAAATACTTATTTTACAGGGAGCAGAAGATTTACATTTTAATTCTCATGGCACTCTCCTTATGGCACTGGCTCCAAAATTAATACCATGTTCAAGTTCCCTTGACCATCACACTCTACAGGTTCCTGGAAACTGAGCATTTCTACCATTATTGTGGGTGTTTTTTATAACTGTTCCAAAGCTGGGTACCTCAGAACTGCCAGTGTTAACACAAGCTTAAAGAAATGTGGTCCAAGAGGCATACAGAGAGAAGTCAGTACCCATCCCTTGCCAGGGAACCTCTCCCATAGGAAAATCATCAGATAAGATCAGGTAGATCACCACATCTGATCAGTTATGATGTACTTCCAAGGCAAAGCCCATAACATAGGTGACCTTTGGCAGCCCAGGCAGGTAAGTTTTGCTGTGGCTAGGCTGACTGTGGGAAAGTCCAGCTCTAGTGACTTTCCACCATGCTGGCCAAACCTCAGCAAATTCTGGGATAAAAACAACAATGGAGAGGGAAGAAAGAGAGGGAGAATATCTTCATAGGTAAAGTAAGAGGCACAAGGACATGGCTCCAATGGCACATAGGTCTTTGTTCATTTTCTCAAGGAAAAGCCTGCTCCAGAAAGGTTTGGAACATCTGGAATGGATGAGAAGAATAAAACTTGAGATCCATCTTCAGAATGATCTATAGGACATTACCTTTCCCATGGTTAGTTCTTTGTCTGCAGCACATATATAACCCATCCTTTCACTCATGCATCCCTCAACATACTTTTCCAAATAAACAAAACTATTTTAAAATTGGAAAGATTCCTTTACCTACAGTGTAGAAGTATATCAAAGATTTAGAAGTATATCAAAGGTTTAGTTTGTTGGGGTGTTTGGGTTTGGTTTTTTTGGGTTTTTTTTGCTTGGTTTGGTTTTTGTTGGTTGGTTGGGTTGGGTTTTTTGGTTTGTTTGGGGGGTTTGTTGTTTGGGGTTTTTGAGGTTTTTTTGTTTATTCGCTTTTGTTGTTTGGTTGCAGGTTTTGGTTTGGTTTGGTTTGGTTTTTTGTCATTAATAAGTGAAAGATACAGTGACAGACTGAAAAGGAAAAATTAATTGTGAGATGCTTTGGACAGGAACCAAATCTTGCAAGATTTTGCAGTAGTCAGTGTTAGTGACCAGAAGTTCTGGATGCTGCTGGAATACAAACCTTAAAATCAACAGAATTTCAACACTGAAAAACACTTCAAACAACTAATAATGTCACCTTAGCTACAAATAATAAGTAAAACATATTTGTCGCTTTTTGCAGTCTGTTGAAAACACTGGCTTTGGAAGAAGCTTTCCCTAAGTTTCCTCACTAACCAACAGAGAGAGGCAGTTCTGCCCCAAAGGCAATTCAGGTCACTTTAGAGCCTACCTTATTGTATTGACTGGGATTTCCCAAGTAATTCAATCTGTTTCCCATCTCTCCATGTGTAGACATAAACTCTGTGCAAAATTATGAAATATGTTCTTGCCAATATGCTGCACTAGAAGCTCCAAAATGTCATTGTTAATGAGAGTAGATTTTGATCATACTTTAAAACATGCTAGGCTATACATGTACACATACTTTTACATGTATCTCCATGCTGGTGCACTTATTTTTCACATTTCTTTGGTAAGTTTTCCATATTTTTGCATATTTGATCTTTGACAGAAAGTATTTTAACAGAGAATTATTCTAGGCATCTTTCTTCATGCATATACTGAATATAATTTGCATTGAATTTTCATTATGACTCCTGGCTAAAAATATTTTGATAATTCAAAGGGCTTTGTGGGGGAAAGAGAGTTAAGTAACAAGACAGAGTATACACTACTTTTTAGCTATCAACATGTAGTCTTTTCTGACCAAATATCAAAAGGTAGCATCTATTTTGTAAGATGACTGGCTGTTTACTTTGGTTACCTTGTCAAATCTTGATGAACAAGTAAATGCTAAATTGCTGCATTTCATACAGACGGCTGTCAAACTTTTGTCTATCGCTCAGACCACCAGTGCCCTTATTTACATTTTCACCTGAATCATACTCAACACAAATTATTCTTAATAAAATTAAGTTTAAATTATCCCATGTATTTTTAAAATCTATTTTCAGTTTACATGACACTGTCTAGAAATGCTCTACTGATGGCTCAGCAGGAACACAGTAGGTTAAGAGATGTCAGTGGCTTGTCTAGGGAACAGTGGCAGGTACATTCTCCAGTGGTGTATGGGAATCACCTAGTGGGATATCCATGTTGGAAGCCGAGATTTAAGATCAAAACTGGATGTGAATTGTATGAAAGCTGAGCTCATCCTTAACTACATGAAGCTCATCAGTTACATATATTCACTAAATGCCTTGGCACCATCTTGCTTGATGAACAGCCTTTAATTATATACAGTCATTCCAGCCCTTTCTTCAATGTTTTCCCTCAAATGTTGGTTGTCTGTTACTGTTTGGAATCTGTCATACAAAAATAGAAGGGTTTAATCACCTATTTCAACTCAATCCCCTGAAAGAGGGAATTACTTACACTATACAGGTGCTGTCATTAAGTTGGATTTAAACAATCTTGCATTTGATGCTTATTAATCACCCACATTTATACACTGGGAAAAGTTGTGATACTTCTGCATCCAGTGATTTGAAAGGCAGATTAAAAAGGTGCATTCATTTATTAGTTATTAAAAGAATCACAAGTATTTGTACATACCACAAAATTCAATCCTTTCTGTAGGCCACAGTTGAATCCTTTTGTATCAAATAAGCCATAGCTCTTACTATTGCTATAGCATCTGATAAAAAATATTCAGAAATTATATTCAATCTTTTCTGCATAATTATGAAAGCATAACAGCACTTAACAGCTGCATTTCTGTTAGAGTCAGCATTATTAATCTTATCTAACTCACAAAAATTATCTGCAGATACTATGCCTGCAATGAAAAAGTTCAAGATCTATAATACATTGCTTCAATAAGATATGCAAAGCATATGGTGGAAGCTTTGCTTGGCATATACCCACACAACTCCAAACATCAGTGGAACGATGCCAGTTTATACCATTGATCTGCACAGCTGAACGTGCACGTGCTGTCTCCCCGGTGTAACAAGGTACCTGAGCTTTCCCAGCTGATGGAGGCTGGGGAAGCTGAAGTCGGCAGAAGGCCAGCCTTGCCTTCCCAGTGCCAACCCTTCCTCTGTTATTTAAGATGAGGGCAGTGAAGTGTAAACTTTACATAATCTCTCTGCCAGACTATTCTTTCTGCTTGTTTGCATGGCTCAGTGTTGGGGTTTTACTTATTGACTGTCTGGATTTTTTGTGGTTAGGTACTTTTTTAAGTTTGAGAATACAATTTTGTATTTCCAGGATATTTTGGGACATTTTTGCACAAACTTTGCACAGCTAAACACAGGGAATTTTGCTACTGAGTATAAATTCAATGAGTTAATACTTTTGTCTCTTGTCCTAGAAAAGCATCCTGTTTACCTCTATACTCTGCACAGAAAAGTACTGTAGTGTTTTCATAAAAGAAACATTCTTTAAGAACAGGTGGGGTCATTGATTTAAAATTAAGCATGTTTCTGAATTTCAAATATTGTATATAATACAGACGGCTGCCACCTAACTCCTGGGTATTTTCCAGATATCTCCTGTCTTGTATCAGACTTTTCATATCTTAGCTTTTTTACCAGACAGCAAAGTTCTTCAGTGGAAGTATGATTTTCTATATAAAAAATAATGAGGTAATTTAAAGGAATTTTTCCTTGAAATCGATTCCTGCAGGTTTTAGTATAATCTGAGTTTCCAGGCATCCTGAAGTCCAGCCTGATCTAGTGTGGGGTTTCCCTGCCCATGGCAGGGGGGTTGGAACTAGATGATCCTTGTGGTCCCTTCCAACCCTGAATGAAACTATGAAACTATAAGGCAGAACAAAATTACCTAGGCGTTTCAAAGAACAGTGTATTCTTCCATTTCAGAATTAGCTATGTGAACATTTATTACAAGTACTTTTTGGTGGAGTCACATAATCTCCACACATGACTTCACAACTTTTATTTAAGTTACCAGTTTCAGAATGACAAAGGCTATTTTCATGACTCCATCCTAGACATTAAAGGCCTTGACCCTTGTGCATTACAAAATCTTACCAGTGTTGTGGAAGCTGGTGATATGCACCCATGCTCTGTAATGTTCTGTGGTTAGTGACCTTTTTAAGGTGGCTGACCTCAAATATTACCATGCTCTGAACATTGAGAGTGCTCACTCATGCTAGGACAGAAAGGGTATGCCAAAATTTCTGTAAATGAAGTATTTTCATTGTATTCCCAAGTTTCATTAACGATCACAGGCTGGCACAGGAAGAGGATATGGGAAAAGGGCTCTGTGGAGTAAAGATATCTTTTCTCACCAGAAGTGTAGGGTGGGGAATGACATAGTGGGAGGCTTTCCCACTGGAGCTTGTTGTAAATACAGAAGAACCATTTCCACGTTGTAAGAAATACTCCTACTGTAAACATCCATTGTTACAAAAGTGTGAGAGAGGAGCTATTGTTGAGATGCTGAAAGCCATTTTAGGCAGCACTCAAGAAACTGTTAACCCAGCTGTGAGGGCAAAATCCAGAGAGGGCATTCAGATACCTACTGGCCAGCTCTCCTTGCTCTCTGCTCGGTACACACTAAAAACACTTCGCTAAAGGATTTTGATCAGTTACTACTTATCAGGATCTAGAGAACCTTACCCAACAGTTCTTGCACAGCACTGAAAAACTGAGACAGAGATGTTTGTTGCTGATAGTGAAGGTGTTACAAAAACTAGCTCATCCCACCTCTGTTCAGCTGCCTGACTGGACTCTTCAGGCTCATTTGCACATTCCCAACAGAGATGACTAATGGCCCTGCTCTCCTAAAAGCTGCTTCTGAACATTTGCTAGCTATCCCTTTGCTTAGCTCTTTTCAACTTTTACATATATTAGGTCTGTTGATGAAGAAAGGATAATTTCTTCTGTGACATTCAGAAAGGTGCTTTCCATCAGCATGGACAGTTTTATACTTGCATGATCAAATTTGTAGGGGGAATGTCAGCAGGTCTTACTGTTTACAGTTTTTTAGTCCAGGTGCATAACACTTAACCTTTTGGACAACCTACAGTCCATCCATAAATTTAGAACAAACTGTTCCTAGAAAAAAAATTTTCATTTGACATTTCATATGTGAATAACAAAATTATAATAATTTTCTTCAATATTATTAATTCCTCTCAATATTGGGCACTGAATTTCCTTTTCTTTAGACCCTTATAGGATAAACTTACTGATACATTTACTATTGTATGACATATTATGAAGGATGATGCTATATAGATTAAACTGTGTAGTGACTTAATCTTTGTACTGTTGTCATAGATTCTGTAGAGTAATTTATCTATGGATATATCTCCCTATCCATTCAGCTTGCTCAGCTTTCCCTGCGTCAGCTGCAACCAAGTATTTTTATTTGTACAGGGGTTTATCATGACACCATCACTATTCTGTAATGCTCATTATATTGAAATTATCATCCATTACTGTAATGTAAAATACACTCTTTCTGAAAAAATCAGTGCAATCACATAAAGAGTATAAGGTTTCCTTCTGTTACTTGATTACTCTTGTTCCGACACTTCACTGTGTATTTTTTTCAGAGTTCGCCCATGTTTGCTTCATGCTGTGCTCTTACTCAGTTAAACCTGTCACTATTCTTCATTAGGTAACAGAAATATCAGTATATTAACAGTTACTAACAGATGTCCCTAATTAATCTGTGTACGCTTCAGATCAACCCAAGTTTCCCCATACTTTGAGATATCAGGATGTCAGGTAGTGATAGGACTAGGGGGAATGGAATGAAGCTGGAGGTGGGGAGATTGAGGCTGGATGTGAGGAGGAAGTTCTTCCCCATGAGAGTGGTGAAGCCCTGGAACAGGCCGTCCAGGGAGGTGGTTGGGGCGCCGTCCCTGGAGGTGTTCAAGACCAGGCTGGATGAGGCTCTGTCCAGCCTGATCTAGTGTGGGGTGTCCCTGCCCATGGCAGAGGGGTTGGAACTAGATGATCCTTGTGGTCCCTTCCAACCCTGATTGATACTATGACACTATGATATAGATTTTCTAGACTTTAAATCATGGTATTATGCCTCCACGTTCTATGTAATGGAATCAGTGCCCCTAGAATTCTATTTTATTTGTACTTTTCATTTATAATTTTCTCCTTCCCAGCGCTGCATTTGAAACTCAGTTTTCTTTTTCTAATGAGACAAGTACATGGAACTGAAAGTACACCAGAGGGTCACATATTGACCTCTGAAGACTAAGACATAATCTTCCTATTTAGTAATCTAACTTTAGCTTCCTCAAATTCTTTTCTACACCTCTCTAAACATTTGTAACAAATCCCTTTAAAAATACTGAGTTTTTAGAATTATATAAACACATGGATGATTCTAAGAATGTCTGAGTATGATAAAATATTTCAACTGTATATTTTAATAGATGAAAAATACATGTCAGATTTTATTAATATTACATAAACTTTAAAAGGGCCTCATCTTTCCATTAAAACTTCAACTAGCAAACATTCATTATAAATCCCTTTGCTATCAAATATTCACAGTATTTCTAAATAAATCACTAGCAAATACTGCATTATTAATATCTAAAATAACTCATAAACCACAAAGATCAAACTATCAACAAAAAAATATTTAACATCAAAAGATTTCAACAGTTTTCAAGCAGAGCGACTCTCTTTGGAGACTGGTAAAAAATCCAGCAAATCATTTCAGATAAGGATGAAGTTGCTTGGGTCGAGCTTTTCTTGACAGCCCAACCCTGATGGGGCCCTTGCATGTTTTAAGAGGCTGTACTCTTATAATATCACGTGACAGAAAGTATCCTATATTTAAAAAGGAGGGAAAAAAAAAAAAAAGTTAAAATTAACACAGAATTCCACATGATATACACCAGAATTACATACTGTCAGACCATGTCAATCAGGCGAACATTAATTGCAGCTTGTCAGTCCTTTACTACATCCTATCCCATCTCCATTGTTTTGAGCTGTAGATGGTCTAACATAGCCTCTTGGGGTGAGATTGAAATGTTGACAGCTGGGTCACACATAGATTCCTTCTAATTAGAATAATCCTGAACATTACATAACTTTCATTACTGACTGTCAGAGAGATATATTTTGATACAAATTACCATTCTGGGATGGAGGGGACATGCTGAAAGGAATATTCTTCAATACTTACCAATAGTCTGAGGGGTTTAGATGAGCAAAACCAAATTACAAAGTTGGTCATCAATCTGTTGGTGATAATAATCATGCTGCCTTGTCTTGTGCTTCTTGTATTACAGAAAGAAGGCGAGAAGGATGTGGATTTTCTTTTCCATAGTCTGTTAGGTACAGTATACATGACCTAACGATCTGGAGCATGATTTAGTCATCTTTTAGAAGCTGTACTCTTTTGCATAAAATAATATTCACTGGTGAAGAATGGAAGACCATGATCTTGTAAATTAGAGACTAGAACAATGAGTCATCTGGAAGAAGTACTAATCGCACAAAAAGGTGTTAGGTTTCTCAAGATCTTTTTGAGTTCTATTTTCCATTATGCTATAAAATTATAAGGCACTGAGTAATTAGCTGGGATATCAAATAGTGAGCCCACCAGAATGTCAGGCACTCAGCTGAGGTCTTACTAAATGGAGGGGGGAAAAAACTCTCATCCTTTCACAAGATTTTTACATAATGGGATGAGAAAAAACCCAAAGCTCCATTCTTAAGATATGTTGATTCTCAAAAAGCTCTGGAAATAAGGTATAGCATGCCTTAGGAATCTGCCCTTGCTCTAGAAACCTGCACAATTTCTCAGCAAGCACAGGCAAAAAAAGAAGTTACTCATTGATAAGTATTCATTTCAAATGTTTCTGGAGGAGCTCAAATAGGAATTTAAAATAGATGAGGATGTAAGGTAAAGGGAATAGTTATGGCTAATAGCAACAGAAAAAAATGCTTGTTTTTTGTTGCACTTGGTTCTGTGACCCAGAAACAGGGAAAGAAGAAAAGGAAGATGATCCAGGATGATCTTCTGTAGGAGCTCTAATGTTCCATTAGCAAGCTTCAGTGCCATCTGAATGAAACTTCCAAGAAGATGATGTTAATATCAACCACCTTGTGCTGTTATGTGCAATGCAGAACTCTAAAATTCAGTTCTTCCCTAAGCAGTAACAACATCTACAGCAAAAGTTTGAAACTAGAATCTATCTGCCACAAAAATCCTCAAACACCCTATAGAACAGTGATATACAGTAAAAAGAGAGTAGAATTATCTGTAAGATTTTGCATTTGGTACAGGAAATATTATTGAAAGATGACATAAAGGACAGGTGAAAAGAACACCAGAGGTCATCTCCATATGTTCAAGATTTTCAGTCTCGTTGTTTCACAGAATGGCCTGAATGAAGGAAACAACCCCGTGAATTCTGAGAACAGTAAAGTGTACATCAGGTAGAGCTGTTAGAGTTCTTCTATCCAAAGAACAAGGCTCATCTGCATATGACTTGATATGTAATCCAAGCCACAGACAGAACAGTTTTCTAACAACCAACAATTACAAAAAAAGAGATATTTATAGAGAAAGATAAAAAGGGAAGAAACAAATTCAAATATTTGAGAAATAAGCCTATTAGCACTGGCATTTGTGGTATAGATAACAGAATAATACTACTCTTACCTCCCTCTTCCTGTAAATGGTAGTTTTTTCCCCTAAGTGTACAGGATAAAAATGCAGGGTTCCACATGTATGGCTTTTCATAAGTGGCATCAAAATAGCCTTAAAATGGAAGCATAAATACAACATCTAAGATCTTACTCAATCTCTATAAACAAATAACTTTGTATCATTTAGTTATTACTCTGTTTTTCTTGTTGCTGTGAGTAAAAAGTGTATGTTCATATTACAGGAAATATTAACAAAGCTAGAGTCTTACACCTCATGAAGTTGTCCTTTGCATAGATGCAATGATGCCAGTTTAAATCCTCTGAAAATACATAATTTTCTCCACTTGGAGGGTCTTATTCCTGACTTAGGCAGAAATGTGATCACTTAGTGAGCAATTTACCTCTTATCTGCTAGGTTTTTATTCCCTGGGGCAAGGCAGTCAGGTGTAACTTGCAGCACATTATACTGTTAAAACCCTTCTGAGCAGAACTCCCTCTGGGGCTATTCTATGACACCTTTCTAATTGCTTCACAAACACTAATTACCCTCACGAAGCCCCTGCAATCTTCACTTTACAAATTTAGAGCCAAGTCCCATAGAAATTGATTTCAGATGCCAAAATTTGAGATGGCTGCATTTTTAACAGATAATTTAGCAAATATGACCAAAGCACATCTCTTACTGATTTATGTGCAGCTGTGAGAACTCATCACTTCTGCAAAGTGTATTTCAGGTACAAAATCTGATAAACAAGCTGTTTCAAAAGTGTTTGAATAATGTACTTAGAGCATAGGTGCTATTTGTAAAAGATTTTCTTCATCTGGCTTTGTTCTTGGGTGTCCTTCTTTTACACATTAAATACCTCTTGATTCTGCAGCAAATGAGGCAGCACTGTTAAGAGTTTACAAAGCAAATTTCTCACATACTGACTGAAGTGGGGATTAGGTTTCTTTAAGGAAAAATAAAATTATTACAAAAAGAGACTTCATCTAAACTTTAAACGAACCTGATTATAGTACTGCCTAACTTTTGTGAGGGCCTGCCCTGGAAGCCAGAGCCACAAGTGACGTACACATTTATGGTGAATAGAGAAAGGTCATCCTAAACAGGATGTCATACAAGCAATGACTTAGGCAAGAACTGCTTGAAACAATGACATAAGAAATATTAAGTGCAGAACATGTTTAGAAACCTACTGCTGCGTTCTGAGCTTCAAGTCTTTAGTGTGGGAAACTTCATTGATTTAGGATTTACAGGCCAGAATTAACTTCTGCAGACAGGTAACTAGCACACGCTTTAGAGAAATATGCAAATATCACACATGAGCAATGCCTATAACTCATGAGCATAGTCATATGTATCTTTATTAAACTACTACATAAGCATTTGGTAAACTGCCTATTTTGTCAAATCATTGTTCTTTAAATCAAAAACATTTTTACCCATGTCAGATGCAAAAACACGTAAATGTTGCGAGGCTAGCTGTTGTTAAACAAACCAGAGAGATTTAAGAGGTGACTGTGACCACTGTCCACATAACTCAAAAAAATCTTTGCAACCATTCAACTCCTCATTCATATGGACGTCTGAATATCATGAAAAATTAGTTTTGAAAAGATGAAGTTGAGTTTCATGACACCACAGAAGTTGTCAGTAGAACACATCCCTGGAAACACTCAAAGTCAGATTGGATGGGGCTCTGAGCAACCCGATCTATTTGAAGAAGTCTCTACTCATTGTAGAGGGTTTGGGCTAGGTGACCATCAAATGTCCCTTCCAACACAAACTATTCTGGGATTCTATGATACCAGTTGTAAGGAAACGGTGGTGTCCTTTATGAATACTGTATCATGATTTAATTGAGCCTTTCTCTTTGTAAAAACTGCATCTTACAGAGTTCTTTATTAGGAATTTAAAGGGCTACTATGATGAAATCCAAGACAAAAGAAGTTATCTGTAAGGGAATTTCCATTAAGACAGATTTGAGTAAACCTGAAAGTGCCTGAAATTCTGAGCAAAAAGTGCTACAACAGTGTTTAGGCACCAATGTTAGAGTATAAGTTTTGCATTTGGCTACTCATAGGCAACTACCTTTTGTCTGACAGACCACGCACAATGTTGCGTAGCCTGGAGAAGAGGAGACTCAGGGGTGACCTTATTGCTCTCTCCAACTACCTGAAGGGGGGTTGTAGCCAGGCAGAGGTTGGTCTCTTTCCCCAGGCAACCAGTACCAGAACAAGAAGACACAGTCTCAGGCTGCGCCAGGGGAGGTTTAGGCTGGAGGTTAGGAGGAAGTTTTACACAGAGAGTGTGATTGCCCATTGGAATGGGCTGCCCAGAGAGGTGGTGGGGTCACCATTACTGGAGGTGTTCAGAAGGACACTTGATAGGGTGCTTGGTTGCATGGTTTAGTTGGTTGGGTGGTGTTGGATGATAGGTTGGACACGATGATCTTGAAGGTCTCTTCCAACCTGGTTAATTCTATTCTGTTCTATTCTACTCTATTCTATTCTATTCTATTCTATTCTGTTCTGTTCTGTTCTGTTCTGTTCTGTTCTGTTCTGTTCTATGTAACGAAAACTCAGATATTGTCATGGAATTTGACTTGAGAAACACACCTTGAAAGCAAACCAAATATTGCCTAAAATTTTGAACTTGCTTATTAACATAATAATTGATAATTCCTTGTGCTTACCTCCTGCAGTAGGTGAATGTAGCTTTTCTTCACTTGACAGTCTTGAAATACAATATTCCTTAGAGACTTTATGATCCTCATTTTCATTTGGAATTTTTTTGTTTAATACACTTTCATCACTGCAAGTTATGTTTTGCTCTTCTGTAGTACCACATATTGGAGAAGAAATACATGTTTTCTCTTGAGAAACTCTTGCCACATTTTCATCTATCCCCTCAGAATTATTTAGCTCACAATAATTGAGTGAGTTTGTTTCCAAACTAGACAAATTGTTTTCATTTCCCTTGCTAATTTCATGAAACATATGCAGCTCTTCTAGCACTAAAGCAAATTTTCTCTTCAGTTCAAATTTATATGTGATTTTATTTTCTAAAGGTAAATACTTATCTTTTACATCTTTAAGAGATCCATTGTTCATTAAGCATAAATGCATTTTTAATTTCACTTCTGGAGCAATGAGTGTTTTAGATTCATCTTCTGAATATGGCATAATCAAGACATTCATTACATTCTCACATTGACTTTCATTAATTATATGCATTTGTTCATAATTTATATCTTCCTGGTTTTCTACATATTCAAGATGTTGTTTCAAAGTTGCTGGCTCTGAATTGACTTCCTTATTTGTCTGTGCATGCCCTTGTAAAGAAAGATGCCTTGTTTCTTTAGGCTGTGATTGCAAGTGTGTATCTGTCACAGCAGGACTTTCTGTGGATGGATATTGTACAGTGGCATGCTTTTTTTCAATTTGTTTTTGTTTCTTTGCACTTGAGGAACTCCTGCAGTGTCCATCTTCACTTATTCCTTTCTCTATATTGACAAAAGAGCTATCTAATGGCAAAGTGACACAGTGTGAAACGTTTGAGGAACTAGAAAATAAGTTTTCAAAACATAAAAAAGTATTTCGGTCTTCTACATTCTTATTTGCTAAATATTCACTATATGTATCCTGGGTTTTCCAATAGTCAGGTTGGTTTGTTTGGCTATCTTCTAACAATAGAGAATGACATTTTTCCACAGCTGTTTTCGACTGCTTGGGTAGATTTACGACACCATTTGATTTAGTAGGCAAATTATGAACCTCTTTTGAACTGCTGACTCCATTTTCTTCAGACAACTTTTTTTGGAGAGAATTGTCTTGGTTAACTGGGATCTGGTCAAAGTCTTCTGAATCAGTAGTAAGGGGAATTTTCTCATATGTGTCAAAAATAGAAAAAGACTTTTTAGAAAAAAAAGTATGAGAAGTTATTTCCAACTTGTTTGAGTTAACACATTCTTTTCTATCAGCATTTATATTACCCAAATATTTTTTCATGGTGTATGTGACTTCATTTCTGACTTCATTTTTGGGCCTAATGTAATTTCTGCATCCAATTGTTTCATATTTTTTATTTTCATGTAAAACAAAAGGGAAAATTTTAAGTCTTTCTCCATCAAAAAAACTTTTAAACATTCTACTTGCTTTCTTCTGCTTTGCTGTAGCTACCAATGTTTCCTGATTTGTACATTTGCTGTTTACCTTTTTGGATTTCAGTTGTGAATGGGCATGAAAGCAGCCCCAAAATCTAAGATTTGCTCCTAGCAGATACTGTATTTTTGTTGCATTGAAGCAATATGTCTTGTCTAGTGAAGAATAATCGAAATCACCCTGCAGCAAGATTAGGCACTTAGCAACTAAAATTTGCTTTTCCATGCTGCTTTTGTGACTGACTGACCTCATATAGGTGCTAAACTCTCCATTCCCTCTGGATAAAAGGTGGTGCCTTCTGCTGTGTTTTCCCTTATGTAATCCAAGGTTTTCGATACGAAAAAGGGTTGCTCTTTTTAGGAAAGTGGGCTCTTCTTCACCTAAAGATCTAGAAAAATATCTTCTCTGACATTCCTTGTATAATTCAAAACCAATGCTTTCCACAAATTTAGAACTTACTAAGACTGGATAAGTTTCATTTTTTTTATAAAATTCTGTGTTTTGCCTCAGATTATTCTCTGCACATAGGTTTAACAGATCTTGCTTTCTGTCACATAAAGGGTGTTTCTCCACTCGCATAAACTTTCCTTCGGTTGGCAAAAAAGTATTTGTGCTATTGAAAAAGGAAGAAAGAGTTGTCTTCAGTATTTCCACATTCAGATTCTTTGAAATAACAGCCAGCAAAAAACTGTTGTTGTTGTGTTTACTATTTATATTTCTCTTTGCTAACTCTTGAGCATCACACTGCACATTTAATGTTTCACAAAAATTAAACTGATGTCCAACACTGTCATCCTGACATGTGGGTGTATCTCTATATAAAGATTCAGGCCATATCATGCCCCTTCCAAACAACATGTCTTGAAACGAAAACTTTAATTTGACCATTCCCTTTCTCCTAGTTGTATTGTAAATCACTTTCTTATTTTGCACAATATTGTGAGGACATTTATTTTCAAATGCAATGGGTTTAGTTATTTTTTTTTTTAAATCAAGCATTTCTTTTGAAGAGAGTTTTGATTCCGCTTCACACAGACTAATATCACTGCTGGAGTTGTGCACACCGCAGTGTGTGGCTAGCTGATTTTTTTCTAATGATTCTATTATTACTGGAATACTTGTCTGTATATGTAATATTCTTGCATTCTCGTTACAGCCCTTGCTCCTCATTCTCTTCAAAAGATCGTTACAGCTGACACATTTCTCATTCTGAACAGTTTTAGCACTGATGCAAACATGAATCCTTGACTTGTGGCCATCATCATCAGCTGAATTTTCCAGCATTTTTTCTTTGAAATAATTCACAGCAACTACTTTATTACATTTAATGTCAGGGCTGTTGCCTCTGAAATAAGTTACAGATGCTCTTCCTCCTTCTGCCAAAGTACTGTGTCCTTGTTTGCTAACTGATGTGTCATTCTTCCCTTTAAATTCAGAGTCAACAGCTGAAGCTGTTATACTGCCTTTAGTATTTAGCAATTTTTGTCTCCCTGTCTCAGATATTTTTTGCCTGTCATATATCTGTTGAGATGGCATCAAAGATGATGGGCCTTTAAAATTCTTCCAATTGATCTCCTTCAAGTTAGTTGATGGCATTTTACTATTTATTTTATTTGACATGCTAGAAAGTAGAAAATTAGGGATTTTCAGTGGCTGCATGCTTTTAAAAGCTTTTAATGTTGGAACTACATACGATGAATTCTTTTTTTCTTTATTATCTCTTTCTGTGGAAGTTTCAGTATCAGTGATGGAATAAACTTTCTTTTCTGTAGAATATATTTTATTCAGAGAATTATTTTTCTCATGTTCCACATGTGAAAACACAGAAATGGTACCACATAAAGATGGAATTTGAGAAAGCTGCTGTTTCCACTTTTTATCAGACAAAAATTTATGATTTAATTTCATCTGAAACAAGTATCTGTTTAAGGGTGTAACTGAAGAATTTTGTTTGAGGTCATTATCACCTTGACTATTTTTATTATAGTCTATATTGTTCTGTTGCACTTGAGTTAGATTTAGTATCTGTACATTTTCACTTGTGTCAGCAGCACTGCACATACTAAGTGACTCTGTTTCAAGAGGCTGACGATGTACATTCAATAAATTACCACTTTCTATATTATTTTGGTCTTCATTTTCAGGACTCCATTTTTTGGCAGAAAGTTTTTCTGATAGTCTACATGGTAATCCTTCATTGCTGCAAGTTTGAAGGCATAAAATCTCTCTCATGCTAGTTTTTCTTGCTGCATCACAACTTTGCTTTTCTAATGACCAGTTGGTTTGTCTTTCTGATAAATGTACGGGGTCATGTCGTAATGTTTGATATGTGTTCACATAGTGTATGTGTTCTAGCTTTTGCTGCTCCTCTTTCTCTATGCTTTTTTGATTTCTTTCTATTTTAATTCGCTTAGGATATAGGTAGTATTCTGTTTCCTCTGATGATAAAAATCTTTCAGAACATGTACTTTCCATGCTCACAAAAACCAAACTTTATAACTGCAAAGACAATCCTGAAAGTTAAAGAAATATTAAAGTATTAGGCATAAATGATCCTTTAATGATTTCCAAAATATACAGGACACAAAAATCGGTAATTCTATCATTTGCACATGTTACCACACTGGTATTTGTTCTGCATACACAGCAGGCCTGAGATAAAGGCAGGATCACAGAACAACATTTAAAACCAGGAACTAGTGTTTAAGATAAAATGTAATTAATGAAGTTGCAGGTGTATCCAAAATTAAAATGGGTGATAATTGCATTGTGTCAACAAGTTAAAGAGGCTAATTCTGGTTTTAATCGATTTGTCACACTCTACTTTTGCCAAAAATGAATGTTGAGAATAAATGTCAAGATAATGATGCTCACTGATGAACTCTTATGAATATGGGGAGTGGACCAAAACTGTCAAAAGCTGAAATTGCCAGTCTTGTCTTCACTGTGTGGTAATTTGTAATATGCAACTGTAGGCAATATCAAAAGTATGACAAAGGTATGATAAAACATAACAAAGCTGGCGAGGGGTTTCGAGCACAAGCCCTATGAGGAGATGCTGAGGGAGCTGGGGTTGCTTAGCCTGGAGAAGGTTCAGGGGAGACCTTATTGCTCTCTACAACTACCTGAAGGGAGGTTGTAGCCAGGTGGGGGTTGGTCTCTTCTCCCAGGCAACCAGCACCAGAAATAAGAAGACACAGTCTCAAGCTGTGCCAGGGGAAGTTTAGGCTGGGTGTTAGGAAGAAGTTCTTCATAGAAAGAGTGATTGGCCATTGGAATGGGCTGCCCAGGGAGGTGGTGGACTGACCCTCACTGGAGGTGATTAGGAAGAGATTGGATGGGGTGCTTGGTGCCATGGTTGTATTGATTAGGTGGTGTTGGATGATAGGTTGGATGCGATGATCTCAAGGGTCTCTTCCAATCTGGTTAATTCTATTCTATTCTATTCTATTCTATTCTATTCTATTCTATTCTATTCTATTCTATTCTATTCTATTCTTTTCTTTTCTTTTCTTTTCTTTTCTTTTCTATTTCTATTCTATTCTATTTCTATTCTATTCTATTCTATTCTATTCTATTTCTATTTCTATTTCTTTTCTACTCTACTCTGTATCAGACTGCATGTTCATATACAAAGAAACAGTATTGTTGCAGACACAACTCCAGATTGTTTAATGTGCCCCTGCTTGTGATGTTTCAGTGCAAGCCTCTTCAAGCTAAATGCACTCGGCAGCTTCATTTAAGTGATTTACCTAGTGTGTGGAATTTCAGCAAAATGAGATTTCATATACCGATTGAGGGAATTTATTGTACTTGTAACAGACTGATTCACCAGTATCTCTGAACCCATCCAGTCACTGTGCTGAGCTGAGAGAGCCAGCCCAAAGGGAAGGCTTTCAAAATGTTTTGTGAGGTATGTAATTGATGGAATTCATTTTCTTAACCAGGACTGCATGATTCAAGCAGTGCTCCTAATGTAACAGGTTTACTTCTTTAATGGCACAGGAGTGGTTGTGGGTTATACCTGTGAAATCCAGAGAGCAAATGAATCCTGAAGGCTGACTTTTTTGCCTTCCCGCAGAAGGCTGTTCGGTCCCCTCCCTGAGGAGGTCTCCCGCCTTGCTGAAGGTGACAGAACTCCTCTGTCCTGCCCCGTAGGTGTTTTCCCTCCTCTCTGAATCAAGTTTTACCGTAAGGAAAGCCGTCTCTCCCTCCTGGTTCGTGCACCGCTTGTGAGCTCTTTTCTAAAGCCTCCTACAGCACTCGTTTCCCCACCCCTGCAGCAGGGCCGTTTCTCTCTCTGAGCCCAGACCCCGCCCTAGGGTACTACTTCCTCTTGGTGCATTCCTCAGGGGCGAGGGCATCCCTCTCAGTCAACCTGCCCACCACGCCTCAGACGCCTTCCCCGGGGTAGAGGGTTGCCTACTCCCAGGGTTCTGACAGCCCACCACCCTAGCTGTCCTCTGAGCACGGGACACCAGCTCGTTTCAGCTGCAAAAACGGAGAAGCAGAGTACGGCCCTCAGGGTGACCGAAGTCGGCAGGAGCCGCCAGTGGCGGGAAGAATCTCTCCGCCTTCCATACCACAGCACCTCGCTGGTGAGATGTCTGCGACGACGTGTCCCTCCGCCCGAAAGAGCCTAGTGGCTTCTCCTCACCGTGGAGCACCAAAAGAGACAGACCGTTTAGGATCTATGCTCCAAAAGCTGCAGGGTGAGGCATAAAATTGCCAATATGCAGTAGAAACAGCAGGTTTGTTGGGAATTTTTTTCTTTGATGCCTGAGCAATGAGGATCATCAACTAGAGTTAAGCAACCTTGTGCAAATCACTTCTACAAGTGGGGATGTGGTGGCTTTTTTAATCAAATCACCTAATTCCAAAAGCCTAATCTATGAGATCCTGCACGGTCAGATGCTCATGTCCATGGCTCTTTTCCATGATCCTTCACTGATTAACACACAGAAGAGAAAACATTCCTTCTCTTATTTTTCTTTCCAGAGTAGCAAGTGTTGATGCAGCCAAGGACTGTATTCCAAAAATAACAAGTATTCATACAGCTTCACACTTTTGAAACAGGTGTTTCCTCTTCAACTGCTGAAATTTCATTTCCAAAAGGTTACTTTTTAAAGTTTGCACTAAACCAGCAAGTTGACTTAATACTGTTAAGGACGGGTAATAAAAATGGAAACATCTCTAAGGCTTGTTGCTGCAAATACTTTTTTTTTTTTTCTCTTTTTCTTTTTTTTTTTTTTTTTAGGGCTTATCATCCATGCTACAGTGAACAAATGCAGTGAAGCTCAACAAATCCATTGTTCCTGATAGAAAACATTACGCATACGAATTGTATAGAAATGAGACTTAAGATAACTTTCTCTTCAAGATTTCTGCTTTTGAAAAGAAATCTGGCTAATAACTGCTTTCTAACACCTAAGAAATATTAATTGAATCCATCTTTAGTTAACCAGATACTCTTGCTCTGTTTTTAACCAACAAATAGCCTGACTTAAAACGATTATATCACGTTCCCATTTTAAAATTTTAAATGCCATATGGAACGAAGTACAGAATGTAAAATAAAAATAGGATTTTAAGGCATGTATGGAAGATTCACCATGACACATACTTGCCACTCCTCTGCATTGAAACGGCATCTAGGAAGCATTCTTGGAAACAAATTATTTTTCTGAAATGGAAATGATGTAGTGTTGACAACTGTTTCTAACATCTTCTGAATAGAATATTGTCCTAAATGGCTGCCAGTCTGAAGTCTCTTAGTGTGCATGGTAGGTTGCAAGTAGGAGTCCATTTGAAGTTACTCATGTCTTTGAACAGTAAGAACAACTAGGATTACCCAAAAAATACAGAATACTGACTTTTCTTGTGCTTACACAGTTATAAATCAAGATTGTTTATTTGACTCTATCCAGTTTCACATCTACGCTTTTCTTTATTGAACATAAATTAGATACCTAGCATATGCTGACAGACATCAACGGAAGTGTTTCCTTGCTCTGCACTTCTGAATTTGCAATTCATGGAGAGGGGGAGGGGGAAGAAAAAGAAAAAAAAAATATTGATACTACCTGTTTACTGATAGTATAAAGAGAAGATAGCATGTTTTTCATAATGGAGTGGAAAAAAGTCATAATTGCTTTCCCATCTAGTTGACTCAATAGTATTTTAATAGACTGTGGACACTACGTATTTGTTGTAGAATTTTGACAATGGCAGGCATTCACCTTCTTCCATTCGGTTACATCTCCATCACACATCTCAGGTTTGCAAGTTGACAAAATGGTTCTTGACAAAGTCAGCAAAGAAATTTTGGATTCTGATGCAGCAGCCAATGCACAGAAATATTCCTTCATTTGAAACCATTATTTAAAACTTATAAAAGGCTTTTAGCTCTCATATTGTTTTTTTCTTTTTTTTTTTTTTTTTTTTTATTTTTCTTTTTGTTAAAAAGTAGAAAAGACACACATTGTAAAATATTTTAAAAGCAAAGTCAGGAATAAATATTAGCAAATTAAATATCAACAAAGATAGCACCAAAAATAATTATGCTACTCTATCTGATCAGTAAGACAGTAGAAGTTCATAGTCTTGATTTGTCAAAGAGAATCAGTGCAATTTGGCTCAAGTTCTTTATCTCAATTTAACTGTGCTAACTGAATGATTGCAGCCTTGTCCTTACAATTTATTGTAAGTGGACCGTCTTTTCAGAACATGAAATTTCAAAGCTGGACTGCTGTAATCCATTATGTTTCTATCCTACAAATTTCTTCTCTGAAAGTAGATCAGCTTGTAATACTGATCTATCAAAGGCTGGAACTCTAAGCTTCCAAACGGAATTTTCTGCTTTACTAGGAAAAGGTTTATTTTGATACTTGTTTTATGAGATTATTGGTCACTAACACTCTTAAAATTGTTTTTTACAAATTACCATTGTGGGTTTTGGGGTGGTTTTGTTGGTGGTGGTGGTTTGGTTTGGGATTTTTTTGTCATCTTACCGTCGTATCACACAATCACTTCATCATTAAAAGTATCACAAAAAGGTTGGCTGTGTGAAAACACTTTCTATACTTCCTATCACAAGTGCTGTATCTGCAGCCCTAACTCACATACTTCTTACCTATCCATTTCATTTTAAAATAGCTTAAATAAAAAATATAGTCCTTCCCTCTGTTCCAAAGTAATACACGTTGTCCCCAATAATGCCTGCTAAATATTCTTTGGTACAATAAAGACAGCACTTTGACTTTAACTAAAGTACCTCAAGCTAATGTTTCTCTGCATTCATTGCATGTATGAATTCCATATTCTCAGCAGAGTGTCCATACTGACTAACAAAAAGCACAGCAAAGCAGGTACACTATATTATTGTCAGCTTCTATGTATATACAAGCAACAGTTCTAGAGTGATTCTGTGATGTGTTAATCCTCCAAAGCTGGATTTGGAATAAAACTGTCCTGAAATTCAGACTTCCAAGAAAACTATTTAGTGAAAGTTTACTAAATGTTCCATAGCATTTCTTGAGTTGTTATTTTTATAATTCCTCCCATTTTTTTGACTTAATTTTGTTTTTTTCTTTTTATTTGTGCCATTATAAATGGTGACAGCTCCTTCACAATCAACACAACAGAGCCCTCATAAAAGAAGGAAGCTGTTCTGATTTTTTTTTCTTTTGCAATGTCATGCAGAGACAAATGAAAGAAAAACTCTGCTGTAAAACTAGGGGAACAGAGTGTGAAAATCCGCTGGGAGAGATCCGGAAGACATTGTATCTAAAGTTAACAGTAATACAGAAGTGCAAGGCAAAGCCCCCCTCTTCAACTCTTAGGAAAGGGAGTACACCTAGCATGCATTACCTTCTCCCTGCACTGGTCTGTCACTGATGCCACACGGCTACTATGACAACCTGAATTCTTGGAAGATGGTTTGGAGCTCTTATTTCCACAGGTGAAAGACCATTCTGTTTCATGATATCTTGAGATATGAAGAGAAGATGCTTAAGAGACATTTAAGAACTTATGCTAGCCCTCTTTAAGTACAGGTGAATCATACCCCTCCATGGCCCCTTTATTTTGTCTGCTGCAGTAAAGTCACTGCTTGACTGCCTCATGTCCAATGCATTTGACAGCTGTCACATTGAATAAAAACTGCTGTTTATTGCACTTGATATTTTGGACACATTCTGTTCCTATCACCTGATACACTGGTCATACTACTCCATTGCTGTGACTATATCATTCTCTATTACATGAATTTCCTGTACAATCCCTGTACAATTCATTTTCCAAATGAAATACCTTGTGTGCAGCTTAATTCCAAAACAGAAGTGTCAGAAAAATGGCATTTTGTACACAGAGCACTAAACACAGAGATACAAAGGATCTTCATCCAATTTTATCTGCCACTATCCATCTTCTTCATAAAGGGTAGTGAAAATAGTTCTGCCTGACAGACAGTTCAAAACCTCTTTGTTGAAAGTCTGCAGTGCTGCTGAATTCAGGTCACACATGTCCAAAGGCACTCAGAATGCAGTGTTCTTTTCATGTTATCAGGGCAAATAACTCAGTCCATATGATCACTAAGCCTGATTTGCCCAAGATACTGCATAGAACATAGAGGCTTGCACATAGAGCCACAGAAAAATGTAGTTTGGAAGGGACTTCTGGAGATCATCTGGACCACTCTGCTCAGAGCAGAGCCAGCTTTCAAGCTGTATCAAACTTCCGTCCTTGATCAAGCTGCTCGAGGCTTTTCAACTCAGGTTCTGAATATCTCTAAGGCTGTAGATTCCCCAGTGCCTCTAGGGTGTTTGCAATGAAAACCGCATTATAATACTTGATTTTAAGCACTCTATCTTCTCTTTTCCACTGTTGATGTCTTCTTTTATTTTCTGTCCTTACCACAAACAGACTAAAAAAATCATGTGCAATGCACAAATAACATGCACAGTGATTCACTTGGTATTAAAGTAATATCTATTTCTGATAAAAAGCTAGTTAAGAATAAAAGCTTACCTTTTAATAAACAAGTCTTTTTTAAAAGCATAATGAAGATATAACATATCTACATTTCCTGCCTTCCTCTTGAATTCTGTTTACAGCTAAAAAGTTATGTTTCAGTCACATAGTAAAGCCAACTGTTAACCGTATCTGCTTATCAGTAGTTTTTATATCCTTGAAAATATGCCTGATTAACAACAAACATAGCACCCCTTCTTTCATATACAGTAGAAGTTGCAGAATTTAGGTCCTGAGGCACTTTTTCAGACCAGTGGAGCCATTTAAGAAATTGCAGAAGCTCCCAGGAAGAACAGTTTATGCTGGGAAGTCCACAGTGTAAAAGCCAAATGTGAACTGCACCCATACAACATTCTGGCAAAGTACATAATCTGAATGAAAAATACCCACTGCACAACTAAGTTTCACAACATGCTGTATCAGTTGCACCTCAGTTCCTGTATAAGCAAAAGGACAACTAAAATAGGAACTGTATTGCCTTACGGCAGTAAAAGCAGTGAAGATTACTGAACTCGGCTTTCACACAGAGGTATTTGGCAAAGCGCACAATGTATCATTTTGTGACAGTTTGGGGATATATTAGAGGCAGGAAAATAATAAACTCTTCTAGTTCTCTTATCAGGGGAATTCTGAAGCCTTGTTCAGCCACTGCTCATCTAGCTTCTTAAAATTATCCATATTAGAATGCCTTTTTCATTGGCAGGAACTGATGAAAATTAAGTGTGCAAGATGAAAGTGCCTTTTGAAGTGGAAAATCAAAACCTGAAGTGCACTTTTGAGGAGTGTGTATTCAGTCTACCTATGGCCATCAAACTCCATATGAAAACAAACTTATAGGCTTAGTGAAGCCTTTATTTGTTCTATTTCTGAACATGCTGTTCTGGGAACTATACTGTTCACAACACTCATAAATTAATGGAAAACTATTTAAGAGAGATCAGTTATTTGGGGTAGTCAAAGCTATAGCTGATTGCAAAGAATGTCAGAATCATCCTGCAATATTAAATTAGAATAGAATAGAATAGAAATAGAATAGAATAGAATAGAATAGAATAGAATAGAATAGAATAGACCAGATCAGGTTGGAAGAGACCTTCAAGATCATCGCATCCAACCTATCATCCAACACCACCTAATCAACTAAACCACGCAACCAAGCACCCTGTCAAGTCTCCTCCTGAACACCTCCAGTGATGGCAATTCCACCACCTCCCCAGGCAGCCCATTCCAATGGACAATCACTCTCTCTGTGTAAAATTTGTTCCTGACCTCCAGCCTGAACCTCCCCTGGTGCAGCCTGAGACTGTGTCCTCTTGTTCTGGTGCTGGCTGCCTGGGAGAAGAGACCAACCTCTGCCTGTCTACAACCCCCCTTCAGGTAGTTGGAGAGAGCAATAAGGTCACCCCTGAGTCTCCTCCTCTCCAGGCTAAGCAGCCCCAGCTCCCTCAGCCTCTCCTCATAGGGCTTGTGTTCCAAGCCCCTCAACAACTTTGTTGCCCTTCTCTGGACACACTCCAGCAAGACAACATCCTTCCTAAACTGAGGGGCCCAGAACTGGACACAGTACTCAAGGTGTGGCCTAACCAGTGCAGTGCCCAGGGCAGAATGACCTCCCTGCTCCTGCTGGCCACACTGTTCCTGATGCAGGCCAGGATGCCATTGGCCTTCCTAGCTGCCTGGGCACACTGCAGGCTCATGTTCATCTGTGCCCGGTTGACGGTGTCCCTTTAAGAAAGGGAATATGGTGGACGGAAGTTGGTAAACGGAAGGAAGAGTCTAAACTAATTTTCATTGGTCAGGTGGGAGGAAGCACCATCTGAACTGAGACTGAAATGGGCATTCCCAGCACTTCTCTGTCACTCTTGCTTCCGCATCTCCTTCGGTGCAGCAGCTTTCTGCCTGTGCTGGGTTTTCTGCCAAGGCTCCGGCCTTGAGGACTTGATAAGATAACCAGGCCTGTAACTGCTTCTAATTAACACAAACTGCTTTTAACTTCTTTCTTTCTTCTTTCTCCCTCTTTTCCGAACTATTCTGGGGAAAGGGGGGAAGAGAGGGGAGAGCGGAGGTGAGGATCCCCCTCGGCCGAGGGGGGGTTACTCTCATTTCTGTGTTGTTCTGTTGTATATCTTTGTATATATTGTAGATATTGTAAATTTGTAAATATTCCCCTGCAAAATCCTACACTGCTTTGTAAATATAGCTCCACTGCTTTGCTAATTCGGCTGGTGAGTTTTTTTTTCCCTTTCCCTTCAATTTTTCTTTCCCTTTACTTACAGGGGGGGAGGGAAGAGGCTTCTTGGCCTTTACCCCTTCCAACCCACCACATCATCCTACCATCAACCAGCACCCCCAGGTCCCTCTCTGCCTGGCTGCTCTCCAGCCACGCTGACCCTAGCCTGTAGCACTGCATGTGGTTGTTGTGGCCAATGTGCAGAACCCGGCACTTGGATGTGTTAAATCTCATGCCGTTGGATTCTGCCCATCTGTCCAGCCTGTCAAGGTCCCTCTGCAGAGCCTCTCTACCCTCCAGCAGATCAACTCCTGCCCCCAGCTTGGTGTCGTCCGCAAATTTACTGATGATCAACTCAATGCCCTCATCCAGATCATCAATAAAGATGTTAAAGAGGACGGGGCCCAGCACTGATCCCTGGGGGACTCCGCTACTGACTGGCTGCCAGCTGGATGTGACACCATTCACCACCACTCTCTGGGCTCTGCCATCCAGCCAGTTCCTAACCCATGCAGTGTGCTCCCGTCCAAGTCATGGGCTGACAGCTTGGCCAGGAGTTTGCTATGGGGGACAGTGTCAAAGGCCTTGCTGAAGTCCAGGTAGACTACATCCACAGGCCTCCCCACAACCACCAGGCGGGTCACCTGATCGTAGAAGGAGATCAGGTTGGTCAGGCAGGACCTGCCCTTCTTAAATCTGTGCTGGCTGCGCCTGATCCCTTTGCCATTCTCTAAGTGCTGTGTGATTGCAGAGCAAAACTGTGGCTAAATTTAATTAATGATAAATGAGAGCTAATATGTAGAGTAAAATTAATCAGAACTCTATATGTACATTTAGCCTACATTTACTAGTTACTGCTACTCAGAAGAAAATAAGAGGAAAAAATAGATATGGGGAAATTTGCAATCTCTGAAAACTGTTATTCAACATTCATGTCCAAAAAAAGGAGCAAAAGTAAGAAAGTATTGAGAAAACACTACTGATCTTATATTTCTATAATCCACAGTATATCTAAATCTTTAATAGTGAGTAGTATTCCAGTATTTCCCACTGGAAAAAACAAAACAAGAAACAGAACTGGAAAACATAGAAAAAGCAACAGTGATGATCAATATAAAACAGTTTTCCTGTGAGAAACCCCTGAATTTACTGGGACTTTGTCGTAGTTTGGGCTGGGTGCCCTCTGCTACAGGGGTGCTTCCTGTGTCCAGAAGTCCAGCCCAGTGGGTGGACACAGGAAATTAGGTTATCTCCTACCATGATCCCTTGCACCACTATAAGTCTCACGGCGGGGTCTGGCACTTCCTCTTTCCTTCCTCCTCGCCACCCGGTAACTGGGGTAGAGATATCCCGGCCATGGGCCTGGTTAGGCCCAAGGCCACGGGGGGATGGGCAGTCTCAGATCTGGCCAGCTGAGACTAGCCTAGCAGTGGGGGGGGAAGGAGGAGCCCTGGGGGTTTTGGGTGCACCCTCAGGTAGGGATGGGATTTCTCTGGGTCTGTTTTGGGTTCTCTCTCTTGTCACTGTATTTCTAGTTCTCTGCACGCACTCACTGTTCTATTTCAACTTTCCATCACTTTTGCAATCCATTTGTCTGAGTTGTTATTTCTGCGCGTGGTGGGGAGGGGGTCTGCCCCAACCCATTACAGACTTTTAACTAAGAGGTGATTAACAGGGAATAAGATACTAGTCACTAAAGTCATTGGTAGCAAAACAGAGAAAAGGAAAAGAACTATTCATAGAAAAATAAGAGTGGCCATACTGGGTCATACTCAGGTCAGTTCAGCTCAATGTCCTATCTGACAGCAACAAAAAACTCAGTCATGTTGTAAAGAGAATGAAAATCGGAGAAACATGCATCTCCTATGAAGTCTCAGGCTGCAACCATTTCTAGTTTGGTCACTATCTACATATTCATGATTTCCATGTATTATTTTTTTTCTATATTTAATAGATTTCTTTCCAGTCTCCCTGTAATGCCACATAAACTTTTCAGTATCCACAAAATTTGGAACAATTTCACATCTTAAGCTTTGGTAGCTCTTTCATGTGTTGAAAGATACAGCAAACACTCAAGCCCTACGCACCTTTGCCATACAATTCATGTTTCTCAGACTTCTATCACATCATGATTAGGCATCTATTTTCCACATCAAAGAAGAGTCTTATTTGGTTAATCCCACAAAAGAAGCAATTCCATAACTTTGATTATCCTTTTCTGAGCCTTTTTTAATTCTACCATACTATCCATTAGATGAAGGATCAAGTCGGAGGTGTTTCGCATATTTATGCTGCAGTACACTAATATTCTTTGGTTTGTTTTTAATTCCTTTACTATTAATTTTTAACATTCAGCTTGTTTTTTTGACTACTGCTGATCAGTGACATTTTTCACTGACACATCTATTATAACTCAAAGAGCTGGCTCCTCTGAATAACAGTCATTTCAGAGACCACAACTTTTTTGCTCCTCTGAAGCATTTTACATTACTCCAAACTGAATTTCAACTGTCAGTTTATTGCTTTTCACAAGATCCTTTCACAGTTCCTTCACATGTAGTTCTCATTTTTTGCTATTCTAAACAAGCAAATATCATCATTAAATGTTCTCATCTTGCCATGCATTCCTCTTTCTAGATTTTTTTTTTTTTTTGGATGTGACAAACAGGGTATGAGAAAATCCTTGCAAGACAAGAAATGGAATGTGTCACTAAAATTACTATTCTAGAAGCTTAGCACAAAGAAAACTGAGTACTTTTCATATGAAACTAACTTGTAGAATTCATGATAACATGTAGAGATGAGGCTCAAAGGTATAAAAAGTTTCAAAACTGATAAAGATAAAATTCAGGAAAGATATCACAGTATCATAGTATCAGTCAGGGTTGGAAGGGACCACAAGGGTCATCTAGTTCCAAACCCCCTGCCATGGGCAGGGACACCCCACACTAGATCAGGTTGGCCAGAGCCTCATCCAGCCTGCTCTTAAACACCTCCAGGGACGGGGCCTCAACCACCTCCCTGGACAACCCACTCCAGGGTTACCTAGTAAGTACAAGGCCTTCCTTGACTGCAACTGAAGATTCAGAAAATTGTCAGAAGCTAGAGGGTACTAATTGAAGGATTATTTCATATTTGATTTAACAAATAGTATCTGTTATGGGCATTAAACATGGGCATAAACCACATTTGTTTAGTCAAGTATCAAAATACAATTGTCAGGGGTTCACTCTTGGCAGGCACACAGAACTAGCAAGTAGCTGAAGTGTTTCACTGAAGATGTTTGCAACTTAGTGTTCCCTGTTAATTTTGTAGTCTCCAGATATTACAGCTGTTAATATAAATAATGTGGGTGGAAGTTGTTTCTTGGTTTCCTAAAATCTGCAAAAGATTGTTTCTGAACTACACAAAAAGTTCTCTCCTAGGTCTGTTTCCATCCCAAAATACAATTTACTATCATCACACCAGCATGAAAACATTTTTGTAAAATATGGATCACATCTATAAGAGCCTTGTATTTCGGAAAGTGAAATTCTTCTGTTTGTTTGTTCTATTTTGAAAAACATTTAACAAAGAGAAATGCCTAGGACATCTAGATGAGGCAGATCTACTACATCAGAACACCTCATAATGTGCCGATTTAATATACTGGATCCTCACTTTTTATAACATGTTTGTATAAGTGAGAATTTAAAAAAATGTCTTGTCATGTATTTAGTATAGGGACTACTAGGAGTTTGGCCTATTGTGAGTAAATTATCTACTATACTTTAAATTGTTACTAAAAGATGAATGATGTAAGCAATGTTGACAGAGCTGAAACTCAACAGAGACTCACAAAGTAGGAACAGTGTTGCCAGTACTTGAGTCTAAATGGCTGATATTCAAAAGTCAAATATTTCTCTCTAGCAAAGCAAAATTTACAAGTATCTCCAGAATTTGAAATATTCAGTAATAACATTTGGATACCTTGTATCATATTTGTAAAGTCAAAGCCAGGGAACCTAAAATGTTTTATCCAAATTAATTTTAAACATAACAGATGGCACTTTCCTCTTAGCATCTTTTAAACTTATCTTAGTCTGAATGAGATTCTCTACTGTAAATCAAGATGCATATTTTCATTTGTTAGCATGTAAGACTACAAAGTCTAGGAAAAATTAATTAAAAATTAGTAACGTGATGTGTTAAGGAATAAGAGTGATGATAAAAAAGGTTATGTGACCATTAATATGAGCAATCCTCTGTTAAAAATAGTGTAGAATGCCACTGTTAGGCAGTGGTTCTACACTACTAAGAACAAACAAAAAAAGCAACAAAACAACGAGCATAAAAGCATCCCAAAACATTCAAACCTTCAAGAATAAGACAAGAGGCTGTTATAATAACAATCAGTGATTTTTATCAGTGTCTTGAAAAAAAAAAGGCCTTCTGTTTATGCAGTCTCATGTATAAGATGCCTTTTGACATAAACCATGAAGTCACAGTGTAGCTACAGTGTTAATTTACACACAGATATTTATTTACAAAAGTCTTTTCCACAGACACAGGAACACATGCCCATTCATTGACACTCAGTTCTGCCCATCCCATTGAGTGGGCTGGACAGCAGCATATTTTCCTGTTGTCCCAGGCTTTCCTGACACTGCTGTAAATTGCAGGAGCATTTTGCATCTCTCTTCGCCAAGCTCCAGGAATCAGGCATAACATAGAGGTAGGTAGGCTGTTCCTTTCCACTCTTTCACAGCATGTAGTGATTTGATATAGCTGATGGTCAACACCATAAATGAAACAACCTAGCAACTGATAAATGGTTTCCGTACTGACTGCTTGCTAAAACAACTACTAGACTATTTTGATTTAATAAGCAGTTTGGTTTTAAGTTTAGCAATTATTCTTTCTATTTTCATATATTCAGGTGCTGCTAGTTTGAAAGGGATATGGAATTCAGTACTCATGGTATGAATAGAGATCAGTTAATTATTTTGATCCAAATCTCCATTTAAAATGTTGGTTTTTTTTTTCACAGACTTAGGTTACAAAGTGGCAATGAAAAAAATCAAACTCAAAAACTCACAAAGTTTTGTGTGGAGGGAAAATAAAAAAGGGCAAGATCTACTGAGTCCATAAACCCAGGAAGGATTCAATGTTCTGGTGAATAGAATAGAATAGAATAGAATAGAATAGAATAGAATAGAATAGAATAGAATAGAATAGAATAGAATAGAATAGACCAGGTTGCAAAAGACCTTCAAGATCACCAAATACAACCTATCACCCAACACCATCTAATCAACTAAACCACATCACCGAGCACCTCATCCAGTCCCCTTTTAAAGACCTCCAGTAGTGGTGACTCCACCACCTCCCTGGGCAGCCCATTGCAATGGGCAATCTTTCTGGGAAGAACTTCTTCCTAACATCTAGCCTAAACCTCCCCTGGTGCAGCTTGAGACTGTGTCCTCTTGTTCTGGTACTGGCTGCCTGGGAGAAGAGACCAACTCCCACCTGGCTACAACCCCCCTTCAGGTAGTTGTAGAGGGCAATAAGATCTCCCCTGAGCCTCCTCTTCTCCAGGCTAAGCAACCCCAGCTCCCTCAGCCTCTCCTCATAGGGCTTGTGCTCCAAACCCCTCCCTAGCTTTGTTGCCCCTCTCTGGACACATTCCAGCAAGCCAACATCTTTCCTAAATTGAGTGGCCCAGAACTGGACACAGTCCTCAAGGTGTGGCCTAACCAGTGCTGAGTACAGGGACAGAATGACTTCCCTGCTCCTGCTGGCCTCACTATTCCAGGCCAGGATTTAAGAAGACAAATCAGAGATTTGGGTCAATAAAAACCTTGACATTTAGAAGCTATAGTTAGAGTCAAGATGAGGAAGCAAGGCTGATTAAATATCTGTGAAATAGCTCAGATACCCTGTTAAACATAAACAAATCAATGAAAGAGACCATTCCATAGAAAGGCTAAAAATAATCAAGCTACCCCGCTACTTAAAGTAACTAAGAGGCAGGTAAGTAACAGCCTAAATATTTTACAAACAAATTTTATAAAGAAGACAATAAATTATTTAATACATGAGACTAGGCAGTAAATAATATAGATTTAACTTTGGGGTGGGGTGGGGGGGCGGGGGTAGTTGCATATGCAAACAAATTACATACATACATATATATATGTGTCCATCCCAATTTAAACGACTTGGATAGACCATAAGAGAAATTTTTCAAGAGAAACAACAGATTCTCAGTTACACTGCTGTTCACATTAAATTGGACAATACACTTATTAGTGTATCATTAGTTTAAAATTGTATCAGAATGAATTATGAATTACAGGCTGTTGTGCAAAGACAAGGAACCTAGAACACAACATGACATTAAAATCCAAACCATTTCTTTCTTGGGATATTGTACCTAAAAAGGTCATCCTGGTTAAGAAAGGGACCTAAACTCTAAGGCCTTTCACCATGTAGCTAATCATCACCTCACTAATCCAAGTTAAATGTCCAGGGTGGGTGACTCTCATCTAGATGGTTATTCATCTAAGTCTTTAAGAGAGAAAAGATGTGTTGCCATGTGGTGGTATCACCCCAACTACAGAGTTGTAAAATAATTTGCAGTAGCAGCGATTTATTTATAATAAACATTGAATTAAGTCCACTTATTTCAATCTAAACTGCTGAAAGATCAACATGTTGCAGGTCCAAGAACTATATCTGCAATTGACCTATTACCCATTTTTACTGAACTTATCTAAAAGATAAGATTAGAACCAGAGTACTGATTAGCATATTATTAGGCTCAAATGATAGCACATGGACTGGATCTCTAGATGTTTTTAAAAATGCACTACATCTACAGAAGAGGATATGTAATCTAAATTAACACAAATTCAACAATGAAGCAACTAGGTCAGCAGTGTAGATCCCACAGATTTGAGCACCAGGACTGCCATTTTTACAATTAGTAGTATTTCTTATCAGCCTGAAAACTACAGGGTGCTTTTTGTGTAACCTAATTTAGGGCATCTGCATCTGAGCTAATCACTCAAGGTTCCCTTTATAGACAGTGGGAAAAATAGGTGCTTCTGGGTTGACATTAAATCTCAAGCATTTCAGATGTTTAGAGAAATATAAGCAACTAAAAATTCATATTTGTTTCAACCAACTATACTGGCAACACAGTGTGGTGGACTCAAATGCAGAGGACTACTCTGATGTCTAAATTCACTTAAGTGAATCTCAGCCTCCAAGTTTGCAATTAGATGCTAATCATTTGAAAAGTACTAAAGTAGTGCTTTAGAAATGGCTGGAGGGAAAATAATGCAACAAAAGCCTGTATAATGAACTCTATTGAAGAATGGAAGGTCAAGAACTTTCAAAAATGCTGCATATAGGAAGCAGCTGGACCAAGAGGTAAATAAATCTGGACTCAAGGATGCATTAGCATGACTATCCTATTCCTGGAACCTAAGTATCTCATTCAGGATTAGGTGTCTCTGTCTGGAATAGCATTACGAAGTGCAGACACATCTCTTGACCAACAAGTGTTCTTTTATTGAATGTTAACCAATAGTTAAGCTGTCACTTTTCCACTAGGCAAACTCAGCAGGATCTCAGGAGGAAACATTATCTTCACTGAGACTGATCTTGCAATAGACAGACTGAGCTGCCTGGGCTTCTTTTCGAGTTCCTATATTGTGCATGCCTTCAGAGTTGGCTCTACTCAGAAAAGAGAGCAGAACATACTCTTCACAGCAAAAGGAATAAGGTACTACATACCTCCTTTATCTTGTCCCTTCATAGACAACTAAGTAAAAGCACAGACACTGCATGTTGCAATCAACTTCTGTAAAGTTCATGGCTAAGGTAAGGAGAAAAATGTGAAGAAAGGATCCTTCTTACCCATATACACCACATAAACACACATGCATCCTAGTATATGTGCACAGGGTATGATGAATCTTTGTCTAACAATGTATGCCAAAGAACAGTAAAATGTGTCTAAACAGGTTTGTTGTGTCCTTAGACCTACTCAGTTCTTGTTTAGTTATGTGAAAATTACTTATGTTCAGATTTTTTTTTTTAATGGGAAGATATTAGCTCTTTTGACTCAGTACAGCCATCAGGGAAACCCATTTTCCTTATTGTATTGTAATGTAATGTATTGTAGATACATTTTTTTAGCTACTCATCTAGCACTTCTGATCTGGAGAGATAAATTATTGCTAAAAACCTCAGGTCTAAGGAACCCAAAGGCACACAAATGGTGGTCTTCCACAACGGGGTTACAGCATTGGTGGATAATGGGAAAACAGCTGATACTGCCTACCTGCACTTGTACAAAACATTCATCACTGTCCTGCACAATATCCTTGTATCTGAATTGCAGAGACATGGATTTGTCAGAGGGATCACTTATTGCATAAAGCATTGGCTGGATGGTCATACTCAAAGACTTGTGGCCAATGGGTCAAAATCAAAGCAGAGACCAGTGACAAGTGATGTTCCTCAGGGCTTGGTACTGTGACCAGTGACATTTAACATCTTTGTCAGTGACCTGGGTAGTAGGATTGAGTGCATCCTCAGAGAGTCTGACTACAGCACTGTGGTGTGATGTGGTTGATGCATTAGAGGGAAGGGATGACATTCCAGAGGCACCCTGACAGGCTTAAAAAATGGAGTCATGCAAACCTCATGTAGTTCAAGTTTAACAATGTCAAGTGCAAAGTCCTGCACATGGATTTGAGCAATCCCAAGCACAAATAGAGGCTGAATAAAGAATGTCTTGAGAGCAGGTTTTTGAAGAAAGACTTGGGAATGTTGGTTGATGAGAGCCTCAACATGATCAGGCAATGTGCATATGCAGTCCAGGAAGCCAGCTGTATCCTGGGCTTCATCAAAAGTAGCATTGTCAGCAAGTTGAGGGAAGTGATTCTGTGCCTCTATTCCTCTCTTGTGACATCCCATCTGGAATATTGCATCCAGGTCTAGGGCCCCCAATATACCAAGGGTATGGACCTGTTGGAGTGAGTCCAGAGGAAGCCCCAAACATGATCCAAGGGCTGCAACACCTCTCCCGTGATGACAGTCTGTTAGTTGGAGTTGTTCAACCTGGAGAAGACAAGGCTCTGGGGAAACCTTATACCAGGCTTCCAGTACCTTGAAAGGGACTACAAGAAAGATGGAAAGAGACTTCTTACATGGGTATGTAGTGACAGGACAAGGGGTAATAGCTTTAAACTGAAAAAGAGTAGATTTAGATTATACAACATGAAGAAATTCTGCACTATGAAGGTGGTGAAACACTAGGACAAGCTGCCCAGAGAAGTTGTAGAAGCTCCATCCTAGGAAGTGTTGAAGGCCAAGATGGATGGGGCTTTGAGTAAGCTGGTCTAGTGGAAGGTATGCCCACCCAGGTAGCAGGGTTGTAACTAGCTGATCATTAAGGTCCCTTCCAACTCAAACTATTCTGAGATTACAGGAAGTAAAACATACTCAGTATTTCCCTAAACATTGTTAAAGCTGATTAAAAGATATTATAAATGTTGCTAAGTTAAAATATATTTTTTAGGGCCTCTATTAGTTTCTGGGTTTACTAAAACTCATCCAACTCAATATTGTTTCCATTTCTTTGCTCTTCAGGCTGTGGTACAGTGTTGTATTACAATATGCAACCCATATTGCAGCAGCCTGCAGTCATACAAAAATGAGCTAGGGGCAGTCATTTTCTTGAAGTGAGTTGGTTTTAAATTAATATCAACTTACTCAAAAATTGTGATCAGTGAAGAATCTGAAAATTGGGGGGAAAGTAACTGCACATTTTACAGTAACATGAAATTAACTACAAAATTGTTAAAAATAAATAAAAATCCATTTTAAAAATGGGAAAAAAATTGCAGAAAGTACACTTAATTTGGATAAGCTAACCAAGCGTATGGAACTATGCATGAATAGTTTCCATTAATCTCCAGATATCTCAGGCAACCACAAAATAATAAACATAGCTAGAAAAGTTGGTAATGCTTTAGACAACAGTTCTGAGAAGTATCTGCTGCATTTGTTTGTAGGGTTCTGGCTTGCTACATAATCATTTATCTATGATAGCTACACCAGACTCTTCCTCCTTGTGCTTAGTTTACTTTTCTACCAATGCAGAACAAATCACAAGAGCAAGTAAAAATACTAAAATTCTCTTACATAAGATAATAAGCCACATTTGAACTTTAAAGTATAATATGTACACAGTACTCTCACTTTTTGGTACAGTCTTACTCTGGGAACAACCAATTATTGTGGAAGAGGCCTTGTGTTCCAAATAATGGGCTATTCAGTGCAGCAGCGAACATGGTAGGTTCCTGGGATGAAGAAGTAAATAGTGACTCGGGACAGTCATGCAGAGACCTGAGAGGAAAGGCAGAATGGGTGGAAATTTAACAATAAGGGCAAACCACAGGGTTTCAAAAGGGAGTGGACAATGTTCATGAAGCCTTGGGAAATCAAAACCACTGGAATAGTATTTGATGTTGGGCTAAACCATCTATAATAAGTCTTGTAGATAAAGCTTTTCAAGCTCTGAAGAGTTTTAGGAGGGAGGTTCTGAGGACATCACCCCTCTTCGTCCTCCGAGGATCAAGTTTAAATATCCATCATCACATGTATACCCCAAGTGATCCCTGAAGTCTGACTTAGGGGGAAGTCCCTTGAATTCTGCAGCAAGTATACATGGGGATGAGATATGCTATAGAATACTTGTTTACAAGCTTAAAATAAGTGGTTGGGGTTTTGCTTGTTTTTATTTTTTTTATCAGATAAGGAATGAAAATCAATACAGTTAGCTTAGTATTAATATTTCTTGTATTTGTATATGATGTAATTTAATAAATGTTTATAAATCTGTGGTTTCAAATACATTGTTTTCAGTGTGGCAATATATTTTTCACCGCCAAATGTGAAAAACAGATTATGTATTAATGGTATGGGTAAACATTTTTTTTCACATATTTAAAGCATAGCTAACTGTGGAAATCACTGCAACAGGAAGTTACAGAATTCACTGATAAAAGTTACTTAATAACAACAATTCTGTGACTGAGGAGCTCATCGGTACATGTACCTTGATTGAAATGTATACTCCAGCCCTACATGTTCCTACTTGAAACTACGAGCAAGGGAGGTGTTCCCGACAAAGAAACACTGTGTAACTGCTTTGCCTTTGACAAGATTCTAAGCTGACATCTCTGATACCAGGTACCAGACTAGACGCTGCGCAATCTTTTTGGGGAGAGAAACAGCATCATGATTTTGACAAATAGAGATGGTGGCAACTGGAAATGTACTGTTTATCCTGGAGAAGAGGAGGCTCAGGGGTGACCTCATTGCCCTCTACAACTACCTGAAGGGTGGTTGTAGCCAGGAAGGGGTTGGTCTCTTCTCCTAGGCAACCAGCACCAGAACAAGAGGACACAGTCTCAAGCTGCGCCAGGGGAAGTTTAGGTTTGAGATGAGGAGAAAGTTCTTCACTGAGAGAGTCATTAGTCACTGGAATGGGCTGCCCGGGGAGGTGGTGGAGTCACCGTCCCTCGAGGTGCTCAAGAGGAGATTGGACGTGGCACTTGGTGCCATGGTCTAGTCATGAGGTCTGTGGTGACAGGTTGGACTCGATGATCCTTGAGGTCTCTTCCAACCTTTTTGATACTGTGATACTGTGATACTGTGATGTGTAGAAGACTGCCACTTATGGGCTGATACAGAAAAAGATGAGCTAGTATTATAGATGGAAAGATTTCATTGCAAATAGAATTACAAGATTTTTTTTAATGTTTTGTTTAACATCTCTTTTCTCTGATGAGCATTTCTGTCTGTTGGTTTTGAATTTTATGTCCACTAGCCTACTTTCTGAGATGCATCTCCAGTCTTAGCAGTACATCCTGCTCTTGTGATTATGGTCCAAGACTGCCGATTCACTGCTGCTTTCTCAAACAAAATTATATTAAAAATTATTACTTCTGAAATACAGACCATTATGATAAGTCATCATGTCTCACAGTACAGTTTAATTATAAAAAATACCTCCAGGTTTCTCAAGGTTTGAGTATATTTTGTCCATAAGCAAGCAAACAGTCCTGCTGCAACCTTTAATTTACCCTCCTCATCATTTTTTAGTAGAAAGTACATTCATATCACAGCACACAAGTCTGTTATTAATCATACAGAGCCTTATGACAAACATTAATAATAAAAATAATGACAAAAATGCAAGCAAACTGAATCAGATAATCTGGTGTCCAAAATAAGTTAGATACCACATTGTTTGTTTTGATGTGTGTTAGTAAAACTAACTATGTATTTCATTGCAATAAACCTGCTAACCTATCTGAAATTTGAGACCCTTTCCTTTATTTCCTTTCTAATTTTTTTGTATAGCCACATTCAAAGTTTTTACACACACTCATAATATTTTAGCTAAAGACGATCTCTTGTGGATCAAATAAGCAAACACAAACAATCAAACAAAGCCTTCTTGGAACATCTCAAGATAACATGACCATTTTGACTTTACAGGAATTATTTTGTATATGCAAGAGATCTGCCTTGAGCTAAACGGCAGAGCAAAGCGCAATGCTATGTTTAGGACCTTTGAAGGAAATTAAATGCTTCTGAGTTTTGTCATTCCTATCCTTCTAAACACCCATTATTTACTTGAAGCTTGTATTTCTCAGGTCCAGAATGTCAACCTTTTATTTCCACTTAGCAAATGCCTCACTCAGGAACAACTGGAACAGCTTCTGAGGAAAACAGCCTACTGGAGTGAAACCTGGGATTGTGCCATTTAGCTTTAGAGACTTCATTTAGATGCCTAAAGTGAAAGATATTTTTTCTTGACTCTTGGTCCAGGTTCCTGGTCTGAATCACCCTGTCAGGGATTCCTTTTATTTTTACTGACATCAGAGGCAATGAAAGAAAATAGGCAAGTAATTTACCTATCAGATGTAGGTATCTAAAGTTAAGTATTTCATACACTCCCCAGTTGTGACTGTATTACACAACACCAGGGACGATGTTACATAAATGGTGGAGTTTTTTTTACATTTCATTCCACAAGCCTGAGAAACTGAAGTCTAATACATAATCTCATTATTAAAAAGACTGAATAATAAATTATTTGACCTAACACATCAAGAAAATATGTATACATAAAATCAAAACATTTCAGAAAGAAAAAATTATTAGTAAAGTACATTATGTTTTATCTCTATTTTTAGGGACATTATTTTTAAAAATGAATGAGAAATGAACATGAAAGACAATACATACACATAAAAATGTAGTTTTCCTATAATTGTATATGGTACATTAAAGAAGCAAGACAATCTACTGTCATTTTGAAGAGGATAATCTCCCACTCATTGTTTGCTTCTGAGCATCAAGAATTTCACCCTTTTCCAATTGCAGCATGTTGCAGTAGCTTCATTTTATCACAGAGCCATGAAGCAGCTCCCTTCTGTCAATCCTTGCAGCCGCATTGCTGCTTTCAGTTCCCCATATAACAGACAAGTATATTTCAGCATGGAGAAACTGTATGAAGACAACAAACACAGAAGAGAGAGGAAATAATTCCTGCAAAAGGCCTGGCAGAACAGAAAGTGCACAGCTACAGATGCAGATATAGACTCAAATTCCTTCTCATTATATTTGTTCTGCTGTTGATTCTTGTAAAACAGGTATGCAAATATATTCTTAGCAAGTATTGAGTATAAAAGGAAGAGGAGGAAAGTGTGACCCCTGAAATAGTATTCTGCAGTTAAACTGGTGTCTGTAAAACAGGAGGTCATGCTAAAGAAAATAATTTAAAAAATCTCATTACCAGTAAGCTGCCTGCTGAGATAGTGACTCCTCTCAGAGACTACTGCATCTTTTAATATTGAATTCTCTACACTGGAGCAAAGAGGGAGAGAAAAAGGGAGAGGAAGGTCCTTAATTTCATTAGATTTTGGATTTCCCTCTGGAGATACCTATCTATCTCCCTTGACAAGTTCAGAGGCTTAGGGCATTTCTTAGCTTCTTTCAAAGGCATAAGCAGAACATTGAGGATTCAAAGCCTAAAGACGACCCATGCAAACCATGGGTACCAACATGTACCATCACTTCTGTGCTATTCATTCATAAGCTAAGAATCTTATATTTACTGTACAATCTGATGTTAAAATAAATATATAACTAAAGAGAAGACTTTGAGTCATATCCCAATTTTGTTTAAATTGCAGCATCTCCATTATGAGCAATCTGTTCTTTAGTTTCGAAATAGATTTGAAGCTGCTAAATGGAAACAATAAGTTTCATTTGCAAAATCCAACTGTATAACAAGAAAATGAAAGATCCGATATCTATGTAAGTAAGTGCAGTGAGTGGATGTAATTCTCCACAGTCTAAAATACAGTATTATCATCTACACAGATAAAAAAATTAACATTGAGTGGCTGAAAATGCTAATGGTTTGAACTGGCAAACTTTTGCATCCAGCTTCTTACAAAATCCTTCAGTAACTGTGTGACATGTAGGACAGCACAGTGTAAGACATGTCATAATAGCACAATTGTTGATAATGTCATTACCTCGTTAATGACAATACAATGCATCATCTAATAAGCAATAATAATTAAATTGTTGATTTACAGCAAAATGAAGCTGTTTCATTGGCATTTTGGACTAAGCAGTAATACTATGAAAGGAGAGGCTTTATGTATATTTACTTTTCAAACAGGATTTTGTATTGCATTGTTACTGTGATGTAATAAATGAGAAAAATAAGACAAAGTTTTCTAGAATAATACCTCAGAGCACTTGTGTTTTTGAAGGATCACCATGTTTGCATGCATTTGAAAACAGTGTCTCTGTAATTTTGGTTTTATACAGAATTATCTACAGCTAGACAGGGAAGGTCATACTTGAAAACACCATAGATAGTATCTTCTGTTTCATCTGGTTTTGGGGTGGGTATGGTTTGTTTTGTTGTGTTTTTTTTTTTTTTAATAGCAGATGGGAAATCTGCCACTAAATCCAATGCAAAAATTATGACATATGAAAGTCCTATTTAGAAGTGCTTTAGCCACAATGTTTTACAAATTTGGCCCACAATTTTCACTTTTTATGGGCAAGAAAGTGTTTGGCATCTTTTTTGTAAAGGATAACCCCCAATGATATTGAAAAGCATGTCATCTACAAGTGCCAGACACCCAGCAGACAGCCCTAAGCTAGCATTCAGTAAGCCAGCCGAGATCTTGTTACCTCAGTAGCTGTGAAAGAATGAATCAGCAATACCCAAGTAAATACCTGGTCTAACAGTCAACATGGAGCTCAGCACTCCTGTAGCTACATTGCTGCCAACAGAAGAGTTTACCAAGATGAGATCAAGTCATGCAGTAACTGCAATATGGACACAACTGAAACAGGTCACATAGAATTAATGTTGCACTGTGATGGTAAAAGACAAACTTAAAAAGAACTGAAAAAGAGAGACAGAAAATATGAAGGAACAACATGGTTATAACTTACCAAGCTGAGGCCACAGTACTAACTTCCATTATGCTAAAGATTATTCTCAATGATCTGGCAGGCCAAGCAAGCAATGAGCTAGCAAAATATGAAGGTGACAGAAAACAATTTAAATTAATCAGAACAATTAAACCAGGAATTTCAGAGATACTCAGTTAAGTGAATCACCTCCTGGTTGTTTGTACCTAAATTTTTAGCATATTCAGGCTGCATTGTTTGCACATAATCAAAATGTGAGGATTAGGCTCGAGGTGAGGAGAAAGTTCTTGAAAGAGAGAGTTGTTAGCCATTGTTATGGGCTGCCAAGGGAGATGGTGCAGTCACCATCCCTGAAGGCGTTCAAGAAGGGATTGGATGTGGCACTTGGTGCCATGGTTTAGTAGTCATGAGGTCTTGGGTGACAAGTTGGATTTGATGATCTTTGAGGTCTTTTCCAACCTTGTTGATTCTATGATTCTATGAACTGAGGAAGTGGAATGCACAGGGAAATTCCACAAAAGCATAAAATCTTAACATTATTAAGCACACAAAGTAATTATGTGTGTGAAATTGGTGACTTTCACTCACCACACGAAGATAACTTATGAAACTACCTGCATTAGCAAACTGAAAATACTTCTGCATTCTTGCAACACCTCGCACACGCATTTGCATTACAATTGAATCACCTGGGCATTTCAACAATAAGCTAAGAATTTTTACCACCCATCATGTATTATACAATCTTATTGTTTGTTTATTTATTCCGTAAAAATGGGCATGGCTTAATTTAGACAGTCTCTTTTTACATATGCAATTATTTTGCCCTCCTTTCACCTGCTTGGTGTATCTGTCTGCTTTCTCTAGTGTTATGCTTAGGACATACTAAATATGCTTAACTTATGTACTGTAAACAGAACATCTCATGCATGAAAGTAAACATGTATGTATGCCTTTGCCTTAGAAGGGGCCTACCAATTAGTTATGTGCTGTGTAAGGTCGAGGGAAAGAGCCTCAATCTTCACTCCTGCCAGCACAGCAAGTACTACAACAGCGACAACAGCAAGGGAAGGGCAACATCAGCTGGATTAGTTTATTGATGGGCATGATCAGTTGAGTTTTATATCAAACGCATGAAGAACATTATGGAAATTAACATCAACATCGAAGCTGTTGTAAGAGGCTTGTGAAAAAAGGCCACCAATGAAAGATGGTGCCTCCACACGCAAGTGATGGCTACAGGTGGCTGGCTCCACGCATAGGGTACCAGTGCCACAACAACAGGGTCACCCCACTGAGGCGGCGTCAGCAGCCCCGACCCCCTCAGGCCACCCTGTCCCTCTCCTCAGCCTTCCCACGGTCCTCTGGTCCCCAGTTCCGCTCGCATTGAGGCGTCCCCTATTTCTTCCCGCCTTTTCGCGCTCCTTCCCGCTGACGCCACGTCCCTAACAACCGTGCCCACGCTCTCTTTCTTTTCTTCCTTCTCTCTCTTCTTCCCTCCTTCCTCCTCTCTCTCCCGCCTTCCTTCCCTCTCTTCCTCCTTCGTTACCTCTCTCCCTTCTTCATTCCCTCTCTCCCTCCCTCCCTCAAGGCCGCGCGCATGCTCCGGGCGCGTGCGCGTGGCGGCGCGTGGCGGCAGTCTGCAGTGCGGGCGGGCGGGCGGCGCGCGGGGCGGAGCGGGGGCGCGCGCGCGGCGGCGGCGCGGAGTGAGCTGCGGCGTGAGCGGCGGGCGGGCGCGCACCGAGCCGCCGTCCCTCCGGCCCCAGCACCCCGGCGGGACCTCGCGGCCCAGCGCCCTCCTCCGCACCGCGGACAGCTCTCGGCGCCTCCTGTAAGTGCGCCTCGAGTGCCGGCGGCGGCGCGGGGATAAATCGGGGGAGGGTGGCCCCGGGATGGCATCCGCCCGCCGGGCGAGGTGCGGACGAGAGCACTTGCCGGAGTGCCGGTGGCGGAGCTGCCCGGCTGGCAGCGAGACTGGGAGGGACGATGCTGGCTGGGGTTGCCCCACACGGGGCTTTTCCTCCCGGGGTTGAGGCGCGGCGGGGGCTGAGGAGGGGGCTGCCGGGAGCGGTGTGGTCAGCGCGGCCGCTCCTTCGCGCTCGGGGATCATCCTTACCGGGAAAGTTAATAAGCACGATCGGTCCTCGCTGCTCCGTATGCGGGACTCGTTGTTTCGCGAGGGAGATGAAGGGAAATTGTGTCCGCAGCGATTCGCCGTGAACTGTTGCGAGATAAGCGACCGAATCGTGCATCGATCCGGATATAAATACCGACAACATCAAAAGGAAACACTGATCTGTCGCTTAACAATTTGCGCTTGGAAGTGTTCTGGTGAAAGTGGATGTCGCTGGCGTGCGTGTGAAAAGACATAGCGCAACGGTCCTTATTTTTTTCCAGTAGGGAAAAAAGACCGTGCGAAGCCGAAGAGCAGGAGCAGTCCTCGCAAGGTCATCACACCCATTGGGGAGGCAGAAGTGCTCCCGGTCCTTGCGATCGCGTTACTGGTATTCTTGCTGCCTGTAAGAAATGTTTTAAATTTTATTATTATTTTATTTTATTTAACACGCGAGCTGTCTGCAGGACATGCCTCGGGTACCGTTTGCGAAGGAGTGCGCTCGTCTCGCCCCTCCAGCGCTGAAGGTGCGGGGCGGAGGTGCCGCGCTCCTGCTATTTACTTCGGCATCAGTCGGAGTGAAAATGAGAGGTGGGAGGAGATTTTACAAAAGCTTATGTGCGATCCAAGTCATTTCCCACACGAAGGCGTGAGGAAGAGGAGGAGGGAAAGGAGACGACAGGAGAGAGAATTTAATTTCCAGAGATCAGAACAAAAGGAGTAGCAGGTTGAGGCAGATCGTGACCGGGGGGTGAAGCGGGGGGGGAATGCGAGGCATTTTCCGCGCTGACCCGAGCGGAGAGGAGTGCGGGGGCTCTGCAGAGGCCGGGGGCTGCGGGGCTGCGGAGGGAAGGGCGCGGACGGGGGCCAGCCAGGCCAGCGCAACTTTGCGCGCAAGCACTGCTTGAATATGAGTTGGCCGCCTTGGGAAGATGTGTCGTGTGTGCGGGGGCGAGGGGTGCCTGCCCGTGAGGCGGTGGTCTTCTCCCTCTTTTTCCTAACGGCGTTGCAGCGGTCTTTAGCCCCCGGCCCCCGCTTGGAAGAGCCGGATCCCGGCAGTGCGGTGCTGAGGGAGAGCGCTGAGTACGGCGCTGTGGCGGGGACTCTTACTCAGTGCACGGGTGCCACGCCGAGACACGGAGCACTACGATGTTCCCGCTGTGGGCTCCGGCCGGGGCTTGATGTGGAAGGCATCCCCAGCGCCGCATTGCCTCTTGTACAGCCCGCTCCCATACATCTCGAGTCTCCCCGCCCCGCGCTTTACCCTCTGCCGGGTTGCCTGTGCCGCTAACTCTCCCAGTGGAAGGCTTCCCCCGCCCCTCCCGGAGGTGTCCCCATCCCCCGGAGTGCCCCGCTCTCCCCACTGCCCTACGGAGAAACACTCCCTTCTCAGCGAGCAGCCCACTCCCATCATGAAGCCACCTGCACAGTCCCCCGCACACTCCCTCTGCATTATGTCCTCAACCCCGCGAGCCTTTCCTCTGCTGGAGTGTCCCCCCCGGGACGGCACTCCGCAGCCTTTCCTTCAGCCCAGGTTGGCTGTCACCGACGTGTGGAAAGCCAGCAGGCGACTGGGGGGAGAAGGAGGGGAGGGGGCCGGTCTTACGCAACTGCAGCGCCACCCGCCTCGAGAAGAGCTCTTTCGGAAGCTTTTCTGAAGTGGGAAGGGGCTCTCCGCCTTCCTAGGGCAGGGAGTGGGAGCCCGACCCTCACCGTGCAGAGCTCTCGGGCCAGCCGGAGCTCCCGCCCTCTGCAGGGGTGCCAGCGTGGGAAAGCTGCGCTCCCAAATCCCGCATCGTTTGAAGCGGAGCAGCAAGGCCGGGGAAGGGGGGCGGCGATTACCTACCTCCCTGGCTTTTCGGCTGACAAGGAAACCGTGCGGATAGCAGGGTAATTTTAAAACCTGCCCTTTTAATTGACATTAAAATGTGATTACTTGCATGCCAGAGCCTTGGCCAATTAGCAAAAGGCCAAAGGTATGAATAAATTTCATGTTATTGTACAGGTGTTCCTGTAACAAATTTTGAGAGATACAGGTATTCTAACAATTCTGCTGGCAAAATATTTTTTAGCAAATGTTTGTGTGGGTAGATGTTATTTTTCTTCATATGCTGGAAAGTTAAGGTCTAAACTACCTCTTCATGAAGAAGAAAAGGATGTACCTATTTACTAACCAGACTATGATGGAACAGATTATTCACATTCAGAGAAAAACAAGTATGTGAGGAGGTTCAGGTTTTGTAAAAAATACATATTCATTAGCACTTTCAGAATACATACTAGTGGTTTGTTTCTGTGACACATTTCAGACTCACTAGTTTTCACTACTACCCTTTTGCTTGATAGAAGGCCTTTTTCTGCCTGAAGAACACAGTTCACTTAACATCAGTTTACTTGAAAGGTCTTCTAATACAGCATTAGAGCAGCACTGTTCATTTCAGATTTGTGAACTGCAATCAATTTTAATTAAAAATTCAATTACATTTTGCTTCTCCATTCAACCAGAGCATGAAGTAGTCTGCGCTGATGCTGCTGTCAAGGAAAAGTAAGGAAACATATTCTTAATTTTCATTATGTTTTCATGCCTTTTAATTAAGGATTGAATACTTACCTTGTTGGGCTGAAAAGGAGTTAAGCCACTAACTTTTTTGACATAAAACTGCAGTAGTTAATCAGTTTTCTAGATTGCTCTGTCTTCATGCCCCATGCATGTGTGTACCTGTACATAGAATTACATAATTGTTTTTTCAGCGTGCCTTCTGCTCTGTAACGTCCAGCTATTGACAGCACATCAGCTGTGTTGTCCAGCAGTATCTACCTCAGACTATCACAGCATTACATAACCTCGCAACTGCAGAGCACACGCCAGAGTTGTCCCCACTGCTGGCAGTCCCATTGTACAGTTACCCGTGTGCACTCACCTGATGCAATGTACCAGAACAATCATAGTTGATAGTATAGTACCAACTAGAAAAAAAATACACTCTGGTCAGAATGGTATGGCCAAGTCACAATGGGTGTGTTGGTGTAGGGTGAGACAGGCAGAGCACAGCAAAACAGAAGGCTGCCCCCTCAGACTTTAGAAATTGGGCTGGCTATGTGGGATGGAAGCGATGCAATGAAGCTGGCTTTGCTGCTCTTTGGAAAAGGCACCACATGTGTCCCAGAGTGCAACATCCTGCTGACTGCAGTGTGTCTGGGGACATCCTGGGGATCCTGGTGTGCCTAAGACTCCAAGGCATGAGGAATGGGCTGCAGTACCATGCTCCCGCAGCTCCATTTGTCTTTTCAGTGTATTGGGATGCCATAGCATCTTGACTTGCCTTTCTGTCTTCAGTATTGCGGTCAGAATCTAAATGTAAGAGTAATGAACACATGAATAGAGTGAACTTTGTTAAGGGAGCTTCCAAAATTGTTTACTTTTCAAGTTGTTGTCCTGGTTCTCAGTTTTGGAATTCTAATTTTATGTCTGGCTGCATTGTGCATTCCTGAAATTTTGTATTATGTCTGTGTGTTGTGCTTGTATTTTTGGTGTTCAGGTCTGTAAATTTTGCATATTTCCTGTGAATGTCTCATCAAGTAATTCTGGCTCATCCTTTAATTGTGAATAAAACAGCAATGTACATTAACTGAAGTCAGAGCTAAAAAACATAACATATGGTAGTTGATTTTTTAAAGTACTTAGAATTGAAACACATAGCACCATGAGGAACTGTGCACCTTGTCTGTGATATCAAATGTTTTCAGTGCTGGCCCTCATCCCTTTGGTTTTAATGAGTATTTTTTTACCAGTATTGATTAGGGCTAAATACCTTTTGTCCATTAGAGTGGTCAAATAGGAAGCTTATTTCAGAGTAGTTTTGATTGCCAATAGATTTTGCACTTTCCTTTTATTTTCTCTTACACTGTTAGGGAAGAACAACCTTGTGGTCTTCCTCATGTCTCATTTTGTCTCAGACTTCACTGCAATGAGCACAGACTTGGGCCCCATTTTTTTGTGGGTCCCCATTACCTGCATTTGCATACCTTTTGCCATCCTATACATCCTTGTCCCTTTTCTTCCTTTGGAGTGTAAATCTGTTTTACTGTGATCTAATTGCATATTTGGATTGCTTGTCTCTTTATGAATTACCTTCTTCACTATTTCCCTTAATCCTTGGGGAAGATGATGACTTCCTCTGTAGCTTTTCTGTGTGACATCACTGAAAGCATTGCCTGATACTGGAGTACAGCACAAATAAGGAAGGCTGTGAACATACCTAGTGCGGTAAGATGTAATCTTAGATCCAGATGGGCTCCCATCACAGGGAGGTGCTTTATTACCTCAGCACCAACTATTGTCTTTATTCATAGGAAGACTCTGGAATTTTATACTATTGCTCTGAGAATAATAGCTATAATCTTTTTCAGAGATAATGGAACAGATGATAAAAAGGGTACTTGTTCTTGGAGTACAAAATCTCTGGGCAGTGCTTAAAATCCATATTGCTTTTTAAGTTATGATTTAAGTTGCTGAGAATATATATGTATTTTTTCAAGTTGTGATTTAAACCCAGTGCATTCTATGATTTTGTGATTATCCACAGGGTCTCTGCTTTCAGGAGCTTTTCCACTCTTAGATATGAATATGACCCAGAGGACAATAATACACAAGTAGGAAATTAAGGCAGATTATTAGAGATGGTCTCATAGCTGAGAGTTGTAAAAAGTAAGTAGTTTCAAGGAGGCAGCTGAAGGAGGGGGAAAAGTAGAGATTGCTTGATACTCAATTTCACTGCTGTATTTATAAAAATATTAAGCTGTTTTTCTTCATGATTATTCCCCTGGGGATGGTAAGGAGCAGAATATGTTTTGTAAAATAACTTGTAAAACCACTGTTAATTAAAATAAACAATATTCATTGGGAGTGAGATGGCAAACACATCTTTTCTTGGTCTAAACATGATGTATTCCAAAACTCTGATATCAAGGACAAGGGAAGGTGTATTACAGATACTGCTGAAGATCTACCTTGACCAAACCCCATTAGAACTTCTTTCCAGTCCCAGACTGTACAAATGTAACAGAACATAGTATAGCTTCCTGAATTTCATTATCTTGGAAGATCAAGAGTTTATGACATTCTTGAGTTTTTCACTAGCCTATGATTGTTAAAGTAATCAGAAGTGATAATTTGAAGTAATCAAGTAGCTATTTTAAGTTAATAAAATAATTTTCTACTATGAAGATAAAGAATTTGAAAATCACGTTATCATCATAAAGCCATTTGAGGGTGAATATCTACACAATCATCATTACAAGAGTCTAAATTGATGTGTGGGAAGAAAACAAGCTGTAATGATTTTTACAGCTTTTACACATAATATATGAGACATTTTTATTAAAATGACCTTTAAACACTTTTGATGTAAAGCAGATTTAATTTTAAATAATTGATTTCAGAAAAGCATCATTGTTTTTATGCAGCTCCAGTATATAATTTACCAAAGACCAGAGGAAAAAAACAAACCCCAAACCATTTTACCTATTTCTTGTTTGCTGACTTAGTCTATTTTGAAGTTCATTGATGAAAAGGCATACAAAACCTGAGATCCATGGTGGTGAGACTTACAAATGCACTCTTTTTAATTTTTTGTTTGGTTGTACCAGGATATCTTCATAGCATGGTTTAACATGAGAAAATAGAGAAATTTTGTTTAACTTGCAATGAGTTGAATCAAGCAGAGCAATAACAGCCAGTGGGATTACCTTGATTGTTCGAACTTTGATGAAGAATATACTGTCAGAACTGTACAAGTCAAAACATGTACTCAGGAAGAAAACAGGCTATGATGAGAATTTACAGAGCTTTTAGACCAATAAATATAAGGCTCAAAACCTTTTGATGAAAATTACTTTAATTAGTTTAAACTTGTAGTGAAATAGGAAGTTGTGTTCTAGAGATGAAAAGCTTTCAGATTCATAAATGTTTAACTTTACAAGGGAGAATAATGAGAATTTTGACCAAGTATCTATCACAGTCTATAACATTTGACTTGGTAATAATTTCCTGTTCATAAAACACATACATATTTTGGGGAGGCAAAAAAAAAAATCAGCCTTGATTTAAGGATCACAAATAATGGAAGATTTATCCCAATTCTCTCTAAGCTTTTCTGATAGTTATCCTTAGTGTTAAAACGTATCCTGGTCCTGAACTTCATTACTGATTCTTGAGCCAATCAGTCCTTGTAGTAGTTGAAGGAATATTAATCTTATGTAGGTCAGCTTTTGAGCCAGGTGAGTGTAAAGTACCTTTGAATTGATTTTAGTACCTAAAAATAATTTAACATATTTCCAGTATGTTACTTTTTAAATAAAAGATTAGTGTTCCACTTGGTAGAAAATATTTTACTCAAAAGTAGAGATTAAATCACTCCGTATAAGATGGAATTAAATGCCACTGAGAAGAGCTGAGTGTTATCCTCTTTGTGGACTGCATTTGAGAATATCTGTGTATTAAATTAGGCTTTATTCAGAATGGAGTCTTCTAAAATTAGAATGTCTTGTTTATAAAAGCTCTTAGAATACAGCATATTTCTGTGTACTCTTATCTGCTATATTTAGAAATACAAAGTATCCGAAGGCTCTTAGAGAATGAAAATTACTAGTAGTTTCAATTTAAATGGTTTTGTTTTTGAATAGAAGTTGGTGTATAGAGACCCCAAATCTGTGAAATTAGTGAAAGTGAACATTTTGGCAAGGTCTTAGCACTGAAAATAAAATCAGCTCATATAATGGATAACACTGCAGAAAGATACTGGTGCAAATATAGATAATATTCATATCCAGCTCATATCCACTTGATATTGCTGTAGTTGATTTTCTTTCATATATAATGTTTTTAAAGCACTCATTTTTCATTTTGTATGTATATCTTTTTCAGATGATAAAAATGGTGCCAGCATTCAGAAATGGTTTTTAAACACTTGTTTTGAATTGCATGAAAGACTTTCAGTTTGAAAGTATGATAGCTTGAAAAGGAATTCTAGTTTGATGCGTAAACATCGGATCATACTGACAAATTTTACACACTAGACTGGTTTATAAGAGAAGACTTTATTTTCAAATGCACACTAACAAAGCTTGACCTGTATTTCTCACCTTTTTTTTTTTTGTTTGTTGGTTTGGTGGGGTTTTTTTTTGGCATCTGATTAGGTAATGTTAGTACTCTTGGATCTGATCACATCAACCAAATTGTAAGATCAAGGGATGCAATGTGCTGCAGTAGGCATGGAATCAGACACTTGGCATTTATGCAGAATGACAAAAATTCAGAATATTAGCATGTTTTTTTTTGCCTTGAAATCGGAACGTTAGGTGTTTTACCCTGTTAAATTTTTATATTATGGATCCTCAAATGAGGAGAATCAGAGAACGACAACTTGTTTTCCCTGTGTAAGTACATAAAATAGGCCTTCCTCCTTCTGTCAGTGAATTTCTAATGATAGATACAATGATAGTATGAAATGCCAAATTGCTTAAGAGAAGTAGCTTCTCAAGATCAATTTTCATCCTGAGATATTGTAAGTAGATTATTTCATCATTCTTCATCAAGAACTTTTGTTTACTAGAGTTTTCTCTTACTATGATACACATAGGATGCGTGCTTACGTATTTAATTCAAAGACTTTTTTAAATTGTTTTAATTCTTGTCTGGGGAAATAGGTGGGCTGGATGCTTTACATTTTTCTCAGGTGTCTGCCACAAAGAGGTGCTACTGGCACACAGTTCAATAAGTAATACTCATTTCCCCGTGGTTTAAGAGGTGATCATTACTCATCCAGGCTTCCAGCTGTTATATGAGAATGTAATCCTGAAGTGTCAGTAGGTACTAACTCTGCCTTATGACTTCTCTCATCCTTCAGCCTTTACCAACCCCTTCTTCCTCCCTCTCTGACTCTGCTTTGGTCTTTGATTCTGCTCCAGCAGTCTCCTGTTGCTTCAGAGTCTCCCTCACCTTAATGATACCTGGCTGCGTGTGTTTCACCATGGTGGATGCCTCATTCGTTGTGCATTTTAGCTGTGATTTTGTGGCTGGTTTTTAAACCGTGAGCTTTATTAAAAGGGATCTAGCCTTTGTACATGTTCTAGAGAGTGCAGCTGTATGTACAGTGCTAAAAGGCTAAATATTTATTACAGTTTCAACAACATCTAAGAGATACTGTAACTACAGCTTGTGCAGAAAGATAGGTACATATTCAGGGATTTCATGGAGTGACTTTGAACTAATCCATGGCAGATAGCAGAGTCTGAGTCTATCTTTTGCAAACCTAATTAGGATACAGTTATTCTGGAGGTTGTGAATTACATGTGCTAATATACTAAAACTAGCCCTAAACCAAATGTATGATGTGCCTGCACCGAGCCCAACACAGGAGTACAGCACTTAGCATGGCTTATAAAGTCAGGTTTTCATCCTGCCCTTGAGCAGATTGTACAGTGTGTGCTACATTCTGCTTGTCACCAGCGGGGCCGTTTGAAGTGTCAAAGCCAGTGAACGAAAAGATGTCTCGGGTACATGCTCTGCTCCAGCTGCAGGAGCTGCAGTGTGGATGCACCCTAGAACACATTCTAAACAACTGGGTTTGTATCCAAGGAAAGCTGGAGTGGTATTCTTGGAGTCTATAAGACTTTAAGAAGTCACGGTATTTTTTGAACAGATGTTCAGTACATCTGTGTTCTTTCTGTGTATCTGCCTGCTTTGTCTCTTGAATCATTCTCTTCAGTGCCCTGACTCCCCAGATCTTTGTGCAAGCCCCAAGATACAGCTTCTTGTAAATCTGCATAGTAGAAACATAGCCTATGGATTCTTTTTTTTTGTAATGGTGGTGTAGGAAGATGTGATATAGGAGACTGAAAATGTTACAACAATTAACATAACATACTCTGTGTTTTGTATTTCTAAATGCTGTTGTCAATGGTCCTCCTATCAGTGTGTACATGATATCTATGTTGTTAATTAGCCATGACATCTATGTTAATTAGCTTAACGAAATCTATTAATTCACTCAAAGCAATTTGCTTTCTTAAGACAAGAATGAGCTAGGGAACTTTTTGTTAGTTAATTGCTATCACTTGTGAGACATATTACTTTAGTACCTCCTTGAAATGCCTTTCACTGAATGTAGATTTTTTCATAACATACAACTACAAATACATGACAACAATTTAACAAGGTTATGAATTGTTGCATGAGACATCCATGGTAAATACAAAACAATGAAGTAATTTATATTTCAATATCAAACAGTTCTACCATTACTTTGTACTGCTATTCTAATATTGGTGAAATACAGAAAGTCAATTTAAAAGAAATTTCTGCAATTTCATTCACTTCAAATATGTGAAAAATAACTGTCCAACTATGGCTTGTATTTGATGGGTGCCTGTTGACTGAGGAGGCAGAAAGATATATTGAAAATTCTACTGTCTTTGTTTAAATTGCAAGGTGTTGCAATATGTGACTTCTTTGAGCTGTACGCATCTCCCTGTTATTGGCAGGAGTGTATTAGTGGCGACCAATAACAGTATATTAATGTCAGTTCATCTCCAGAAGAAAGAGTTTCCTAAATGCTCAAGATTTTTCCAAGACTATATGTAACAGAGATATCTAGAGATTGTATTTCTCAGTGTTGTTCATGAAAACCTGACTGTTTACTGTGTTCTGCACTTACATACTCAGAAGGGCTTTGACATCTATAGCTGTGTGAGACAACTGATAGATTCCCTATTTCTGCAACTCTGCATTTTGTCACTGAGGATAGTAACTTATTAGACTCTCAATTCTAGTAAGACCTACACAGCAGCTAGTAGCCCCTCAGTTGTGGAGTCCTGTTTTCCATTGAAAACACCTACAAGAAGTCAGAAAAAATTAGCAGGTCCTTGTTTGGAACAATTGAAGTTCATGGTATCACTTTGGACACTTGAGTAATGAGATAATCTTCTACAAATGTTGAATCTAGGAAAATAAACAAAAAAAATAAGGGATCAGGTTCACACTAGTTAGAGAGGCAAAGTCATCATGTGTCAGCTGTGCCATTTGACCATTCTGCAAAAAATCAAATTACAGTAACAGTGACTTCAATGTGGTTGTACAGCAACCACCAGTGAGCAGTGATATTATTAGTGATGCTGAGAAGCACAGACATAAGGAAATATTCAGGAGCAATTGGAAGGATGGCTTGATTATGCTTCATTATTAAAAATTCCAGAGTTGAATGTGAATTGGAAGTCTTTGAATTAATCCTATCCTGAAGTAGCTGGATCAAAGTCCAAGGCCATACATATATAAGGACTTTATTCTGTGAACTGATCTGTCAAATCCTCACTGGAAAAAATGGATCAAGGAATGGATTTGAATAATGCAAAGTACGTCTGAACCACCAAAACACTTCTGCAAATGATTGGATGTAATTACATGGGAAAATCTGTTGGTTTGAAAACAGAGTTGACTAGAAATGTAGGTGTAAGTGTTCAGCAAGCTCATAGCCTGAAGGAGATGAGAGTTGGGGAAAAGGAGAAGGTGTGATCATGAATCATGTCAGAAATGTAGGCAGGATCAGATCTTCGAGGATTTCAGTGCTAGGAAGAAGACAATTTAATCATGAAGAAAGAGGGAAGTGAGGGAAAGGAGTAGGATAACAAAGCAGAAAGCAAAGGTTTCAGTATCTAGGAAAATGAAAGTAGGCAGTCTCTCACAGAAGGTGATTAATTAGAAAATTAGCAATGGATTCATCATTTTTCACAATTTTTTAAAGTGTTGTGAGAAAACTTCACAGGGAAAATTTTAATTTCCAGCAAACACTGAATTTAATGATAAATCCAGCTGATTACTGATGCTGTTCACTTAACTGCTTCTTCAGATGTGTGATAACCAGGCTGTATTGGACCTGTACTAGGGCAAAAGCATCTGAGGTTAAGTGCTTAGAGCCTTACTGAGGTGCCAGTAGCTAGGTAGCTGAGCTGCAGTAGCTTTGCTTACACATATGTGAGAGATTGGTGATAGATGTAGCTGTTGGGGAGGAAGGGAATCGAGACGGTTTTAAGTCACATGCAAGTCAGTCCTAAAAATGACCAGAGAAACACCCTCAGTGCCTGCTCCCTCTGACAGGGAGTTCTGTATGGATTCAGGGAAACTTACTTGTCTGGAGGCATTTGCAGTATGAAACTAGGTGGGGAGAAGGGGTGAAAAAAATAAAATGTGAAGCATTTGCATAAGACTTCATGTTTTCTCATCATATGATTCATGGATCTTATGACTGAACTGCTGCTTTTAAAAATCCTGCTTTTCTGTTAGTTTGGGGCCCTGATTTTGAAGTATTTAAATGACAAGTTGCTCATTGTTTTGCATTTGTATTTATGTGCTGTGTAGTTTTTCACTGCTGATGTCAGTTTTGAATGGGATATGACACCTACAGTATTGGCAAAGTTCTAGAATTTGACATGATTTCATTCACATTGTATTACTTGATGAAGTAGAAGGGAGAAATGTGACTTGCCCAAGTGGTTTTAGAAAACTGAGGGCAAAGCAGAGGATGGAATCCAAGACCCTCATTCTCACAATGAATTGCAGACCATGTTCTACCTTAATCACAGTGCTAGTAGAGTTTGCTTTCTGGGAGGAACTTCCTTCACATTACTAATTTGAAAAACATTGGTCAGAACTTCAGAAACCCTCTTTCTAGTTGTTACAAGTCAAGGTAGAAAAATGTTTAACATTTGTATAAACTTTTCACTGATAAGCTGCAAGTGTGTCAGTTCCATACATCAGTAAAGGCCCCAGAAGTGTTGCCCATACATTTAGGTATCATTCCTGTATTGATTATTGTCTTCTGCATCTGGCAGTGTTACAAGTAGCACAAGATCTGCTGGTGGGCTAACCACATTTGGGGTTTAAAAAGAATGAGGGTGTAGAAATGTGGATTAAAGTACTGTCCCCTCGATTTTGGTATGACACAGTCTGTCCTAAGTGTCAGGAGAAGTGTGGCTAGCAGGTCGAGGGAGGTGATCCTCCCCCTCTACTCAGCCCTGGTGAGACCCCATCTGGAGTACTGTGTCCAGTTCTGGAGTCCCTATTACAAGAGGGATGTGGAGGTGCTGGAACGTGTCCAGAGAAGGGCCACGAGGATGATCAGAGGGCTGGAGCACCTCTCCTATGAGAGCAGACTGAAGGAGTTGGGGCTGTTCAGTCTGCAGAAGAGAAGGCTCCGAGGTGACCTAATTGTGGCCTTCCAGTATCTGAAGGGGGCCTACAGGAAGGCTGGGGAAGGACTTCTCAGGATGTCAGGTAGTGATAGGACTAGGGGGAATGGAATGAAGCTGGAGGTGGGGAGATTCAGGCTGGATGTGAGGAGGAGGTTCTTCACCATGAGAGTGGTGAGACCCTGGAATGGGTTGTCCAGGGAGGTGGTCGAAGCCCCGTCCCTGGGGGTGTTTAAGAGCAAGCTGGATGAGGCTCTGTCCAGCCTGATCTAGTGTGGGGTTTCCCTGCCCATGGCAGGGGGGTTGGAACTAGATGATCCTTGTGGTCCCTTCCAACCCTGAATGAAACTATGAAACTATGAAACTAAGTGAAATGCAATGTCTGATTGCCCCAGCACCAGGTGATCTACGTTCCTGACAGTGGGAGGATGAATGATGGCAACAGTTTGGGCTGAGCTGACCATCCAGTCCAGCCCAACCTTTCCTGGCTGTGGGAATTGAAGAAAATGAGTTGATCACTTTTGTGTCTGAAACAGAGTATTGTGATAAAGAAACAGGAATGCTCATTAAAACAAAACCTTGGGAGGCACTAGGGACAAGATAGTGAACATCTGTGTTTCACCTCTGTAGTGCAAGTGTTGTTTAAATGCTTAACCAATGACCATTTAGATAATTTTGCTAGGATGGAAAAGTACTGCTAGAAACAGGTTTGCTTTTGACTGCTACTAAAAGTATATAAGCTGGTGTATTCTGATAATAAATGGATCCTGACCTTTCTCTGAGCTATCCACAAGTCTCATCTAGTTTTCTTCAGGGGTCCATGCTTTAATATGCCACACCCAGCTTGGTCAATATAGTCACTAAATCACATTATGTGCTATCATTTCTCTACTGCCATCTATTCCTTTGTGATTTAGCTCACCAAAATGACTTTTTTCTTTTCTTGGTGAAGGGTCATGGCCATTTTATTCTTGCCCTGCTTTGTGCATGGCTATATGTCATGTTTGAGCTCCAGTAGGCAGCTCAGCCCCACACATCTGCTTGCTCCTCTCTCCCCCTTAGTGGGACAGAGGAGACAATTGAAAATGTAAAAGTAGGAAAACTCATGGGTTGAGATAAAGACAATTTCATAGGTAAAACAAAAGCCACGTGCACACAAGACAAAACCATTCACAACTTCCCATCAGTAGTCAGGTATTCAGCCATCTCCAGGAAAGCAGGGCTCTGTCATACATAACAAGTACTTGAGAAGACAAATACCATGACTCCAAATGCCTCCCCCACCTCCTGCTTTCCCCAGATTTACATACTGAGCTTCATGTCATGGAATATCCCTTTGGTCATTTGGGGTCATCTGTCCCAGCTGTGTCCACTCACAATTTCTTGTACACCTCCAGCCTGCTCACTGATGGAGTAGTGAGAGAAGCATAAGAGGCCTTGACTGGGTAAGCGCTGCTCAGCAATAACAAAAACATCCCAGTATTATCAACACTGCACAAATCAGGACAAATCCAAAGCATATCCCCATACCAGCTACTATGATGAAAATTAACTCTCTCCCAGCCAAAACCAGTACAACATAAAATCCTAAGGTATGTGTAAGACATTAGGCAAGGAATTTTTTCCAAAAATGAGAGCGGTTTACTTTGGAGGATATAACCCTTTGTGGCAGCAGAACTGGATTATGTCAGATTAAGATCACTCTGTAATCATCCTGCCATGGAGTAATGGGACCAATACAGAGCTGTTATCATTGTCTGCCTGTGGTCTGTTCCTGATGCTTGTCTTCTTGGCTCTCTATATGAAGCTAAACAGTGCAATTTGGAAATACTGGCTGTTCTCATAAATTCTTACAAAATCAAGTGCTTGTGTGTAGTTGATGAACTAAAAATAAAAAAGGCACTAATGAACTAAAAGTTAACATATTTCTTTGCATTAATTTTAAATTATTAGGTCACTACAAGTCTAACTGTTGAATATTTATAAAGTGGAACTAGGCAGGTATTTACATATTCCCCAAGTTCCTATGTTTTTGTTGCTGAGGTCTCAGTTGGAGTGGTGGTGTGATAATGATCATCCACTTTGACAAGACCTGATGAGGAAGTGGGCTGCAGAGCACAGACTGGGCTCTTTAAGTAGATAATGAGGAGATGTGTGTCTCATTATTTTTGGGTTTTAATTACATTGGATAAATTACATCACTATTACACACAATTGTTACATCAGTTTTAATTATCAGTTTAGCCATAGTCCTTGACATATTTTTTTCTTCTGATTTTTTTGCATAATAAAATAGAGGTGTCAGCATTCCACACAGATGAAAATTGCTCATGCATTCCTGGTTGTCAAGATCCAATGAAAAACTATAGTCCTGGATCAGTTTTTATTTGGATTTGAAGTTATCCTTTAGAAAGTGGCATTCAACTGACCCCTCCTCGGTTGTATGCTTTATAGCAGGCTAAAATGGTAGAGCTCTACTACAACATGCCGAGCACTCCCAGTGCAGCGCTGCCGAGCGGCTGCACCAAGTCCCCTATGTTCCATGAGGAGGTGGTTGGAACTATCCTTAGCAGCTTGGATCCCCACAAGTCCATGGGACCAGATGGGATTCATCCTAGGGTGCTGAGAGAGCTGGCAGAGGAGCTGGCCAAGCCACTGTCCATAATTTTTCAGCAGTCCTGGCTCACTGGCGAGGTCTCAGAGGACTGGAAGCTGGCCAACGTGGTGCCCATCCATAAGAAGGGCCGGTTGGATGAGCCAGGGAATTATAGGCCTGTCAGCCTGACCTCAGTGCCAGGCAAGATCATGGAACAGGTCATCCTGAGTGCAATAACACAGCACTTAGAGGATGGCCAAGGGATCAGGCCCAGCCAGCATGGATTTAGGAAGGGCAGGTCCTGCCTGACCAACCTGATCTCCTTCTACGATCAGGTGACCTGCCTGGTGGATGTGGGGAGGCCTGTGGATGTAGTCTACCTGGACCTCAGCAAGGCCTTTGACACCGTCCCCCATAGCAAACTCCTGGCCAAGCTGTCAGCCCATGGCTTGGATGGGAGCACACTGCGATGGGTTAGGAACTGGCTGGATGGCCGAACCCAGAGAGTGGTGGTGAATGGTGCCACATCCAGCTGGCGGCCAGTCACTAGTGGTGTGCCCCAAGGATCAGTGCTGGGCCCTGTGCTCTTTACCATCTTTATTGATGATCTGGATGAGGGCATTGAGTCCATCATCAGTGAATTTGCTGACGACACCAAGCTGGGGGCAAGAGTTGATCTGCTGGAGGGTAGAGAGGCTCTGCAGAGGGACCTCGACAGGCTGGACAGATGGGCAGAATCCAACAGCATGAGATTTAACACATCCAAGTGCCGGGTTCTGCACATTGGCCACAACAACCCCATGCAGTGCTACAGGCTGGGGTCAGAGTGGCTGGAGAGCAGCCACTGGAGAGAGGGACCTGGGGGTGCTGGTTGATGGTAGACTGAACATGAGCCTGCAGTGTGCCCAGGCGGCCAGGAGGGCCAATGGCATCCTGGCCTGCATTAAGAACAGTGTGGCCAGCAGGAGCAGGGAGGTCATTCTGCCCCTGTACACTGCACTGGTTAGGCCACACCTCGAGTACTGTGTCCAGTTCTGGGCCCCTCAGTTTAGGAAGGATGTTGACTTGCTGGAACGAGTCTAGAGAAGGGCAACAAAGTTGGTGAGGGGTTTGGAACACAAGCCCTATGAGGAGAGGCTGAAGGAGCTGGGGTTGCTCAGCCTGGAGAAGAGGAGACTCAGGGGTGACCTTATCACTCTCTACAACTCCCTGAAGGGAGGTTGTAGACAGGTAGATGATGGTCTCCTCTCCCAGGCAGCCAGTACCAGAACAAGAGGACACAGTCTCAGGCTGCACCAGGGGAGGTTCAGGTTGGATGTTAGGAAGAAGTTCTATACAGAAAGAGTGATTGCCCATTGGAATGGGCTGCCCAGGGAGGTGGTGGAGTCGCCGTCATTGAAGGTGTTCAGGAGGAGACTTGATGGGGTACTTGGTGCCATGGGTTAGCTGTTTGGGTGGGTTGGATTGGTTGGTGGGTTGGACACGATGATCTTGAAGGTCTCTTCCAACCTGGTTTGGTTTATTCTAATAAAGGTTATTCTAATATAGTCAAATTCCATTTTAGACAGGCTTTGTGGCTTTTCCCCTCAGACATAAGAAGCATTACCTGGAAATGAATTTGGCTATGAACAAACTGGGTTGTGAAGGTTTCTCAGTGCAGTAAACAGAGTTACATTCAGCTAATCTATGGATTATGCCTGAGATTTTTCACTGCATAAGAGTTGGCAAGAGTGGCTATTATCTGTTCTTGCTTGTTTCGGAGGGGAATGGGTATGACAAGATAAAGGCTGAGGCCTAGTGAAAAGAGATTTTTAAAAAGTATTAGAGCAGAGGAAAATGAAAAGTACATATTTTATGTGGAGTGATCCAGAAGTTGTGTGGTCCCTATTTTTCCACTGAAAAAAACTCTATTTCTTTGGCTAACTGTAGGTAATCCTTACTTCCCATTTATTATTGTGGCAAAATATTTAAGAGCTATTTGAGCACCAATCACACTGGATATAAGCCAATTCAACTCCATCAGGCTCCATTACATTGTTATTATGTGCTGTCATCTAAGTCCACATTACAGAAGACAAAAGATGAATATCCACCATGTATGAGTTTGGCTTTTTTTCAGCATACCAAGGTTCAAGAGCTCATACGGGAAATTTTTCAGCTTAAGTGTGTATTCTGAAGGTAGAACTCCACAGTTGGGTTGCTTTTCAGAAAAAGAGCTTGCCAGTTTTATTCTATTCCTGCAGCCTCAAACTGCTTCATGGGACTTTATCCTTCAAAATGAAAAAGTTATATATAAGGTATAACTGTAGTGGGGCTACTATGGGACTACTTTGGCTAGAAGAGCTATTGCTAGATGAAAGGGCTCCGTGACTTGATATTCCACCTGCTTCTGTGCCTGGAACACTTTAACAGCTCATGCTTTAATATGTTATTGTGATTTTCCTTGTTTCTAGGGCAGATGAACAAACAGGGAGGAAATGGTAGTCATCTTGCCTCTCTTCCTGGGCAGCATCGATTGATTAGTAGGCAAGGCAGCTTTCTGCACTCTGCCATTGCTTCAAGGATTTCTTCAAATGTGCCTTCCACCTAACCAAAATGAAAAATAAGATTCTAGTAGTGGAAAGATGGAATATGGCTAGGGGGAAGCAACAAGCAGCCCTTTCTGCAGTGAGCAAATGAAGTAGTTGTTCAAAAAGGAGATTATGATAGGAACATATTCAGTAGCATAACTCACAGAATGGTAGGCTTTGGAAGAGTCCTCCAGAGATCACCTGCTAAAGCAGGTTCAACTACAGAAGGTTTAACAGATCACATCCAGGCAGGTTATGAATGTCTTCGGAGAAAGTGACTCCACAAGCTTACTCAACCAGTCTAAACTCCTGTCTCTTACATTTATCAGATGGTTTATTCTGGTTTTGTGTCAGATAATAATTTTCTGTGCATCTGCCTTGTATATGTATTAGCTCATGTCTAGACTGCTTTAGTGCAAAGCAAGTACTTTCTTGGCTGGGGAATGAATCACAGAGAATGTTACTGGGGTCTTGCTTCTACCTCTGGTGTGGACACAGCCTGCTGGCACCAAGTGTATGCCTTGGGTAGGCTGGGGAGAGCTGTCCTGGGGACATGCATTTGGCACACCACTGCAAAGCTCACTTCAGCACCCCCCAGTTTAGTGACAGCTGACACCTACTATGAAGACACTCCAAGTGAATAAAGACCCGAAGACACCACAGACAGCTTGAATGTTAACCCATTTTTCCTCAGAAAAAAAACCCACTACACATCAGTTATATCCAGGTCACAAGTTAAACCTCAGATTTCCCCCAGGTGATGCTCTGAGGAAAAGTTTCTTACTCAGCTATTTCACACACAGACTCAGGATATTATGAGCCTAATTCACTTTTGTCTATTTTATTCATGAAGAAATTTGCAAGGCTACCTTCTACCTATGTGCAGAACCTCTGTATGGTGTAGTATGGAGCATACAGCATTTGTAATGTCTTCAGCACCAGTGTCCATAGCATGTGTGAAGATCCCTGGGGAATTTTGTAAAGCAGATTAATTTCATAGTTTCATAGTTTCATTCAGGGTTGGAAGGGACCACAAGGATCATCTAGTTCCAACCCCCCTGCCATGGGCAGGGACACCCCACACTACATCAGGCTGGACAGAGCCTCATCCAGCCTGCTCTTAAACACCCCCAGGGACGGGGCCTCAACCACCTCCCTGGACAACCCATTCCAGGGTCTCACCACTCTCATGGTGAAGAACCTCCTCCTCACATCCAGCCTGAATCTCCCCGCTTCCAGCTTCATTCCATTCCCCCTAGTTCTATCACTACCTGAGATCCTGAGAAGTCCTTCCCCAGCCTTCCTGTAGGCCCCCTTCACATACTGGAAGGCCACAATGAGGTCACCTCAGAGCCTTCTCTTCTGCAGACTGAACAGCCCCAACTCCTTCAGTCTGTCCTTATAGGAGAGGTGCTCCAACCCTCTGATCATCCTTGTGGCCCTTCTCTGGACACGTTCCAGCACCTCCACATCCCTCTTGTAATAGGGGCTCCAGAACTGGACACAGTACTCCAGGTGGGGTCTCACCAGGGCTGAGGAGAGGGGGAGGATCACCTCCTTCGACCTGCTAGCCACACTTCTCCTGATGCAGCCCAGGATCTGATTGGCCTTGCAGGCTGCAAGTGCACATTGAGAGCTCATGTTGCGCTTTTTGTCCACCAGCACCCCCAAGTCTCTCTCCTCAGGGCTGCTTTCCGGCCAGTCACTGCCCAGCCTGGATTTGTGCCTGGGATTGCCTCGACCCAGATGCAGGACCCTGCACTTGCTCTTCTTGAACTTCATGAGGTTGGCTCGTGCCCACCTCTCCAGCCTGTCAAGGTCCCTCTGGATGGCCTCCCTTCCCTCCAGCGTGTCTGCTGCACCACACAGCTTGGTGTCATCAGCAAAATTGCTGAGGGTGCACTCAATGCCACTGTCCATGTCACCCACAAAGATGTTGAACAAGACAGGTCCCAGGACTGATCCCTGAGAGACTCCGCTTGTCCCTGGCCTCCACTGGGACATGGAGCCATTGACAGCCACTCTTTGGGTGCGGCCATCTAGCCAGTTCCTTATCCATCTAGTGGTCCACCCATCAAACCCATGTGTCCCCAGTTTGGAGACCAGGATGTGGTGCGGGACAGTGTCGAAGGCTTTGCTCAGGTCCAGGTAAATGACATCAGTTGCTCGCCCCTCATCTATTAATGTTGTCACCTGCTCATAGAAGGCCACCAGGTTGGTCAGGCAGGATTTGCCCTTGGCAAAGCCATGCTGACTGCTCCCAATCACCTCTTCACTATTCTTTTGAGCAAGTAGTGACTCCAGGAGGATCTGCTCCATGATCTTTCCAGGCACAGAGGTGAGACTGACTGGCCTGTAGTTCCCTGGTTCCTCCTTCTTACCCTTTTTGAAGATGGGGGCAATGTTTCCCCTTTTCCAGTCTGTTAAATTAAATTTCATTTAAATGTTTTTAATAGGATTCTACAGATTACTGCAGAGTCTTTAATAATTTTATTTTTATGTAGTAATTCTTCTTCCAACTCACTTTTGATAAAGTCCCATAGTAGAATCAGTTCTACTATTGAGTATCTATTATAATACATAATAAATAAAATTTGGATTTGTAGTGTCTAGGTCCATATGTCTTATATCTTCTTTGTGAAATGAGAGGTCCTATTGATGTAGTGAATTGAATAACGAAGAGGATCTCTGCTGTTCCTGGTGTTCTTCGAGGAAAACTATTACAAAATAGTTATATGTATAGATAGACTTAGTCTAGAGAAATGTTATTTTCTGGAAACAAAGCAATGCTAGTAAGATGCTTTTTTGAAGAATAAGGAGGGATAGGAGTGTTACCATGTTGAATTTCTCAGGTATATCTTTTGTAGTTCATATCCGCTATTGATTTTAGTCTGAACTAATGTTCAAATATAGACATGCCCATAGTGATTGTAACTTTAGAAGAGCATGAAAGAATTACAGAAACTTTAAAGATGTCAGTTAACCAGGAGAGTAAAAGAAGCTCTCCATATGGAAGAATAGAAAGCTAAGCCTGAGACTGTGGCTCCATAATTGGACTATTGCACATCATGTTCCTACCCACAAAATCCAGGAGGTAATTACCTTGCTTAATCAGGCACAAAAGAAGGGTTGTCCCAGGAAGAAATTACCTCATCTTGAGGTTGGAACTAGTACAAAAGTGCTTGGTCCTGACAAAGGTGTATTTACCTTTCTCAGACTTTCCATGCTGGGACAGGCTGCTCATGAAGCAGTTGGTGGTTACTATCAACATTTTGTCTCAGTGACAAAACTAGCCTCAGTTCTTTTGGAAAAGCTCAGTGTTGTCTGAAATGCCACTGTGTGACCCATGGACTGCTGCTTCGGTAAGTGAAGCTTGGAGGATGGCCTACACAGTTTCCAGGGTGTAGAAAACATTGGGAAATACTGACAAAATCAGTGTGATGAAGTGAACAGTATTCTCTGACTGCTCTTTGTCTTACTTTGAAAACATTACTTTTTATGGCCATAGATATTCCAGTGGGAAACACTGAATGCAGTTCAGAACCAGCTTTATCTAGACTTCCCCAGGTCCTAACTCCAAGAGTATATTTGGCTCCTTGTTCATTGTAACACTGCTACAATTAAATGCTGTTTTCTGACAGAAAATGATCCCTTGATTTAATGCCTAAGGCTGTTAATGGTAGTGCAGTGTTAAAGATCTACATTTTTTGATGGATAAATAGTTGTTGCATGGCTTATATCTATATTTAATATCCTAACCCAAGTATAGCATTTATGACACATTTAATGGTGTTTAGCTATCTGAAAAATGCTCTGTCAGAGCATACCACAGGTATCTAGGCGGTAGATGTAGTTTTGCCATTTATATCATAGTGTTCTACAAATATTAATAACACTGTCCTTCAGAGTAAGCTACAGCCATAAACCTGTAAAATAACTCCCAACAGTTCATCTTGATAGTCTGTTGAAATTGGACTGCTCTGATGATACCCCCTTCAGGCTCACTGCCAATCTCATATTTTATCCTGAAATTCCATGAGGAAAGATTCAAAATAAACACTATACCAGCAACAGCTTGCATTATCTTTTAGGCAGTAGGTAACATTGGTTTCACTTTAGCCTCTCTGTGACTTTCCTCATTTGAAAATCCAGGAAGTTAGACATTTTGCATAAATTTTGTTCTAATTTATTCCCCCCTGTTGACTACAATGGGAACCTGGGAACTGAATGGATATAGTTGAGAAGATAATTGGGGTATCATAGATTCTAACCTGTTATGACTAAATTATCCATGTTAGTCCCGTGTTGCCCAGCACCAGCAGCCTTACACAGTGCATATCTACTCACTTGGCTTGCTTTTAGGACAGAAAAATACAACTATTAGATTTATGGTTTGAATTTTATTAGAAGAGAAGGAAAAAAAAAAAGAAGAAAAAAAAAACATTATTCCAGCATTCATTTCAGAGATGTTCAGGTTTTTGTTCTGCATATCTTTTACTTTGCTACTGCTTTTGAGAACTAGCTGATCTTTAATTCACTATTAAAGCCTACAGGTAGGTGTGATCAAAATATCCAGTCACCAAGGTCAGTATACCCTTGAATCAGAGACATTTTCTAATTTTAAACCTCAGTGTTTTTCAGAAAGTAGTGTGTTTCGCAAGAATAGAAGAGGTAGAGTGTAGGTCTGAGACGATATGAATGCACACACATTGCTGCCAATGAAAGCAAAGCTTGCAGGTCTAATTTTAGGCTTTTCAGCCTTGGTATTGTTCCTTACAGCGCAGTTATTTTCCAAATGATACAAACCAGCCCTTTTGTTTTTTTTTTTTTTTTTTTCAAGTTTTATAAACTGCTTTAGAGAGCAAAAACAAGGACAAAGTGAGTATATGTCATAGCTTAAAGCAAATCAAAGAAGCAACTAAAGCTCAGTTGAATGATTGCATGCCATTTCTATATTGAGAGGACAGTTCTTTCAGGAAAATAAGAATCTAGAGAAACAAGCCATGAAACCTGGAAGACAAGAGGAGGCACATGGTATCTGAACTGGGGTGTGAGTAGATTTGCTTCAACATGTTCAATTAATTTACAATATGCTTAGCTGCCTGTTAACGTCATCCTCTTAAAATGTCAAAATGACCTGTGCTTTTTGGAGAAGTAGGACTTGTCTGCCTATCTCTGGGTGTTTGAAACTAAGTGTTACAGATACAGTGGGGATATTGCAGTTAATTTTTAATGTAGTACCAGACAGATGCTATTTTACTGATTTATTCACACAAAATGAGTTTATAGAATTATAGAAATAGAATACTCTAGAAATGCTTCTGTTCTTTCCTGTATATTAATTGCCAAGGACTGGAGACAGTTGCTATTAAACCATTCCCTTACGGAAGTATCAGCAAGTCCATGGTACTAGCCTATCAAAGCTATTAACATAGTCCCTATTTTTTATCTAAAAGAAGCTTATTAACCCATTGAACGTATGGCAATGGCCATACAAAGTTCAGAGAAATTGTAAAACATAAAGCTATATGATTTTTGTTAGTAAATCTGGACCTCAAAAAATAGCTGTTTGGAACAGTTCGATAACTGCCTGCTTTGGCAGAGGGACAGTTTCTTGGAAACAGTCTGTGCAAGCACTGCTGTAGCATCAAGCTGGTATTTTGTCAAACAAGTTCAGCCAAGATCCTCTGCCTCCTCACTGCACTTTTCCAGACAGGTAGTACCTAGGTTTGGGTCATGAGGATTGAAGTACAGTTTGGCTGTAGGATCTGCAGTTGTCCCTAGTCTTGGAGAGCTACCTCAGTCTGAGCTCACTGTGTGGAATTTTTCTTCATGCCATCCTAGCTGCCTAGAAATTAATGTTTAGTCTAAACTAATTGTGTGGGCTTTCTTTTTAGTCAAACAAGAGTAGGCCTCTCCAGAGAGGAATTAATCCCACTTACTTTGTATATATACTTTTGCCATGGGATGAATTGCTTTTTTGGTGAATTGCTTGTCTGTTTCTCTCCATTGTGCACTGGAGCCTTGATGGCTAATTTAGATTAGATACCCAACTTCTAATAGCTACCACCCAAGTAGAAATGACCTGCATTAGTCAAATTCCCTGCTACTGACTATATAATAACTACCCTGTTATTCTATGCATGGTATGTGGAGGCTGTTAGAGCTAAAGAGTCTTCCCTTGGTTTTCTTTGCAATACTTCCAGACAGTTTGGCAGTAATGGTACAATTGGTCAGTTTTTCTACTGTACTTGGTCATTCAAAAGTTTTACAAGTTGTGGCTTTTTTTTGTTACTTGTGGTCATTAGTAATAAAACCCCATTTTCATTCAGTTTCTTGAGGGAACAGATTTAAATTGCAGACTAGTGTTTTGCTGTCCTACTGGATTATGGCCAAGTTTTTGGGATCATAAATCAGCCTAGCTCCTTTCAAATTAAAGGAAAATAATGTTTCTTAAAAAGTTTGGAGCACAGGTCCTGGAATATTTTGAAAATTTGACATAATGAAAGAGCATTCAGACTGTGGAGTGGTTTTATTTGGTAGCATGGATTAACCTGGTGGAAACTTCAAAATTGTGATTGGTTGGTTGTGTGAGGGATTGCAGCTCCTCAGGGCTTTCCCATGCCTGTCAGTTTTGAGAAATTTTTCCTTTTTATTTGGACAACAGATCTGCTTGGCAAGCAAAGCAGAGAAATAAATTGATTGCTCCTCAACCCTAAAAAAAGTTTTTCCTAGATGTTCTGAAAAGTGTTTTTTAGAAGTATAGCAAGTTTTAAAAAGAGAAAGTACAAATGTAATTGACATCTCTGACTCCAATGCCTTTGCTGTTTCCCTTGTATTCTTTTACCAGGGGCAGGTTAATTTCTGCGTTTGTTCTGGGAAAAGCAAACAAACAAAACCAGTTCAAGTCTCCACCTAGAAACCCAGGTAATGATATGCATGGACAGTGATCTCTGCTTCCCTGCTGAACTCTTTACAAGTGTGAGGAGAGAAGGAATGTAGAATAACATGTAGAAAATAGAAAATAGAAGACATCTGATAGTTTGAATGCTCTTTCTCTACTTAAGAATATAAAAATTAATCTTCAGAGAGATCAACTCATTCCATATTTCTTCCTCCTATTCCACTTTTTTTTTTTTTTTGTGATTAGATTCACCTAGGACCCTTTTGGATCTGAAAACATGCTGTATGTCTCATTTGCCATTACTGCTAATGAATGTAGCTGGTTCTCCTGCACTTCGTGCCCACAGACAGTCCTCTCTGTGTGTTTTCTCTTTCAGACAGTCTGTGGTGATTCTGGGTAGTTCCAAGGAGTACACATACATGCACAAACTTCGCACATTTCTTTGCATGTGAAGGAGACCTCTTTATCAGTCTTGCCTTCCTCCCTGCATCTGCATCTCACACCTGTGAATCAGTGTTTCTCAGATGGCTGCCTTGAGTTGTTTAAGCTTTCTACAACATAATTATAAGCTGCATAATTCACTTAGCTTTACAAACTGTTTTTTTAATATAAGACAATCTCAAATATTGTATAGTGTGCAGCATCATTTAAACGTGCTGAGGCCTGCTTCTGGTCCCTCCTGTTCAGTGGCTGCCTCTTTATGAGACGCTGACAGCCCTGCTGGCAGCCTGGGCATCCATCCCTCTCAGCTCTTTGGGAGTGGCTGTGTTATCTTTGTGCCTGAAGATGCCAAGATTGTTTAAATGTGAATGAGATGTTGCCCAGAGGAATTTCTCTTCAGCTTAAGCAAGCCTGCCTGTTTTTTACCTTTACATTCCTTGCTATGAATATAGCTGTTCTCACTGCTTTGCTGATGAAAAGCCAAAAAAAGGAGAAAAAAAGTGCAGATAAAACACTGGGAGTGATGTGAACTGGCATTAGGTAGGGAATTAGATCCAAGCAAGAAGGAAGGAGGGACGGAAGGTGAGAGAAAGAGTCAAGATGAGCTGGTACAGATTGACTAGGACCAGCTCAGTGAGTGTGGTGCCAAGAAACTGAAAGTACAGGGGAAGATTGGAGAAGAAAGAAGAGGGACAACTAGAAGATGAGATTCACAACCCATTTACTGTTACATAACTGTCTGACAGCAGAGCCGTGGTAATATTGTGTAGACACTTTAAAGCTAAGCAGGGATGCATAATAAAACCAGCTTAGTCTATATTTATTGCGTGTGTATATCTACATACATTGGTGTTTCTCAGCAACGTTGCAGCCAATAATTTCTCTGGCACGTTCCTTATCCCACTCTGTTAATGTGTGCTTACAGCTCGGCACTCACAGGTGCCTAGGACTAACATTAAAATGACATACTAATGTGCCTGTCCATTTTTCTGAAGACTCAAATGCCAACCTGAATGTTTCACAGTGGCAGCCTCTGAGAAATTGGCACCTTCAAAATGCTAAAAACTCTTATCACATAAGACGAGGCATGGATGCACAGGCCAGCATTATGAAGTTCAGTGTCTGACCTGGTTTATATGCTGATCTAATATTTTGGAAAGTAGAGGTGACAGAGTTTAAGTGCATTTTGAGCAGGAAATGCAGCAGCTAAATACTTCAGATGTGATTTGCATAACTGTTGAGGTGATTGATGAGACTTCGTAACAGTACTCTTGTCAGAGAGACAGCTGATACACTAAGCATCACTTTGACTTACTTGAATAGAAATGAACCAAGGTAATTAGGTAAAATCATCTACATTAGCCAGTAGTCCAGACCCATAGAAATGTTTACATGTCTTTGTAGATCTGGCCCTTTGTACCAGTTACTTTGAAGTCAGCATTTTTCTGTTCCAAGATACACATATTTTCCCCACTAAATATAATACATGTATTTTTGATCCTTTAACCCTAAATCTATTTTTTCTTTTTACATACACTCACTCCCCTCCCCTTTTTTCTTGGCCTTAGAAACAAGGGCTGTTCTGATCAGGAAAGATGAAGGGATTCTTTTCCACCACGAAAACGCAAGCAGATTTCCTGAATGTCATTTATTCTGTATTCCCTTTTGTCTTGGAGACTGAAGAATATTGCTACCAGAAATCCATCATTTGGAGGCTTGTAATCCTGTTCAGTTCCAGACAGGATCCTGAAACAGTTTCTCTTTATACTGAGTCTCTTTGGAATAATTTAGGGGAAAAAGGAGAAAGGGGAAAAAAAAAAAGAAGATAAGTGTTACAACTATAGCCAGCTCAAACAATTCTTTGCCTTCTGGCAGCCAGTAGTTCTTACATAGCATCCTCTGATTTGATTTACAAGCTGTTCCAAGTTCCTGGCAAGTGCTGTAGCAGCTTTTAAAGATTACTCTCTTTCTTGATGCTGGGTTTTGGGGATTTGGGGATTTTTTGTTATTTTATTCCACTGTTCGCCTTGTTCCTAAACTGTGGCCTTCATTTCCTTTAACTTTCCTCCTGTATCGTCCCACGAGAGACAGCTTTATCATCTGCCTAGTTTTGAATTTTCTAGTACTTATAGGGTAGAAGGTAGTAGGCATAAAACCAGTTAACACACATTTTTACAATTTAAGGAGAGTGAGGAAAAAATGAAACGTACTCATGAATTACTCATGGAGTTGACTGGTGCAGTGAGAAAGGTTTTATATGATTTGAGATTATCCTTAATAGTCACATTTAAATCTGCCTATATAGTGCTGCAGCATGATTATGTAATACTGAATATTAGGAAGATGAAATGGCAAGTGAGCTTACTGGTAATCAGAGGAAAATATATTTTGTCTGTGGGACAAAATATGTTGACGACTGTAAATTAAATAGTAGAAAAGAGGAGAAGAACTGGGTATTCCTGAGGATAGATCTTTGAAACGACTTGTTCATGGCAAAGATCAGTTAAAATGGGTAGGAAATCCTAAGACTGAAGTAGAAGACTATTCTGCTGTATGAACACATGCATATCATGCTTGTGTGATGAAGGATTAGTAAAATCATAAAAGATACAGAAAAGGGGGGCAAAGTCATTTAGGAACATGGACCATAGGTTAGGCAGAGTCTAGCTGTATCATGACTCATGAGGAACAGGTGAATAAGAAATAGTTACTGTTTTTCACAGTACAAGAGATAGGGTCACCAATGAAATTATTGTAAAAGATTAGTTAAATTATGAAACTGATTTCCTCAGGATGTTGTGGAGACCAAGATATAAATGTGGTCAAAAAGGGATCAGACAAATTCAGGAAAGCTAATTTAATCAGTGATTATTAGACATGATAGTCTGGAGAATCAACGGAGAGAGAACAGCACCTCCAAAATATGACTCATCCCATCCTAGGAGAGATGACTTGGATCAACTTGCTGAATCGCTATCTGGACGTGACTGTGTCTCTGTTGGCCTACATGACTATCTTAGTGTAGACACCAAAATTCGAGAGCAGTCAAGTCAAGTGATTTCAATCCCATTGTAGCTGTTACATACTAAAGTATTGGGGCATTTTTTTTTTTGCAACTAAAAAGCAGAGGATGCAATGAAACAATGAAGATGGCACTGACTATAAACCAGGTATCTTTTTCTGTCTGTCATCCAAGATAGTTTTGTTCTTTCTTAGCAGCAGAATTATAAGAAACATGAAAGAGATTATATCATCCTCAAAGTCACTTCCAGCCGCTGGAATCATTAGAGAGAGCAACTATTTTTTATCATAAATGTTTTCGCCTCCTCATTTTCCAGTGATGAGTGAAATAATCATGAGGTAATGCCAAGGAAGGCAGTGTTTGATATTTCTAGCTTCCCAGATTCTGCAGATTTAAATAGCCCAGGGTAGCTGTCAGTGCAGTTGTAGCTGCTTAGTATCATGGTTAGGAATAAAATTATTTCACCCACTTCTGTCTCCTGTCACCTAGGAGCAGAATTACTGTGAAATGCACAGACATGTTAGTGCTATCCAGGCACTTTGTCCTTGCTTCTTATCTCCCAACAATTCTCCCTTGACTTGAAGACATACTGCCTGATCAACTTTGGCAAGTCCCTCAAGGTTGCCTCAACAAGTGCAGCTCTGGTTTGACCTGGAACTGTCTTTTTGTAGTTAATTTTCTTTTTCTGTACAGCACCTTTGTAGTCGAGTTCCAGGGGCCTCAACCATTTCCTTGGACAGTTGAGCAACCGACTGCCCTAAGTTAGGAGAAAACCTCCTGCCCCGTGAGTTATTTGTCATACTTTTCAGAGTTCATAGCCTATAATAGTGTGTTTTTCTTGCTAAATCAGTTTTCTCAAGGGATCCTTACCTACTAGAGGGTAGGCAGTGAATCAGAGCAAAATTTTATTTTCCTAGACAATGTAATAGAAGCACAGGCTGATATTTCAGTTTTGCAATTTGAAGACCTTTGAAAAGATTTCTGAGTCAGCTTGTCTGTGTTTAGCAAGCACTATTAATTGCTTTATCCTAGTGGATGATAAACTCAAGGAATTCAGACAGCATTTTTTGGTAAATTTCATAATCATCATAATTTAAACATATAGTTTTAATATGTAGGGTTTTTCATATTTTTATCTCCCACTGCATTTTTTCTGTTTTGTTGAATGTAATGCTGCAGCCTCTCCCAGAGCTGTTCCTTTGTAGCAGTTTCCCATGTGGAATTCCGCATGCACTGATACCCTTATCAAAAATGTTGCTAGCTTTTTTTTTAATCCCCTCATCTTTTTCTGTCATCACCAAAAAGATAATTCTTGAATGGTCCTGGAAAAAAACACAGCATTTAAAAATGTTCTGTTTTCTGAAAAGAAAACACCTCTCAAAAGTGGAAAAAAACCAAACTCCACCAGTCCTTTGCAGGTTGGGATACTGAAGTTCTCATGGATGTGGCACTACAAATGTGTAATTTGTTGTATAGACTGCCTCTGTTTCCTACTCTGCCTTCAGCATAGATTTTATTTTTCCTGGCCATGGTAAATACCACTGAAATTTAGTTTCCCTCTTTCTCTTATTTTTATCCATCAAAAGAAGTATATATGCACGCACATGGATTCAGCTGAGCAAGGATATCAGTTTTATTAGCACAGCCACAGTAACCAGTTGTTACAAAAATTTATTCCATTAGAGCTCTCATTGAAAAACAGTTGGAAGAAATTGTTCCAATTATTTTTAATGTATGAAATTATAAAACTGTTCAGTCTTCTATCATGAGAGTCTTTCTCTGTCTCTCTGTACACCGCACTGGTTAGGCCACACCTTGAGTACTGTGTCCAGTTCTGGGCCCCTCAGTTTAGGAAAGATGTTGAGTTGCTGAAATGTGTCCAGAGAAGGGCAACACGGCTGGGGAGGGGTTTGGAGCACAAGCCCTTGAGGAAGAGGCTGAGGGAGAGCTGGGGTTGCTTGACCTGGAGAAGAGGAGGCTCAGGGGAGACCTTATTGCTGTCTACAGCTACCTGAAGGGAGGTTGTAGACAGGGGGGGCTGGTCTCTTCTCCCAGGCAACCAGCACCAGAACAAGAGGACACAGTGGAGGTTTAGACTGGATGTTAGGAAAAAATTCTTCATAGAGTGATTGCCCATTGGAATGGGCTGCCTGGGGAGGTGGTGGAGTCAGCATCACTGGAGGTGTTTAGGAGGAGACTTGATGGGGTGTTGGTGCCATGGTTTAGTTGATTAGATGGTGTTGGATGATGGGTTGGACACGATGATCTCAAAGGTCTCTTCCAATCTGGTCTATCCTATCCTATCCTATCCTATCCTATCCTATCCTATCCTATCCTATCCTATCCTATCCTATCCTATCCTATCCTACCCTACCCTACCCTACCCTACCCTACCCTACCCTATCCTATCCTATCCTATCCTATCCTATCCTATCCTATCCTATCCTATCCTATCCTATCCTATCCTATCCTATCCTCCTCTGGCTTATCTTTTCAACAGAAAGGCCATATACTGTGATTTGTGTTTGGGACTTATGAAAAGTTGTATGTTTTACCTTGCCGTCTCTCAGAACTATTGAACTGTACTATATTAATAACATTGAAACTAGAAGAAATAGCTAAAAGCTTTCAATTATTGCATAACAGATTTTCTGGTTTATGTTTGTAATTTATGTTTTTGTTGTGAGGGACATATCCAAGGATAAGAAGTTTGCCATTAAGATCATGAAATAATAATGAGGTTCCTGTACTGGGGACATAGAGTCTCCTCAGAGACAGCCAGCTTTCTTTTTGCTTTGTCCTTTTTCACTCATTTTGCAGTTTCTATCAATCTTAATGTCAGAGTGCATTCTTTTTTCTCCCTCAATATATAACCTTGCTAGAAGCTCTGTCATCTGTAAAAATACTTAGATTTTTCCAGGAAGAAAGGTTTGCAAGACTTACCTACATTATGTGTTTGTCTAATTTCAAATAGTGGTACAACTGGTGTGTGATAATTAACAAGGAAATAATTGTTATGTGCATTATTGCTTTTTGATGATGGATTTGCCTGTGTAACAGAGATACTCTGCACTGAAGAACTCATGGTCTCAATCTGCATGAAAGCTATTTCTGCAATTTCCATTAATTGTGTACATTATTACAGAAACTGGATTTGCAGCTCTGGACTATGACACTTGTAAAGGAGGAAGCACCATGAGTGCTCCTAAATTAAGTCCTGATGGACCAGTTCAGTTTCACGCTTTCCAGCCTTGATGTTTTTGTTCCAGTGTCCATCAAGGATACTAATCAAGGCCAAGTAATGACTTGGAGAGCAACTGTGATTTAGACCTCTTGTGCATTATTCTATAAAACAGCAAGAAGGACAGTGTCTATGACAGGCACAAACAGGTGATCTAAGCAGCTCTGCATTAGGCACTGTTGACATGACAGCTCACTCTGTGTGTGCTTTTTGCTGATTGTGTGTGTGCTAACATGAATGGATGGCATGGCAGATATCTTGTTGGTTAACACAGTGCAGCGCACCAACATCAGCATGTGCCCCCTCTGCTTCACTAGACAGTGTCAGAGGCTAAGAGGTTCCTGATCTATGGTGGATACAACCTTACCCAGTGGTTTCTAGATTAGCTATATTGAGTAATTAAGCAGGAATGTCTACCCCAGATGGTTAGAAAATCACGGGTTAGGTCCTGAAGATGGTGGAACTTAAAATACAAGTAACTGTTGATATTCACTGCACATCCATCTGTGTTACTGGATTTTGAGCTATAGAAGTTGCTGGCTTCAAGCTTCACCTTACATCAGCGAGGGCTAGAAACTTGCTTTATGTGTTTAAAGCACTGAGGAAAGACAAGCAAGTAGCTGACCCCAGGACATGGGAATTCAAAGGAAACCATCCTATAACTGCTTAATGAACCATGAGTTTTTGCAGGACCATGATGTCCTCCTTCTTGGCAGTCGTCCTGTACAAGTGAGATTCCTTCCCTGCAGCCCTCATGTTGCAGCCCTTGTTAAGCTGGATCAGAAGTACCTTATTTTCCACTCAGCCTTCATGTGCATAACAAAACTGTGCTCCTAGCATCAGTGAGGTGTGAAGGAAAGTAGAGCTGTTTCATGGACTCCAGAAGCAGAGCCTATAGATACAAGCTTGATGAATTAATTTAGGTGAGCAGGATTTCTCTGTGATGGCTTTTGTCTTTTGCCAGCACTGAACTGTTTTGTTAGACTGAAATTAGCTATCAAAATTAGGTGAGCAAAATCTCATTGTGGTTTGAGCCTTAACTGGAGTTTAAGAGCTCAGATGGTAGCAAGAAACCAAGAAATCCTCCCCCCTGCCCCTTGAAGAGACTGGAGGTAAATCTACCAAAAAATAATCTGGAGTTGGTTTGGAAGTGGGAGAAGTAATTTTTTTAACAAAATATGTGTATAGCAATAACAGGGAAGATTTCCAAGGGTAAGGAATTAGGATGAATTGGAAAATACACAAACCCAAATTTGGATGGCCTTGTATCTCCCTTGATGTATGTGGATTTCAGTCCTTCGGAGGACCGTGGATGCAGCAGGGAGAAGACCAGGCCTCACCATGTGGCAGAACCAGGAGGCTGGCAGCAGCTGTTGGTCCTTTCAAATAGGCAAGGCAGGAGCAAAGAAAAAGATGGCCGCCACACCCTCCCCTTTATAGTCTTGCTGGACAGGAAGGGGGAGAGGAACAGACTGACTTAGACCCAATGGACCCCTCCCAGGGGAAGCCAAGTCCACCTGGATCAGGTTTCTTTTGTCCCCTGGGGGAAGCAGGGCAACCCTTCCCCCCACTCCAGGGTGGGTGTAACCCAGCACAACTGATTTGGCTGCTTAAGCAGAGGTGGCTAGTGCCATCTGAAAGGCCCCAAGGTGTCTGAGACATCCACATGGAGCTAGCAGAATCTAACACAAGGACCAACTGGGGCACCTTGTGTCTAGGTGACAGAGTTGACCTGAGTGGCTTGAGGCGTGGATGCTCAGCAGGGAATCTCATCCTCTCATTGCTGTGAAATCATTACCAACCTGCCTCCTTAGAACTAGACTCAAGGAACTGAAGTGACATTACTTCAAATGAAGCCATCAAACCACTCCCAAGTAAAATTATTGCATTTCCTAAACCCTATTGTGGTGGGTTGGAAGGGGTAAGGCCAAGAAGCCTCTTCCCTCCCCCCTGTAAGTAAAGGGAAAGAAAAATTGAAGGGAAAGGGAAAAAAAACCTCACAAGCTGAATTAGCAAAGCAGTGGAGCTTATATTTACAAAGCAGTGTAGGATTTGCAGGGGAATATTTACAAATTTACAATATCTACAATATATACAAAGATATACAATAAGGTAGCACAGGAATGAGAGTAACCCCCCTCGGCAGAGGGGATTCCCCACCTCCGCTCTCCCCTCTCTCCCCCCCTTTCCCCAGAATAGGTTAGAAAGAGGGAAGAAGAAAGAAAGAAGTTAAAAGCAGTTTGGTGTTAATTGGAAAGGAGTTAATACCGGCCTGTATCAAGTTTTCAAGGCCGAGGCCTTGGCAGAAAGCCCAGCACAGACAGAGCTGCAGCACGAAGAAGAGGCGGAAGCAAGACTGACAGAGAAGTGCTGGAAATGCCCATTTCACTCCCAGTTCAGAAGGTGCTTCCTCCCACTTCACCAATGAAATAGTTTAGATTATTCTTTCAGTTTACCAACTTCCGTCCACCATATTCCCTTTCTTAAGGGGCAACGTCAACCGGTCACACCTATAAAAATCAAAAGTCATGGAAAAAGTTTTCATCTCATAGCAGTGCAATGAAGAAAAATTTACTTGAAAATTCTACCTTAAGAAAATATTTTGAAGTTTTTCATGTTTCTTTTTTTGATAGTCAGTGTTAGAGCTGGTCAAATGTTAAGTACATTTTTCCTCTTCAAGCTGTTTACATGATGTATTTGCTCACTCGATTGTATGAGTAATATTTTTGACCACTCCTCAGTGTCCAACTCAAAAGTGTAAAGCCATTGATTTCATTCTGCAGAATTGTGATTCATCTTCTTAGTAATGTATTTCCTCTGCATTTAATCATGCTCCATCTGAAGCAGTCACAAGGGATAGTTCTGATGATACATTTATAATGAATTTGAGGTGAGCGTTGCACCAACGGATCACTAGCCACAATGATGTAAGCACTTTATTTTTTACTTGAAAGGTTTTTAGTAAAATAAAAAGCTGTAATCTGCTTTCCTGCTAACCACTTCTGATAATATCTGTCATAATATAGTCATGTGGCTTTTAATAATGTAGTTGTTTAGCACATAGGTCAAAATCATCAGTTGAAATCAGCTTATTCAGAGGCATCATAGATGAGTGTGCAAAAGCAATCTAAATCCAGAGTCTGAAGTGCTCTTTTTTCATACAGAAATTCAGTGGAAAAAAAGGATTTAAAATGCACCTGTATACGTTAGTTTATATTTATTTGTAGGCTATATGTTGATGCACTTCCTCCGAGCTTTACTCCATCCCTTCTCAGTCAGAATTGTCATCAAAGGACAAAGGAGCATCAATAAGATAAGAGACCCTATCACTGCTTTGTATGTTGGGAACAGCTGAAAGTATCTAGGCACTGATCTTGCTGCTGTTAATCCCAGCTGAAGGAGGGCCATAGAGCACTCACCATACCTGCTTCTCCCTCTGAGTCCACAGCAATGAGACAGTGTCTTGCACTGTTGGACATGGCTGCTAGAGTGTTGGATATTAGAAATAGGTTGGAGAAGACCAAACTTTAGTGTAGCTTTTAGATATGCAGAGTGAAATTTCTTACAAAAAGAATATCTGATTTAATAATAATAAAAAAGTAATCTTTTTAAAATTTGTTTGGCTAAGAACTACACTAACACAAACGCAGAGTATGACAATCTTGAGAAGCTCAATTTCTGCAGCTGAGCTATTTAAAACTTTGTTTAGGGAGCCCTAGAATAGTTCCAAAAAGACTGCTTGTATTTGGTGCACCAGCATACTGTACTTATAATGTCATTAATCACACTGGAATAAAGATTGTGATACATCAGAATAACAATCAGCTTGACCAATCTGTGTGTTTCCTAGTGAGATCAGGAATGGCAAATTAGGATTTTTTCTTGCTTCACTTTGAGAATTCAGAAATCCAATTTCAGTTCCAAGCAAGCTTACAAGACTGCGTCTACAAGCAGGTGAGAGACATTTGTAGATGGTGATTCATTCTGTCTTAAAATAAGCATGTATAAATTCATCTTGCCCCTTTCAGATCTCTCTCTCTCTCTCTCTCTGCATGGGGTGAATCACTCTGACATTTCTGGCCATCTTCATTGACTGCAGAGGGACCAAATACAGCAGACTTTTTAAACAGTTAAAATTTGATGCGAATAATTCACCTTTGCACAAGTGTAGGACAGTATTAAGAGATGTGACAAACAATATGGATATAAGAGAGTGAAGCTCGTAACATTAAGGAAAGGCAAATGATTTGTGAGTCAGGTAAGTGGTCCTAAAAAGGCATGTGATGGACTCTTAAGTCAAATTAAAATGAGGCTTGAAGGTGAGTAGTAAGAGTAGCTCTTAGTAAGCATACCAATTTAGAGAATTTGGTTTTGCACATATCAAACATAAGAGTACAGTAGCATTTCTCACATAAGAATAGAATAAAATTTCAACCATAAAATAAAGCAAGCTGGTAGCAAATAAGACCTGCTGCGATGCAAATGGGGAGAAAGCATGTATTGCATTTTAGAAACAATTAGAATGGAATAATTTATTTTAAAACAAAAACTAAGGACAAAAGATGTTGCATATATGTAAATGTGGTCAAGGCGATGGCTGAAGTCTAAACACCTTTGTCCTCAAGCGTGAACAATCAGTAAAATTTATTTCAAAGAAAAGCAGGATTTTAATTAACAGTAGTTTCTGCCAATTGACAACATTTCTGTATCTCAGGCAGAGGAAATGTGGATATAATTTGCCATAATAAACTAGATGGATGTTTGCAGTCTATGTAAATTTTGTCCTGTAGTTCCAGAAGACTAGAACCATGCCTTCTCAATCCTTCCCTCAAAAAACGGTTTGAGCAACTATCCCAGAAGAGGTGAAATTCTAAATAGTGGACTAATCTCTGAAATATCTGAAGTCATATAATCTGCTCTTATGAAAGGCAAGGCTTGGAAAGTGATCATCAGTGCTGGCATGTAAATTGTTCCAGTGGCCACTCTGAATAGGTGATGCCCAGGAGGGTATGGTTTCTCTGCTAACATAGCAAGGCCTCTCATGAGAAAAAAACCTTTGGGAAACCCTGTTGTAGAATAAAACCTCAGGTAAAGCAAAGGCTGTAACATTAGGTGTGAGGTATATAAAAAATTTGTCACAGCAATCAGGGCTCTGACAGTGGAGGATTCTGGAAAATCAGGTGATTGGAAGGATATTCAACATACAAATTATTACAAAAAGATACAGTAAATATTCTGCATACATTTTAATATCATCAGTTACAAGGATATAATTGAAGAAAATACATAGTTCACTCTTTAAAAATGAGACTTCTTTCTCAGTTCATGCCTCCTTTTTACTTACTGTTGACAGAAGCTGAGCCAATAGCAGAATGAAACTATGGCAACAGATAGAAGTGTTTTCTACACTTAGCATTTACAAGCATATTATTCTCTTCAGAAATTAATCACTAAATTCTCTAGATCATATAAGTCAACAAATTCTGTTGAAATATTGGAGAGGTGGGAAGGAAAAAAAACCAGAACAAAATCCAAACAAGTTTGAGTTATGGCATGTAGCAATCCCAAATAATGGAGTTCAGGATGCAAAAATCTTCTTGAGGACCACTGATCATGCAAAGTCTAAGCTTTCTGTAGAAATATGGACAATCTCCTCCTTGTGCTTTAAAAAGAGACTTAAAGAAAGAACAAGCAAAAGAGGGATTTTGTCCTTGCCTCTTCAGGTCTGAGTGATGGAGCCTGGGAAGTCTGAACACTTCTGTCTTGGTGAACAATGCAGTTAAGTCTCTGCTTTATGCAATTTACCTCTTTCTGTGCCAACTTGTAAATGAGGAAAGCGAGCTATGGCATGTTATAAGCAGTTTCCCAATCCAAAGCTGAAGTGGGGGCTGAAATGAGACTGCAGTATACTTTAGACCATCTGCAGGTTAGTTTATACGCAAGCTACTGGCTTCAGTATTGGGCTTTGAATGTGACCCACATGGGTACATCAACAGTGGAGATACTGGTGTTGCCCTTGATTTTCATGTTGAATATGTAGATCACTCCCTTTTTGTTTTATTTGACTCAATAGGAAATAAATCCACTCATATAAGAGGTAAATCCAATTCTTGCTTCCTAGTCACCTAGAGAAAAAAAAGCCCTACATACCAGTTGTGATGTTAGAGCATCCTGCTGCACAGCTTTTACCCTTTCAAATGTTTTTTTATTGCTTGAATCTAATTGACTATCCATCTCATTTCAAATAAAATTTAAAAATACATCTCTCTTCTTTTGCTTAAACCTCTTTTCTCCATTTATTATTCAATTCAGCTGGATAATTGCATTCCTTAATGTCATTACTCTCTTTTTTTCCCCCCCATTACTTTTACACGGAGAGATTGCAGGCCTGAATCTGATCTTTGGTAAAGTAATCTGCAATCACTGGATTTATTCCAGTTTTTGCTGCAGGGTAATACAAATCAGAACCTATCCTGTTTGTTTCACCCCCAGATTGAGGTTTTTGTTATCAGCAGCACCTTACAACTGCTTCTAACTTTAGTATGGTGTTACACAACCACACACATTCTTATTTTTTGCTGTTGGAATTCCTGTCATTTTGGGATGGGAAACATAAGTTTGGTTAAAAAATGAGTTTGTGTGAAGGAAAAAGCTGGTAGTTCAGGGTGGAGTTTGCTTCTTAGTGGGGGGAACATGTTCCTGAGGTCACTGGTGGTTGACACACCAATATGGAAGTGTGCTAACTCTACATATACCTGATGTTCAGTTTCTCCCAAAATTCCTACTGAAAGGATATGCTTAGTCTTGAGTCACAGAACCACAGAAGTTGGCAGGGAACTGCCGAAGACTGTGTAGTGCAAGACTTGGAGCAGGGTCAGCTAAAGTAGGTACGCAATGCTCAGCATTATCTAGCCTCATTTGGCTTTCACTGTATCTGATACTCTCTAACCCTGGTACTTCTGCCAATGTCCAGGGTAATGCTCCTTGTCTGACTTTTCTGTCCCGAGAGTTGACACCTTGAGGTGGATTGCTGCCATCTTCCACTCCTACAAGTTGATGCTGACCTTCTTTGATGGCAAAGTACAGGCATGGAGCTGCTGTATGTTTGGATCCGTGGGTTTTGAGAGAGTAGGAGGAGGAGGTGACTCAGCTGAGCGAGGGAGTCTTGACCATTGGGGATTTTGGAGAGCTGAAGCTGCCATAACACTACAGAGTCCATCATAAAGGCTCCTCATCACTGAAGAGGATTCAGTTGGGTGTCTTACAGGAAAGTGAATGAAGAAAGCTGCTGCCACCACCATTTCCTTTTAAGATGACAGACCACATTTTCAAAAGGTTCAGTAATAATGTAGTACTTAAATGGTGTCAGAATATTAAAATCTGGTATCATAAAAGGGTACCAGAATTTTCTGCTTTAAAATATCTTCATCTTTTGCACATACTAGGGGGAAAAAAGGGTTTTTCCCTATCCATTGTGGTTCTGCTGTGGGAGCCATAGGTCAGGCTTCAGGGTCATCTCTTCTTCATGTGAGATGGCTTAGAAATTATGGTGACAAATGACATGAGGAGGTGCTTCAAAAGTTGCCTAGGAAACAATAGAATCATAGAATGGTTTGGGTTAGAAGGGGCCATCAAAGCCAACCCCCCTGCCACGGGCAGGGAGATCTTTCAGTAGATTAGGGTTGCTCAGAGCCCCATCCAATCTGACCATAAACAGTCCCAGGGAAGGGGCATCCACAACTTCTCTGTTCCAGTGTCTCACCACTCTTACTGTAAAAATTTTCTTTCTTCTATCCAATGTAAATGTAGTCTCTTCCAGTTTAAAACCACTGCTTCTTGTCCTGCCACTACAGCCCCTGGGAACAGTCTCTCTAAATTTTTCCTGTAAATTATCAGTAAGTATTTCTCCATCTTTCCTATAACCGCTCCTTATTGAAAGGCCACAATAAGGCCTTCTCTTCTCCAGGCTGGGCAACCAGTCTTTCCTCATAGGGCACATGTTCCAGCCCTATGATAATTTTTCTGTCCCCCCTCTGGTCCCATTTCATGTCTTTCTTGTGCTGAGATCTCCAGAGCTGGACACAGTATTCCAGGTGGGATCTCAGCACAGCAGAATCACCTCCCTCAAACTGCTGACTGTTTTGATACATCCCTCAATGTCAATGTCCCTCTGGATGGCATCCCTTCTCTGAAGTGTATTAGCTGCACTGCTCTGTTTGGTGTCATCTGCCATTGAAGCTCTGCTGTTGGGCAAGATAATTTTAGTTGTAGCCTTGGTTGATGGTTTGGATGGGAAAATTCTTCCCCTTTTCCACACATGTGGTTCCCTTGGCTTTTGGTATGGTATAGTTTGCACTTTTGTGTGTAAAAGACAGGCTACAGCTCCAGCTCTCTTATTCTTGAAGGAGTAAATGCATTTCAAGAGACATCTGTGTGGCTTGATATCCTGCTTCTATGCTCATGTTAATAGAGAAAAGACAGTGTGAGAAGTAGTCTAAGGAGAAAGGAGCAGTGGAGGGAGTTGTCAGAAGTTAAGAGTTATTATTGGCACACAGCTGGAAATTTGATAAAAAGCCTGCTTAAAAATAACATGAAATTTATTCTGTTATTGGAGATCATAGACATAGTTTCTCTGCTTTCCCCAGCATTTAATTTTGTGGGGGTTTGTTACCCCCTAAACATATATGTATGTCGGAGTCTATACAGTGTGTAAGGTACTGTTTACAGATCTGTATTGTGTCCAACCTTGCAAAGACACCCACCACACTTGCCTGCTCAATGTCTGGATTTCGCATGTAGTCCCCAGGAGTCAGTAGTGCCTGTGGGAGTTTGTAGGTTGGGAGTGGGCAAAGGGGTGGGGATGAACCACAGCTTTCCTTCCAACCTATTAAATGCCTGCCAGCACAGCTGAGCTGGCAAAGTGAGTGTTGTCAATTGCTTCTGGCATGGTCCACACAACTCATTCCTATATCTCAGAGCCAGGGAAGAACAAGAAAAACATGCACCACTCAAGGAAACTCATTTAATGCACAGGCCTCGTGTGGCTGCAGAGATTTTGGTTGACTAACCCTTTCAGCTCATTCAGGATTTCTAGGAAGAAAAGTGTGAACATGGTAGATGTCATAGCAGCCAAAAAACACTGAAATAATTTTGTGTAGCCCTGTTCAGTTAGGTGCCTGGGCCTAGAGATAAAAGGCAAATCTCTCTGCATACCTGGAGTTAGGGAGGGGAGAGAGGTGACTCCAGTCAACCAGCATGTCTTCTTCAAATGATCCATAAGTAAGGCTGCCTTCTCTCATCTACTGATTAAGGGAATTAAGTGAAACTAAGCAGCTACTGTGGATACCAAAAGTTAAGTGGTATGACTGCCCTGTTTCTCCCTAAGTGCTTCACAGAATCACTGAGGTTGGTGGAACCCTCCAGAGTTGCTAAAGGCCGACCACCTGCTGAAGCAGGATCAGCTAGTGATGATTGTTTAGAGCTGTGTCCAACTAGATTTTTTTTCAGCATAAATGTGAGATCTTTGGCAGCACTCAGTTTACTCTTCCTTAGGAACAACCAAAGACATTTGTTTGTACTTAGTCCCTTTGAACATTGAGCACTTCTGGAGGAAGATAAAGGGGAATGGAGAGGAGGGGAAAGAGGAAGCAGGTGGGAATAGAGCTGTGTTAGCAATAGTTCATGGATATTTTGAAATTGTTGAACAGCAAACAAGTTTCCATAAGTCATGTTTTGCTATTGAACTTTAACTTTTCTTTTCCTTCCTAAAACCCTTAACAAAATTTTGGCTTGTGAGCTTGTTTCATAGTTTCATAGTTTCATAGTTTCATTCAGGGTTGGAAGGGACCACAAGGATCATCTAGTTCCAACCCCCCTGCCATGGGCAGGGACACCCCACACTACATCAGGCTGGACAGAGCCTCATCCAGCCTGCTCTTAAGCACCCCCAGGGACGGGGCCTCCACCACCTCCCTGGACAACCCATTCCAGGGTCTCACCACTCTCATGGTGAAGAACCTCCTCCTCACATCCAGCCTGAATCTCCCCACCTCCAGCTTCATTCCATTCCCCCTAGTCCTATCACTACCTGAGATCCTGAGAAGTCCTTCCCCAGCCTTCCTGTAGGCCCCCTTCAGATACTGGAAGGCCACAATGAGGTCACCTTGGAGCCTTCTCTTCTGCAGACTGAACAGCCCCAACTCCTTCAGTCTGTCCTCATAGGAGAGGTGCTCCAGCCCTCTGATCATCCTTGTGGCCCTTCTCTGGACACATTCCAGCACCTCCACATCCCTCTTGGAATAGGGGCTCCAGAACTGGACACAGTACTCCAGGTGGGGTCTCACCAGGGCTGAGGAGAGGGGGAGGATCACCTCCCTCAACCTGCTAGCCACACTTCTCCTGATGCAGCCCAGGATCTGATTGGCCTTGTGGGCTGCAAGTGCACATTGAGAGCTCATGTTGCGCTTTTTGTCCACCAGCACCCCCAAGTCTCTCTCCTCAGGGCTACTTTCCAGCCAGTCACTGCCCAGCCTGGATTTGTGCCTGGGATTGCCTCCACCCAGATGCAAGACCCTGCACTTGCTCTTCTTGAACTTCATGAGGTTGGCTTGTGCCCACCTCTCCAGCCTGTCAAGGTCCCTCTGGATGGCCTCCCTTCCCTCCAGCGTGTCTGCTGCACCACACAGCTTGGTGTCATCAGCAAACTTGCTGAGGGTGCACTCAATGCCACTGTCCATGTCACTGACAAAGATGTTGAATAAGACAGGTCCCAGGACTGATCCCTGAGGGACTCCGCTTGTCACTGGCCTCCACTGGGACATGGACCCATTGACAGCCACTCTCTGCTGCTTGGGCAGCTTCCTTATATTCCCCCTGTTCTACCTGTCCTTCTCTCCACTTCCTGTAGAGTTTCCTTTTAAGTAATAGTGTGTCCAGTAGCTCCTTGCCCATCCAGGCAGGCCTCCTAGCATTCTTACCTGCTTTTCTCTTTGTTGGTACACAGAGCTCCTGGACACTGGCAGCTTAGTACTGGCAAATGAAATGGGAGAGGCAGACCTGATAAACCTGTGCAGGAGTTGCTGTGAAATAGTCCAAGAAGAAACCTGTACCATTGGCCAGGAGGTTTGGATAATGATTGTGTGGGGAGTGGAGATCTTTTCAAACAGCATAAGCATGTGTGGGATGTGATACAGCATTGCAGGAAAGATACTGAACAAAAGATGTAAATGAGGAAAAACTGCTTTAAAACCAGGTATGATCTTAAAAGTGGAGGAACTGTCTTCCCCTTCCTGTGTGTGACTTACTGCACATTATCTCCAAAGCTCCCAGTAAATCATATCAAATCAGTTTGCTAAGCCATGCTGCTGAGTCATTTTAGAGTAGCTTCCAGATGCTGCTGCATCCCTTTCCTGCTTCCTTGTCTAGATGGCGTAGACCTCCTGAGGTCTAGCAGTGCAAACAACAGGCAGATACATCCTCAAATTGTCCCTGCAGCTGCATCAGGTTGCACCTCACTTGTTTGATAAAATTCTGTCTTTTAAATATAACCTTCCTATGGACCTGTAAAAGCATCAATTAAGGTGTTAGTTAATGAAGTGCTGAAGTACCACTACACCAAGCGTTTCTGAAAAGCTTGTTTCTCTGGGTAGCTGATAGCCTCTTCACAGCATTTCACCCAAGAGAATATGTTTTTAAACTCATCCTTTATTGCCGTTGCTACTTGTGGCACAACATCAGACTTCTAGAGTTTTTCTTGATCTCTAATTTTGATTGTGTTGCCCTTGCTAATATTAATAAGCATTCTCCTGCCAGAGTAATCTAATTTGGAACAGACATGACAGCTTTACTGATGCTAAGTGCCACCCATGTACCTGGTTCCTTGTTTATCATGAATCTCTCCCCCATGATGGCTTACAGGTGAAGAATGTTGATTTCTTGTTTGGGCTTTTTAAATTGGTTTGTTTTTTCCTTTCATGACTTTTAACAATCAGAAAATGCCACAGAAGATGAATAATAGTCCTCAGATTGTCACATTGCATGGCTGGAAGGATGGAGGTTGGAAGCAAATTTATAGTTTAAAATAATAAAATTTACTGGACAAAGAAATGCTTGCATAGTGACCTTTCCTCCTCTTGAAAACTTTGTGATTGTGCAGCTGTTCTCTCCTGTCTTTTCCTAATGCACATTCATAGATTTTTGCAAGGAAAAAAAAAAAACCCAACACAAAACCAAACCAAACCCGAAACAAAACATATTTGTAAAACTATGATTATAAGTTAATTAAAAATAGTTTTCATTTTAGAATATTTAATGTATTGGCAGTGGTGTACTAATTGCTAATGGATGGTTGTACTTTTTTCAATAATAACAAGAGATTCAATGAAACCCTAGAAGATGTCAGAATATGATTAACTAGATAATCTATGTATTTGAGTATTTATTCCCAAATAAACTGGATGTCCCAGAGCCAGAAGTGTGAGTTTATATTTAATAATTATATGAGACCCTTAAGCTTTCTTGCATATTGTAATTCAATTCCATAAGAAAAGAACTTTAAAATGAGAAGACACAATGAGTACCTCTAATTACAGGAAGGCACTGTGGCTGGCTTGGCCATTTTATTCAATCCCTCATCTCAGAAGTTGATAGATTATGCACTGCACTTTGCTGGAGCAGCAAATAAGAGTACAGAACTCAACAGTCCCAAATTATGCCTTCCTCAAATATTGTGGAAAAAATAGTTTCTGAGAGTGTTTGTCAAGATGCCATCTGTGGTTTTCATTTACTAGAAGATATTATATGGTGAGGTATATCAGGGATGTTTGGAAAGTGTTTGGGACTTAATGGACAACCTATGAACAAGTAGCTGACCGGAACTAGGGACCTCAATCACAGAGGCACAAAACTGGTGTCTTGTTTCTCTGAATACAGTGACAGAGTATGTTTCCCCAGTTCTTTATTCATGTAATCTTATATGCATGCAGACCCACTTCTTTTTCTGTTGTTTTTACAGCCACTTTACTGAAAACAACATAGCCAACTTTGAAAGATGGTGCTGAGATTCACAGTTCTGTTTCCACCTCTGTTTAGAGCCAGGTCCAAAGGCTATAAAGTGAACATGATAAATACATAAGAAGTTTGGTTTTTTACAGGAAATGTGTCAGTCAAAACCATCCATTTTTTTGCCCATTGAAGACACACTTTTTCATGTGTGTAATTGAGTTAAATATTAATGGAGATAAGAACCCAAGAGGAAAGAGTCAAGTGAAAGCACACTTGGCTAAATTGAGAGAGACAGAATAGAATAAAACAGGTGGGAAGAGACCTTCAAGATCATCGCGTCCAACCTATCATCCAACACCACCTAATCAACTAACCCATGCAACCAAGCACCCTGTCAAGTCTCCTCCTGAACACCTCCAGTGATGGCGATTCCACCACCTCCCCAGGCAGCCCATTCCAATGGGCAATCACTCTCTGTGTAAAACTTCCTCCTGACCTCCAGCCTGAACCTCCTCTGGCGCAGCCTGAGACTGTGTCCTCTTGTTCTGGTACTGGCTGCCTGGGAGAAGAGACCAACCTCTGCCTGTCTAAACCCCACCTTCAGGTAGTTGTAGAGAGCAATAAGGTCACCGCTGAGTCTCCTCCAGGCTAAGCAGCCCCAGCTCCCTCAGTCTCTTCTCATAGGGCTTGTGTTCCAAGCCCCTCACCAACTTTGTTGCCCTTCTCTGGACTCGTTCCAGCAAGTCAACATCCTTCCTAAACTGAGAGCCCCAGAACTGGACACAGTACTCGAGGTGTGGCCTAACCAGTGCAGTGTACAGGGGCAGAATGACCTCCCTGCTCCTGCTGGCCACACTGTTCTTGATGCAGGCCAGGATGCCATTGGCCCACCTGGCCACCTGGGCACCCTGCAGGCTCATGTTCAGCCTACCATCAAGAAGATGCCTTACGAATCTACCTGAGGTAGTTACTATAATTACTGACAATCTTTAAGAGTCCTCTGGGTCTTAAGAAAAGCACCTTATGGCTGCAAAGTGCAACACAGTTTAAAGATGAAAAAAGAATATGAAATGAACAGGCCCCTCAAATATTAAAACAAATAAACCAGTCTGCTGTTTCACTTAAAAGCCATCTGAGGTGGAGCTAGAAATGTACTGTACTCTCTCTATATATATACTTCAGTCTACATGGGACTGAGCCAACTTAGGTCAATGTCATACATGAGAAGTTGAAGAATAAAAAGATAAAGACTGGGACAATTGTTCTAAATATATAAATTGCAAACCTGTTTAGTCAAAATGGCAAATTTCTGGATACCTATGTGTACAATTAGGTCTGTGGCAATTAATAGAAATGTTGAACTCTCCCATATTAGAATCTTAGAATTGTTTTGATGTAAGATCATTGAGTCCAACCATTCTCTAACTCTACAAAGTCTGGTGTTAAACCATATCTCTTAGAACCACACCTATGCATCTTTTGAACACTTCCAGGGATGTGATTCTACTACCTCTATGGGAAGCCTATTCCAGTGTTTGGTGACCATTTCAATGCAGTTTTTTCTGATACCTAATTTAAACCTCCTCTGGCACAACCTGAGGATGTTTGCTCTCATCCTATTACTTGTTACTAGGGAAATGAGACCAACACCCACTTCACTGCAACCTCCTTTCAGGTAGTTGTAGAGAGCAATAAAGTCTGCCCTGAGCCTCATTTGTCCAGAATAAACCACCCCAGTTCCCTCATCTGCTTCTTGTAAGACCTCTTTACCAGAAGCTTCCTTTTCCTTCTCTAAACCTGCTCCAAAACCTAATTTTTCTTGTAGTGACAGCCCCAAATTTGTGCTAGGTTTACCAAAATATGTGGATGGGGCCTTTGCAAACCTTAATTAACACCTCCTTGCAGCAGGTTCTCATAGTTCAGAGGAGATCCAGGGCCTCTAGCAAAAAAGTACAGCGGTCAACAGTTCAGTGTCCCAGTGGAGATCAGTGACAAGTGTCATCCCTCAAAGGTTGTTCCTGGGACTAGTGTTTAACATCTTTGTCAGTGATATGGATGGTGGGATTGAGTGCCCCCCCAGCAAGTGTGTGGATGACACCAAGCCATGTGGTCTGGTTAGCATGCTGAAGAAAAGGGAATCTATACAGAACCTGGACAGGTTTGAGAGGTGGGCCCAAGCCAATCTCATTAAGTTCAACAAGGCCAAGAGAAAGGTCCTCCACCTCAGTAAGGACAGTCCCAAGCACAGATGCTGGCTGGGCAATGAGTGGCTCAAGAGGGGGTGTCAGCTGATGGAAAAACTCAATGTGAATCAGCAATGTGCTCTTGCAGCCCAGAAGGCCAACTGTATCATGGACTGTATCAAAAGAAGCGTGACCAGCAGGTAGAGGGAGGTGACTCTCCCCCTCTGCTCTGCTCTTGTGAGACATCACCTGGAGTACTGCATCCGGTTCTGGTGCTCTCAGCGGGGAGGATGTTGAACTGCTGGAGCAGGTCCAGAGAAGGGACACAAAGATGATCAGAGGCCTGGGGCTGTGGAAGGTGATGAGAACAAACTGGAAAACTGTGACCGGTTGACGTTGCCCCCTTAAGAAAGGGAATATGGTGGACGGAAGTTGGTAAACGGAAGGAATAATCTAAACTAATTTCATTGGTGAAGTGGGAGGAAGCACCTTCTGAACTGGGAGTGAAATGGGCATTTCCAGCACTTCTCTGTCAGTCTTGCTTCCGCCTCTCCACGGTGCAGCAGCTCTCTGTCTATGCTGGGCTTTCTGCCAAGGCCTCGGCCTTGAAGACTTGATAAAAGTCCAGTATTAACTCCCTTCCAATTAACACAAAACTGCTTTTAACTTCTTTCTCTCTCTCTCTCTCTCTCTTCTAACCTATTCTGGGGAAAGGGGGGGGAGAGAGGGGAGAGCGGAGGTGGGGAACCCCCTCTGCCGAGGGGGGTTACTCTCATTCCTGTGCTACCTTATTGTATATCTTTGTATATATTGTAGATATTGTAAATTTGTAAATATTCCCCTGCAAATCCTACATTGCTTTGTAAATATAGCTCCACTGCTTTGCTAATTCAGCTTGTGAGTTTTTTTTTCCCTTTCCCTTCAATTTTTTTTTTTCCTTTTACCTTACAAGGGGGAAGGGAGGAGGCTTCTCGGCCTTACCCTTCCACCCCACCACATTTTTTTTTATTGGCGCCCAACGTGGGGCAGATAATTAGTTTAATTTATTACTTGATTGATTTAGTGTTTTCTAGCTGAATTAGCAAACATGAAGGTCTTGTGGTTTGTGGAGCGATTATTCTTTTCAATTTTTGGGGCTCTGGTTTACAGATATTGTTTGGGTTTGATTTTGGATTACCTGGGTAAATATTTGGTGCGGACAATTTATATGTGGGTTATGTATAGAGTTAAATTATGGTATGGAAAATGTATTAATTTCCTATGGCCAGTGAGATACAGGAATGTTACCTCCACCACTCTCCCAATTGAGATAAAGGGTTTTAAGATTCCGCCTGAGGAGAGAGTAACTATAAGTGATGCTTGGGACCCAAAAGTGATTTATTTGATGTGTATAGATCTGTTGCTGGTGATGGTGATTGCATATTTACTGTTCTCTCTGTGGCGAGAGAGAAAGGTGTCCAGAGCTTGTTTTGTTATTAAAACTAGATCAAAAAGAAAACGCCGTGGCTCTAGGTCAGTCCCAGAGACATCTAGTGGCGAAGAGTGTGCAGAATCTCCATCAGTTAAAAAGAAGGCTAAAAAGTTAATTGGTAAAGCAGCTCTAAATGACTTTGCTGTTTCTAGCAAGCAGCCAAGGGCATCGGCTGGTATCAACATGGCGCCTACTCCTTCTCCTCCTTCTTCTTCTCCGTCGGCCATTAACGGAGCAACATCACTTCCACTCACTCCCTCAGTGGGACCGGAAGTCACTGCCCCAGCAGCTGATTTATCTCAGGACCTGTCAGCTTCCATTAAGGTGGCTGTAAATTCAAACACAGCTCCAGTTAAGGTGGCTCCTTTAAAGACTAGAGGTGCAAAGGCCAAAGATGGAGAAGAAGAGGAGCTGGAGACTGATCCTGGTGAGGGGCCCTCTACTCTAAAAGATCCTGCTCAGGAGGAAGAGAAGGTTTGTTTTAAAGATCTAGCTAACCTAGTGAGATCAAAGCAGGATACAGATGAAGCTAGGGAAGCAGCTGGCAAAGGTGGTTCTCAGCTTAAAGAGATCCTTAGGAGAATGACAGCAGGATTATATGGACAAAAAGTTCAGGGAGACGAGGAGGAAGATGATATTTCAGACTGTTCTTCGCCCCGCGAGGATTGCGAAATGTCCGTAAAGATTTCACCAGGGCAGATAAGGAACCAGTTCTAGCTTGGCTTAATAGATGTTATGATACAGGTGCTCTGGCTCTAACAGTTGGAGACAAGTCAGCAGCTCAGTTAGGAACTCTCTCAAGGGATAATGGAATAGATAGACATCTAGGCCGAGCTCTCGGTAAGGTTAATCTGTGGATACGCCTTTTAATGGCGGTTGCCCTGAGATACCTTCCCAAGATGATCTTCCATGGAATCCTAAACCCTGGACTACCATAGATGAGGGAATTAAGCGCTTGAGAGAATTTGCTGTTAGAGAGCTACTCTATGGTGAACATGAAACTCTGAATCCTGATGACATTCCTGCGGGTATTGGTCTTGCTAAAAAGATCATCAAACTTGCTCCTTCCAATTATGCAAACATTCTGGCAAGCAGAATTGTGTCAAGAAGTTATGGTGGAGCTTCTCCCACGGTTGGCCAATTCAGTGATCAAATGAGACAATTGGAGGATAGCATGACACGTGGTTCTTTGGTTTCAGCCATTAAAACTATGTCTGGTGATATACAGAATTGCATAAGAGAGTTAAAAGATGAATTTAGAAATTCCATATCCCAATTGGCACAAAGGGATAATTTCAATTCTTCCTCCAGGTGGGTACAAGTTTCATCTGTGAGGAACACACGTCCTCCAAGGAGGTCATTCCAAAACAGGTCATTCCAAAACAGGTCATTCCAAAACAGACCGCCAAGGCAATCACGTAGAACTATTTGGATAACTCTGCGTGATCAGTTTGGTGAGAACATGAACCGCTGGGATGGCCAACCAACTTCTAATCTTTTCAGGAGACTGAGGGAATTGCAAAGTGGCAGAACCCAAGGTAGCAATACCAGAAGGGTAGCTGTTACTTCCACAGTTCCCCAGAACGACTCTTATGGCTCCAACAGTGGCTCCGGTTATAACATGCAAAGCTGTAACCCTGCAAACTATGTGCAATGCACATGTGCGCATGTTCCCCATAACTAGGGGTGCCCTGCCTCCCGCCAGGGGGAGGTGAGGGATAATAGAGATAATAGAATCTATTGGGATGTGTGCATCCAGTGGCCTGGCACTTCACAATTTCGGAAGTACAGGGCCTTGGTTGACACAGGAGCTCAGTGCACCATAATACCATCAAATTATCAGGGATCAGAGTCTATAACTATTCTGGGAGTCACTGGTGGATCTCAAGAGTTAAGTAAAGTAGAGGTTAATATAAGTTTAACTGGTAAACAATGGAGGAAGCATACAGTTGTGACCGGACCTGATGCACCTGGTATTCTGGGAATTGATTTTCTGAGAGAAGGGCGTTTTAAAGACCCTAGAGGTTACAAATGGGCTTTTGGAGTAGCTTCAATAGAAATTGATGGACAAAAATTGAAGTTGTCTGCCAGACCTGAACTTTCTGATGAATCTGCAGTTGTGGGACAACATAAGGTACAGGACATTAAATTGCCAGTTGCTTCTCAGACTGTGCATCACAGACAATACAGAACCAACCGTGACTCTTTGTTGCCCATTCAGAATTTGATTCGTCAGTTGGAGAATCAAACAGTAGTCAGCAAAACTCATTCACCTTTCAACAGTCCAGTGTGGCCTGTGCGGAAGCAGAATGGAGACTGGCGTCTGACAGTAGACTACCGAGCCCTAAATGAAGTGACACCACCTATGAGTGCAGCAGTACCAGACATGATGGAGCTACAGTATGAGCTGGAATCCAAAGAGGCCAAATGGTATGCTACCATAGACATTGCTAATGCATTTTTCTCTATTCCCATAGCAGAGGAATGCAGGCCTCAGTTTGCTTTCACCTGGAGAGGAATCCAGTACACTTTCAACAGGCTGCCAATGGGCTGGATCCACAGCTCAAGCATCTGTCATGCAGTGATTCACGATGCTCTGGAGAAAGGCGGTGCTCCAGAACACATCCAGTTCATCGATGATATCATTGTCTGGGGTAAAACTGCTGAGGAAGTCTTCGAGAAAGGTAACAAAATCATTGACATTCTTCTGAATGCAGGTTTTGCCATCAAACGAGACAAGGTGAAAGGACCTACCACAGAGATTCAGTTTCTGGGAGTGCGATGGCAGGATGGACGCCGACACATTCCCGTGGATGTGGTAAATAGAGTCTCTACCATGGCAAGTCCCACAAACAAGCAAGAGACCCTACGTTTCTTGGGGATAGTGGGATTTTGGAGACTGCACATTCCTGGATACAGTCAGATTGTGAAACCTCTGTATGATGTGACTCGAAAGAGAAATCATTTCCACTGGGGACCTGAACAACAAGCAGCCTTTGACCAGATAAAGCAAGAGGTAATTCAAGCAATGAGTCTGGGACCTGTCCGAGATGGTCCAGACATAAAGAACATTTTGTACACGGCTGCAAGTGACAATGGTCCAACCTGGTGCTTGTGGCAAAAAGCTCCAGGTGAGACACATGGACGACCTCTTGGTTTCTGGAGTCGAGGTTACAGAGGTTCAGAGGCTAATTATACTCCAACAGAGAAAGAAATTTTAGCTGCCTATGAAGGAGTAAAAGCATCTTCTGAAGTGATTGGAACTGAATTGCAACTTCTTCTAGCTCCCAGATTACCAGTTTTGAATTGGATGTTCAAAGGCAAAGGTTCCACACCACATCATGCCACAGACTCCACATGGTCTAAGTGGATGGCTCTGATAACGCAGAGAGCTCGAATGGGAAATCTTGAAAGACCTGGTCTAGTGGAGGTGATCTCAAGTTGGCCTGAAGGTATCAACTGTGCTAAACCTCCAGAGGAGAAAGTAACTCGTGCTGAGGAAGCTCCTCCTTACAATGACCTTTCTGATGATGAAAAGAAATATGCTTTGTTCACAGACGGTTCCTGTCGTCTTGTTGGAAACAAGTGAAGGTAGAAGTCTGCAGTGTGGAGTCCAACACGCCGAGTTGCAGAGGCGAAAGATGGAGAAGGAGAATCCAGTCAGTTTGCAGAGGTAAAAGCTGTCCAGCTAGCTCTCGACGTGGCTGAACGTGAGAGATGGCCAAAGCTTTATCTCTACACCGACTCATGGATGGTAGCCAATGCTCTATGGGGTTGGCTAAAGAACTGGAAGAAAAGTGGTTGGCAGAGGAAAGGAAAACCCATTTGGGCAGCCAACCTATGGCAGGACATTGCTGATCGAATCGAGAGAATTCCAGTGAAAGTGAGACACATCGATGCTCACATTCCTAAGAGCAAAGCTACTGAGGAACAGCAACACAACCATCAGGCAGATCTAGCTGCAAGAGTTTCTCAAGTAGACATGGACTCTAATCTTGATCTCGACTGGAAACACCGAGGTGAGATATTCTTAGCTCGGTGGGCTCATGATTCGTCAGGACATCAAGGCAGAGACGCAACATACCAATGGGCTCGTGACAGATCCATAGACATTTCCATGGATGCTATCACGCAAGTCATCCATGACTGTGACATTTGTGCTGCTATTAAGCAGGCAAAACGACTTAAGCCCTTGTGGTATGGTGACAGATGGTCCAAGTACAAGTATGGTGAAGCTTGGCAGATTGACTACATCACTCTACCACGTTCTCGTTCTGGTAAGCAATACGTGCTTACTATGGTAGAGGCAAACACTGGATGGTTGGAAACTTATCCAGTTCCACATGCAACTGCATGCAACACCATTCTCGGTCTGGAGAGACAGATCCTGTGGAGACATGGAACTCCAGAGAGGATTGAGTCAGACAACGGAACTCATTTCAAGAACAACCTTGTAAAGAACTGGGCCAAAGAGCATGATATTGAGTGGATATTCTATATTCCCTACTATGCACCAGCTTCAGGAAAGATTGAACACTACAACGGTTTGTTGAAGACCACTCTTAAAGCCATGGGGGGGGTGGATCTTTGAAAAACTGGGAAAAACATTTAGCACAAGCAACCTGGCTGGTAAATAGTAGAGGTTCAGTGAACCGAGCTGGACCTGCACATTCAGATTTGCTACAGAAAGTAGAAGGTGATAGAGTTCCTGTTGTTAGAGAAAAGAATCTGTTAGGTAAAACTGTTTGGGTATTTTCACCCTCAGGAGAGGCTAAACCTGTCCGAGGGGTGGTTTCAGCTGAAGGTCCGGGTCACACTTATTGGGTAATGCAAGAGAATGATGAAATTCAGTGTATTCCACAAAGAAATTTGACTTTAGCTGAAAGAGGTTAATCTCAAACTGCTGTACAGCTACATCGCGCCCAAAAGAAGAATCAACGAGGAATCTACGGTGCACGAACCCTGAGATCCCTGAGAGCCCTGAGTCAACTAAGAGACCCTGAGAATCCCTGTTTCCCTTTTCTTCGCTTGGTCGGTGAAGAAACAAACTGTTTTCCATTTTTTCTCATTTTCTGATTTTCTTGGACTTTTGAATCATCTACATCTGAGCATAGCCGGAATGGACTATGAACTTTACTCATGAACTGTAAATATCGTTTTGGATTGGATGGACAGTATGAACAGCCAATGAAATTGTTTAGAAGGGGTGGATTGTGACCGGTTGACGTTGCCCCCTTAAGAAAGGGAATATGGTGGACGGAAGTTGGTAAACGGAAGGAATAATCTAAACTAATTTCATTGGTGAAGTGGGAGGAAGCACCTTCTGAACTGGGAGTGAAATGGGCATTTCCAGCACTTCTCTGTCAGTCTTGCTTCTGCCTCTCCACGGTGCAGCAGCTCTCTGTCTATGCTGGGCTTTCTGCCAAGGCCTCGGCCTTGAAGACTTGATAAAAGTCCGGTATTAACTCCCTTCCAATTAACACAAAACTGCTTTTAACTTCTTTCTCTCTCTCTCTCTCTCTCTTCTAACCTATTCTGGGGAAAGGGGGGGGGAGAGAGGGGAGAGCGGAGGTGGGGAACCCCCTCTGCCGAGGGGGGTTACTCTCATTCCTGTGCTACCTTATTGTATATCTTTGTATATATTGTAGATATTGTAACTTTGTAAATATTCCCCTGCAAATCCTACATTGCTTTGTAAATATAGCTCCACTGCTTTGCTAATTCAGCTTGTGAGTTTTTTTTTTTTCCCTTTCCCTTCAATTTTTTTTTTTCCTTTTACCTTACAAGGGGGAAGGGAGGAGGCTTCTCGGCCTTACCCTTCCACCCCACCACAAGAACATACTGCCCCTTGCCAAAGGGGAGATGGGTCATGGGGTGTTTCAGTGTCATGAATAGTATGGCACAGGGCAATGTGTTGGCCACACACACAGAGTGGCAGAAATGGTTAAATTCGCTCTTTCTCAAGGAAGGTTCCCATAAAGGAAGTTATATATTGATTTGTTGGAAAAGAGAAAGGCATATTCCTCCGAACAGAAAGAAAAGTCCTCTTGAAAACAGAAGAAGATTCCAAAAGCAATAGAGTAATATCAGGAATAGGTGGTGATATGGACTAGAAATCAATGCATTCAGTGACATGCTGCAGTTAAAGGCAGAAGCTATTCTGGAAGATAAAAATGGAAATGCTAAGCCAGGCTCAGGAAAGAAATTATTCACTGCTCTGCAGTGCTGTATGGGACAAGTTAAGTACTGTCTGTCATCTGATTAAAAAAAACCAACTGAAAGACATCTGTCACAGAATTGGAAAAAGTTAAAGATTTTCACAAAGGCTTTGGTAAAATGCCAAGGGACCTGGAGAGACCTATAAGGACCAACATGAGTAGCAGCAAAATGACTGTATTTGTCTATACACACATGCATATTCTGTGTTTCTGTATGGGTTATGTTTAATAGGTATTCAAAATGTGCATAATGTAGTGGGTATCTCCAGAGTTAACTGTATTTCTTCTAACTCAATTAAATACAAGCCATACATTGTGTATTGACTATGAAACTATTAAGTGTATATACTTAAATGTATGCATATGTGTATATGTACACACATCTGTGTGTGTATATGACAATTACACTTATTTTTCCATTTTGCTTTCCATCATTTTTTGAGATAAAGCATGTGGACTCTTGCATTGCTTGTTCCAAGCAGATGACGTAGTGCTGTGTGTTGCCAGCCTGTCTGTTCACAGCCTTGCGAGGAGTAGCTGTTAACAAGAGTGTCATATCAGAAGAGATTTTCAGGACAAAGTTAAAGAAGAATTTTGTTGACATCCCTGAATCTGTGAAGGAAAATAATTGTTACATTCAAAGAAAAAGGAAGCTGTAATGTAAATGTAAAGAAAAGGTAGAAATTGCCTAATTTATAGGTAGATGAGCAGCCTGTCTCCAGGCCTGAAGACTCCACCATTTTCATCGTCTAATATTCAAACATAGCTTAGATTTCCATCTACTAATGAATCTGTGAAGTTGCATTTGACTAAAAACACAAAACAAGTGATAGGTTCAAGCTTTGTTGCTAATTCCAGTTCAAAATGTTCACAGCAACTTGGCTAATTGTGTTAATTTATTTCTTCTTAAGGCAGAATGGGGAAACAGAATAGCAAGCTCGCCCCTGAGGTGATGGAGGATCTGGTGAAGAGTACGGAGTTCAATGAACATGAGCTAAAACAGTGGTACAAAGGATTTCTAAAGGACTGTCCAAGTGGTAGACTGAACCTTGAGGAGTTTCAGCAGCTCTACGTAAAAGTAAGTTATTATGTTCCTTTTATTTAACTATAGAAAAGATTGCAAAACAATGTAAAGTAAACATATGATCAAGAGCTGCCAGTCATCCACACTAAGGAAGGAGAAATGATAGTGAAGGCAAGGAGATAAGTGGGAAGTACTCCCCTCATCACACCAGTGACTCATAACCACAGTGACCAGAACTACAGGTTTAGAAAAAAGCTGTAATTTATGGTCTTCTTTCACTTCTGAAGAGTGATTGTGGTCCGGTTCAATTAACGACACTTCACTCATGCAATGCTGCTGGAATATAAACCATGTGATTTCTGGACCTGCTCATATAAAAGTCTGTCCTTTAGATTTCAAAAAAAGTGAAGTTCCATAACAATATGTGCTGTAAATAAATAATGCATTGTGCACATAGGATTTCTTTCTCTAAATTGTAAGTCTTGCCTTCCTCCCCATCCCCATCTCTTTGCCCTCCTTAGACAGAAGGCAAAAACTGGGCAGTTCAGTTATTTTCACTTGTCATTAGTTAATCAAGTGCAAAGTCATCTTTTCCTTATATTTGTTATTAATTTATTCTGTAACAGGAAGAGCATAGGGGGCAGCATAAGAAGTGTATTCATATTACAAAGATAATTATCATTCAGAATCAAGTATCTGCCTAAAGGTCAGTCACTTCAAAGTAATTTTAATTAGGAAAAATACTGAATGGTGATGAACAGTAGGATCAGAGCATTCATAAATACAATGTGAGGCTGAATAAAAATGCCTTTGAAATGTAAGTAGTTAATATTGAGTACACTGAAAATTTCTGCAAGCAAATGGGACTGTCTTTTCCCGTCAATGCGTGTTACAGTCCCTCCTTAAATTTCTTCAGCCTTGAACCAGATTGCTTGGAAAAATACTACCTAACCCCTTTTTTCCTTCTAATGAATGATCTGACAAAAACTGCCAACTCCAACTTCCATAAATAAGCTTCTGTCTTCATATTTTAATATTTATGACTCGAGACGTTGCCTCACAATCCTCTTCATAAGAAACAACAAACTTTGTAATAACTGTTATTTTCAGATGAAAGAACTTTTACTGCCTCAGGTTTTGTGCTTGTTAGTGACTGCTGAATTTATAGTTCCACTTTAAACAGTACTCACTGCGCATCCAGCAAAATTCAGGCATCTAGTAATTTCTCATGCATATTTCTGAAGAAAGTAATTGGTCTTTATGATATATGGGTTCCAAATAAAGTATGGCAACTATATAGTTCTTTAGAAATAATTATTTTCTTTTGGGCAAATCACAGTAAAGAGATTTTTATTTTGTGTGTCTGTGTTGTGGGGGGAAAGACATCTTCTGAAAATAACTTGAAACTGCTAGGACTTCCTTCATTCAAAGAAATATTAGAAGTGTTCACAGATATTTTTACCCTGAAAGGTTGGACTAGATGATCCTTGAGGTCCCTTCCAAGCTGGTATTCTATAAATCTATGAAAACAGTAAAAAAAATTACTTAACTCATGAATAGAATAGAATAGAATAGAATAGAATAGACCAGGTTGGAAGAGACCTTCAAGATCATCACGTCCAACCTATCACCCAACACCACCCAATCAACTAACCCATGGCACCAAGCACCCTGTCAAGTCTCCTCCTGAACACCTCCAGTGATGGCAACTCAACCACCTCCCCAGGCAGCCCATTCCAATGGGCAATCACTCTCTCCGTGTAAAACTTCCTCCCGACCTCCAGCCTGAACTTCCCCTGGCGCAGCCTGAGACTGTGTCCTCTTGTTCTGGTGCTGGCTGCCTGGGAGAAGAGACCAACCTCTGCCTGTTTACAACCCCCCTTCAGGTAGTTGGAGAGAGCAATAAGGTCACCCCTGAGTCTCCTCCCCTCCAGGCTAAGCAGCCCCAGCTCCCTCAGTCTCTCCTCATAGGGCTTGTGTTCCAAGCCCCTCACTAACTTCGTTGCCCTTCTCTGGACTCGTTCCAGCAAGTCAACATCCTTCCTAAACTGAGGGGCCCAGAACTGGACACAGTACTCGAGGTGAAGAAATACTAGAGTTATGTAAACTTGTTACCGTGCTTACAACAGCAGTAGCGCAAAAGCTAACATAAAGAACACAGCAGTATTTTCCTTTTGAAATTTGGAGACATCTCTGTAGTCCTACTAAGCTACAATATTTGGCTTTCAATTTTATGGCCTCATGTATTTTCAGATATGCACATAAAATGAGATTGTCTCCCTTGCTTTGGTAGTTCTAGGTTTTGAGATTGCTCTGTAATGCTACTGTCATATATTTAATCCAGTTTATTGTCATCTTATGTATAATGTTTATATACAGAGCAAAATACTGATTTTGCAGAAGAGAAATACAATGAGCTGTAGTAAATCCAGAGCTTTGCTTCTCCTTCTGTCACAGAAATACTTGTAAAATAACAGCCCTGGGCTCTCTGAGGAGCTAATAATCTGAGTGTTGGCTGTGGTGGCGGCTTCTCCTATGTAGGACATTCTGTCCACCCCAGCTGCTGGCTGCAGACAAAACTCCAGATAGGAAATTTGATCTTTCCAGGAGGAGCCACCAGCAGGAGACTCAAATCATTATGATTACATTTACAGCATTTCAGTTCCTATAATGCATATTCAGGGTAAAAATGCATGCAGCATGTATTGATTAGTAATTCCTATACATGAATGCACTTATAGTTGGGAAAGATGACATTTATCTCATGCTCTGAAGTGGAGTTTATTGAAGATTTCCATAAATGAATATATTGGAAAAGAAATACATGACTCAGCTTCAGTTCAGATTTACATTTTCTTAATGTAACACTTTTATTGTTTATGAGAGTTGTGTGGTATACTTTCATCTGTATTAATAAAAGGGTATTGGTCATTTAAGATGCAAAGAAAGTTCTTCTTTTCTTTTGCTCACACACAGTAGAACATATCCTCAGCTTAAAAAGCAAGAATATTTTAGATTTTATCCAGAGCAATACTTAGTGGTAAATTTCTTGATTATCTTCTACTTCTCTTCCACCATAATTGCAGAGTGGTGTGCCCAAACTCAGGGCACAGAAACTAATTTTTTTGGATGAAACGTAGCTAGATGTGTGCTGGGATCACTCCTAATGTATTACTGCATCTAATGCATGCTAATAGGCTAGAATTGGTCTAAAGTAAAACATCCAGAATATGTGTGATGTGGATGTCAGGTGCTCAGAACAACTCTTCCACTCTACATATTTGTATCAATTGTACTGTGCTGTTTACTAATGTAGATGAAGACTGTATTGACTGAAGGGAGAATTACTCTAGCTTGGCTTGGAAGCCTTTGCTATTGAAGTTTCCATTATGATACAAATCATACACTGCTTAAAATAAATAGCAGTTATACAAAAAGACTGCAGGGAAGAAAAAAGAAAGAAAGTGTAGCACTTTTAGTGGGATTGTCTTAAACAATGTTTAGTCAAGAACACCTCTTTTAAATAATCAGCTATTAAGCAGAATATATACTGATGCATGTTTAGCATTGTTTGCAATCTAACAAGTTCATTGAAATTATTGGTGGATTTTTGGGAACCAGAATCCATGGTTAGGTATTAGGGCTCACATTTCCCTCCATAGTACTGAATGGTATGAATGCTTCAGCAGTTTCTGAAGTCATTTATTTCAGAATTGCTCACATAGTGTAAGCCCTGAGCCACAAAGAGACCAAGTAGCTGTCCCTATAGTCTGCACAGAGCACGGGATGGGGAGAAATTTGTGGATAACATTCTGAGGAAGCTGAAACTCAAGCCAGCAACATGTTTACAGCAGTGTGTTTTAAACCAGTCTGCCAATGCAAAATTCCAAGGTAAAGCTCAGGACAGGAATTTATATGAATACATTTTTTCCTGGGTACATGCATCTGATTTTTTATGGGAGTTGTGTCTTTCAAGTCTCTCCTGCATCTAGGATATAAGAAGTCAAAGCAAAATCGACTTTTTCTTCTCTTAAAGCATTCACATTATCGTTGCTACTTATCTTTAGCACAGTGGTTGTTGTACTCATCAAGCTGTAGAAAACTCTGAATCAATTATTGTGTCCCTGTAACAAGTTTGATTCTGCACTGCTCACCCTCTCATTGCTCCAGATACGCCCTTTTGGGCTGCTAGCAATATTCCAGTTAACCGCTTTTCTGTGGGAAATAGTGGCAAGTAGTATTGGACAGGATAGAACCTACAGTTCCCATCAGGAAAAAGTATCTTAATAGTTAAGCTTAATCCTTGCTTACTTTCTTAACTTTCCTTTTCCCTATCCTGAAAAGTCCTTAATTCTTTTATCTTACATCAAAAAACATTAGCATTGTGGGCAGAGAGCTGAAGGAATTAATACACAAAAGCGTAATTAAAATATACCAGCAAAACATTCTAGACTGTTCTATCACTCTGTAGGATTTCTTGTGGTCTAGAGGGCCAAACACTTTCCTTCAGCTCTTTTGAGTTCACTGGGTTTAGATTAATATGCCCTAGAGTGTGTAAGTGTGCATAATCAGTGCTAATGTTCACAGGAATTATGCATGTTTATTAAGTGGAAAATAGGCTTCTATATTGTGATACTCATTGGAACTGGGTCGCTGAACATGAGAAGCATGTTCTCTGGATTAGTATCAGAAACAAGCACCAAGAGTCCTTTAACTGGAAGGGTAGGGTTGAGAGCAATCATGATGTAATGCTAACATTAAATAAAGTAATTTACTTGGTGAATTTATTGCACATCTATTAGTTATGTTTTGAGGTTTTACAGATAAGGTTTAAATGAAAAATAAGATAGTAATGCTGTGAATTAATTACAGTCATGTGGTTTGTCATATTTTTAGCTTCTATCTCACATTTCATGCTTGAAGGGAATTGATTTCTAATCTTTCATTTTAATGTGTAGAACAAAAGAATCTCAGAAATCTATTGACATTTAAATGGGTATATTTGCAGGCTCTTTTTCTCTATCCAGATTTTCAAGACACACTAGCATTTTTCTAAAGATGGCACAGACCTCAAAATGTTAGGTTAGAACTGCCTGTCAGGCTTTCAGTGGCTGTGAAGAAGTGGGATTCCAGAATAGCACAGCTGTGTGTGTTTACAGATGTGCCTAACAGATGCAGTTGCACTAGCAGGAACTGATTTTCCTGGGATCAGCTCTTCTAACTGGAAGAGCTGTGCTGGTTTTACGAGTGCCTTTTGGCCAGTTCTCCCTATAACAGAAGTAATTTTTAAAGTATGTTAGACCAATGTTAGGTATATTATACAAATCCTATCTTGCTAAAGACCAACAGCATGTTTTGAAATCATGCAGATTATTATAATAAATATGGATGTATCTGCTTATACAATGGTTGTAGCCCATGCTATTGCTGCCTTCCAGAAGATCATATCTGGAGCACCTCACAGTCTTCCTGGATAATATACAGTATGTTTGTTGGATACACCACCTAAATTCAACTGCAACATAGAATACATCAGATGTTATATGTAACTATGAGTAAAAAAAAAAAATCCTTGAACAAGTTCACAGTATTGCCATGTTACTGAATTTTTAGGACTGATATGGAATAATGAAACAACTATTACTATATTAGAAACAATTAGCATTGGATGCTGACAAGCCAAAGTAGCTCCGAACCAGGGACATTACCAGGTGACTCTAAGAAGCAACACATACATAGACAGGCAAAGAGAGCCTTGAAAGAAATGACAGCAAGATTATTGGCAGTGGAAGTTGTTCCACAACACACCCTCACAGCAAAATCTGTGAGGCAAAGATCCTTAATGCATTCCTTAAGCACTTAATACCAATCTGCACATTTGAGACAGTATAATCATTAGAAACAGATGCTCCTAAAGAGTAAAAAAAAGGCCTTTCACCAGAAGTGCAGTGAAAGTTCCTGTGAAAGGAAAATTAATATAGCAGGATCCAAAAAGCAGTATGCTGAAAAATCAAATGTTTTTGTGATCCAGCACTACCACAGGGGAGTAATTTTTAGGATGACGTATGTTTAGTGCTCCAAAAGCTGCATTAAATTTGGTTTCTGATAACTTTGAAAACAAAAAGATCAATTACTTCTTGTGCAGGACTCAGTTAAAAAAATAAATGAGGTACAGCCTTGTTGCCTGGGTATTTGTCATGCAAAGCCACTTTTGCCATTCTTCCTCCTCCTCCTTACAACATGAATAGGCAGGTGCTGTGCCAAAATGCAGGTCTACTAGAAAAACCACACAAGCCTTAATTTTCATTTCAAACAAGCAGAGATTGTGCTACATGAATTTTAAAACAAAGGACCAGAATGTTTCTTAGATCTAAAAATAAAACTGAAAAGCCCCTGAAGGCAGTGTTAACTTCAAAGTTGACTTTGAATGACTTGAGGAAGAAGAGGGTATTGGTAATATACCTTCCTGCTGCATTTCTTTCTCTGTGGTGATCCCAAGAAAAATAATGGCTGGACTTAATGTCCAGCCATTTTAAAATCTGTTTTTAGTAAACAGAGCTCTAAGGATCACCAACCATATTAAAAAATAAAATACAGTAAATAAACATGGATTCTCATTTAAGCTGCAAAGTGAAATGAAAGCAGAAGAGGACCAGCATGCTGGATGGTAGTGAAATGTTCTGAAAATATAGCTGTAAATCACAACATGGGGTAGTAAGAGCCTTTAAAAATGTAGAATGGAGTCAGTTTAGATTGAAATCCTAATCTCACTGATGCTAATGGCAGTTTTCATTCCTGATCCTTATTTAAGCCCTTAGGACTGCACTGAGCTTTTCAAGTTGTTTATCATCATAGGACCCTCATCCTATAGTGCAAGCTCTATTAATGTCCAGTCCTACAAGCAGGATTTAGAGTCTGGAGAGCTCCTCTTATGTGTGAAAAAACAGGCATATTGCTAGCCGTCATTTAAAGGCAATGGTTATTTAGAAACTAAATCTGTGTGGATGAATGGTGAGAGTAAGTGTCCCAAAGTTAGCAGAAAAACAGTTTCAGAGGCAAAGGACAAGTCCTTTTCTTTCTGCATCATTAGCTAGCATCTAATTTTAAAGGCTAAAATACTTATTTTTTCGCTTCTATTGCAGAGCACATAATGGCTCATATCCTCCAGACAGTCTCAGGAGACTCTAAATCTAGAAAACGAGGAAGTCAGACAATTCTAAGAGATGAAATCTAAATAGCTAAATCTTAATTGCTCCAAATAGCCGCTTGTGGAGTGTCAAGGCTAGTAGGATGAGTCTTCTTAGTGCTTGAACAATTCAAGTAACATGCTGACACCATCTCTATGAGAGGCAAGATTGATAGTCACATGAATCCATAAAGCATTTGACTGTCCAAAGGCATCTCCAGGGCTTACAGAGTCAGCAGATGTGTGGGGATGTGAAGTTTAGTCCAAACCTCTAATTATTACCGAGTATTGAATAGTTCTGTAATTCTATGGTTCTGTGTGGTTCCTGGAGGCACTCTAAACAAGCATCAGTCCAAAGCATTGAAGAGAGTATGTACAGCCAGGGCAAGATGATGCACCCCAGAATGCTTCAAAATTTCTACATGTACCTGCATGCCCTAGTTTCCAACAGATCAGATGAAAGAATCCAGGTTAGGGAAATTTTCCAAGGATAACATGCAAATTACTTTTTCTGCGGGAAGTTCACCAATTCCCAAAACTCTCATGCATTTTCATGAGACCTTGTGCCTTTACAGCTCACCTTTGCTCTCCGTTAGATTCCTCAGAGAAATCACAATGATGAATTTAGGATACAGTAAATATGGCTGTAGCAAAACACTGAATTCATTAATACAGTTATGATTTCCCTGAAGAATAATACAGAAGGATTGGTGCATCTTGGACAGACATGCCTATTGTTAGCATAATGTATCAAAGATGTCAAAAAACAACAAACCAAACCAAACCCCAACAAACAAAAAAAAAAAAAAAACAAACAACCAGCAAACCATCAGTGGCAAGTCCCATAGCTGTTATGTTATTCAGGTCTACTATTTGTTGTAACAAGTTTTACCATTGCTAGGTAGTCTTCAGAGCTGTTGTCAAGACTAATCAGTGATTCACAAACTTTACCCAAACAGTTGCAAAAGTTAAGTGTTTGAGACTTTTTCCCTCCTGAAGCATCCAATTTCCTAGTTTCCTTCATACCACCTCAATGCTCACAAGGAAAGGTGTTCACAAAACTGGTGAAATCACTTAAGGATGGACAGTGAAGAGATGGAGTGGTGATACTGACTATGTTTTTTTAGAGATTCTCTCTTCTCTTCCAATCTAAATAGATTAACCATGAATGGAGCATGTAAAGGCTTTATATTATGTGTGGATGGTTGAAATACAAAAAAAAAAAAACCAAACCACCACCACAAACACATGAAACCCACTCGCTTGATATCTTTGGCAGCATCAGGCTTGAAATTATTAAACAGGTCAAAATTAAAATGGCCCTTATTTTATTTCTCTGAAGTGAGAGCTGGGTTTTCTCCCCCCTACAGAATGGCTTGAGAATGACTTCCTGGAATCATTCACATGCATTAGAATAGTACAGCATTTTTGGCCAGCCTTTAATCAAGTGCCTACTCTAGATTTACACTGTAATCTACATTCTACAGTTATACTGTAGACCATGTATAGGCAGAAACTTGCTTTGATTTGGAAACCTGGATCACCATTAGGCTTACTCTGAAGGCTTGTATGCATGTGGTTTGTTACTTGAAACAAACTGATCTAGGTCTTTTAGGGACTTCAGTCTGTCACATTTCTTGGCCTATAAACATTGCTGTTTGTTTAAACTGTTAACAGAGCATTTCAGTAGGTTTGAAAACAGCATTCTTGCTTTGTAAAGGTATAGATGGGAACTTGTGCTCTGAACCAAGTTCCTTCATCCTGATATATCATCTCTGACCCCATGCCTCAGCTTCACCTTCCTGGAGATCTCATTAGACCTTCAGAAAACTAAATTACTTTGGTGATACGTGCTTCTGGAGCTTTCCAAATGGACAGCTCTTAGTCACTGTAGCTGGGTATGAGTACTCTAAAAATTAAAGGAGTCCAATTAGTCTGGACCATGGTCTCGCAGCCATGCATTGAGTTTCAGCCTGCTCCATTTGCTTGTGGTACTTTGAGATGTCAGATCACTATTAACACTGCAGCACATGGTGCTGTGGGTAGCTATAGCTGTGCAGGTAATGAAACTTGAGGTGCTTTTTCTGGGTTCCATGGTATGGAAAAACATATGGGAGTTTGCTTAGTTACCAAGTTAAATGCAGCTTTTACTATCATGTAGACATTAGTTATGATTCCAGTCAGGTTTCTACTAATCATCATCTAAATGTTTCCAGTACCTTGGGATATCAACTTTCTTTTTCTTCAATGAGTAGATTTCCATCTTTTCATGTTTAATTAGGGCTCCCAGGAATAGACTATTTGCACTTACAAACCTATTGATTGCTGAATTGACATGCCTTGCCACTACTTGGCATGAGAATTAGCTAGCTATCTTAATTTTATATTCAATTGCAAACAAAAAATGAAAAAACATATGGCAATAGTAAAGTGATCAACACCAGGAAATTAAGGCTTGAGGAGATTTTGCCATTTTGCTGAAATGCGTATGAAACACTCTCAGAAGAGCTTGGTGTGAAATCCACCTGTGTAAGAAGTTGTGAAGTTTGGCTGTCTGGTTGCAAGGATAACCCAGAACAGCATATACAGCTTTAAATAGAATCTCCCTGTAGTCCAGGGGCATAGCAGTATAAACAGAAGCATAAATCAACACTACAGTTCACCTCAAAGTTAATCCCATGTTAACAAAGTTATTTAAAAAAAATAATGCAAAACTCTTAGCTCATTAATTCAAATAAGATTTTATATGGACCTTGTCAACAGAGGCATATTCAATTCTAAGACTTATTTCTAGATGCCTGTGTCCCCCGTTACTAGTAAGGATAAACCCTAGAATTGCTGTTATCCCTTACTAGGAAGTTACACACCTATATGCATACTCATGACTTTTCACAACTTTTCTTGACAGATATGCACTGATTTGCTCCTGCCTGTCAAACTGATCAGGCTAGGAGATGGTTAAAGCCGTTTGCCTGTGTGATTCCTGCCCCTGGTGCTAATACTAAATACACAAGAACTGATGAATAGGAACAGTTCTTGAGTTTATTTTCATATTCACAGGCTCCAGCTACCACTGCTTCTTGTGTCCATGTTGACTAGATCTGTGTCCCTCTTCTGAGTATCTTTTTGGCACTGGACACACTTTTAATTGTCTTGGTGTTAATTAATGTGGCAATTACAGTGCCTAATTTTATAATACATATTATTGCAGATAATTATGTAATTAAACCATGTAACTGAAACAATGGAGTCATCTACAAGCAATAGTGCTGTGAAATATTCACAGGACACCCCAGCTACAGCCTGCAGATGACTTCAAGAGATGCCTCCCTCCTAGTATAGATATGTTTTCACCAGAATTAGCTCCAGCCAACTGCTTTTCAGCCAGCTGCTAAACATAGGTAGCTGGAAGGTGCTTCTCTTTGGATGTGGTCCCAGAGAAATGCAAGTGTCCTTAGTTCCCTTCAGAGTCTCACAACTCTCACACATGCCTATTGGGAAGGATGCAGTTGTTCTCACTGAATTACTGCTTCCCACTTTCACAGATGCTGGTAACACTTTGGCACATTGAGTGCTGTCCTCTGTTTACTTCATTAATACTCCTAACTTCATTTGTATAAAACACCTGCTTTCCTCAAGGTCCAGTTTCTGCATTTGAGTAAAAAGCACCTTTGGCACATTGGCTTTAATAATACACATGGGATGATAAACTTGGTACAAACATTGCATACAAACATGAAATTTCTCTCAGTTTCTTGATTAGGACAAATCACTTAAATGGTAATCCATCACTCTAAGTTCATAATTGCTTATCAGTGACCAAATCCTAAAGTCTTCCTGAAGGAACAGTCGTATAATTTTGTGTATATCAAAAGCCTCACAGAGGTACAGCTGATCATCAGCTTCACAGTGAAGGTAGTGCATAGGTGATTTTCGCCTTTTCTGTTGCTCATTTGTGCAGAATAAGGGATGTCTTAGTAGTCCATTTGTTATTTTAGGAATTCATAGTTTCCAGTATTTTACTTTTTAAGTTACAATAGCCATGCTTGCCATTTGTTTGGTTGTTTTGAAAACTAACTACTCAGCCTGAGAAAAGTAGGTTTTCTGAGTTGCACTATATGGCAGTATTTTCCTAAAAAGACAGCAAGCAAACTCTGGTTAAAGTCTGCAACAGCTCTTTAAAGCATTTCTAATACTTGTAAGTTTCTTTTCTTGAGCTGGCATAAATGCTGGTATATAAAAAATAATTCTGAAAACAGGAGTTTGTAATACTAAAAGTCATATTTAATTGTATGAGTGCTATGTTAATCTTGGCTTGAAGAAGCAATTATTTATCTATCAATTAGTTCTTGCTAGTAGTTAAATACAACATATGATAAGGGAAGCCAAATAAATTAGTGGCCTTGTGTTAGAATTGCCAACTCCATGCCACAAATTAGCCCCCATGATGTATTAGTCTATCCACTCATTTATTTTCAAGATTCCTTTCCCCTGGAGTTTTCCTATGTAGCAGGAAAATTGTGTTTAATGTGCTGGATGTTATTTTCACAGAGTCATAAATTCAGGGCTTATTCTAATGTACAGCCTAGAGTAGAGAGGATAAGAACATTCTCTGCCCTTTGTATCTACTACCCTGAGGTGTCCTTGAAGCATAAAAAAAATCGTGAAGGAGAATATCTGCTCTAAACCAACATGTAAAGGAACCCTATTTTCACTCTCAAAGTTGCTCACACAGAAAATCAGCAGCAGGTCCAGGGAAATAGAACTGAGTTGAAAAAAATATTGCTAACCAAAGATAAAAGCTGGTCTTTGTATTCAGCAGTTTCTTTGAAAGAGATGTACCTCTTTGTAAGAATAACGACATTTGGTCAAAGAAAGCAAATCTCTTTCCAAAGGCTGAATTTAACACATTTAATATAAAAATTTCAGCATCACATGGCCAAAATTAATAATGACTTGAAAATTATTAATTTGGCACACAAATTCTAATAGGCATCCTGTGGAAGCAGACTGTCAGTGGAAAATTAGCTCTTGAGCTCTATCCAGTGGGCAATCGTCAGTGTGAGATAAAAGAACTGCATTCTGGCTATCCAAGGGTGGATTTTTTCCTGCACAGGCACAATAAATAGTTGTAGCTAGCAGTAAAGACTCTGCCAAATCAACCTATCTGAATATAAAGTATGTTGTGCTCCAGAACAGTTAATCCCTATGAAAACATTATCCCTGCATTATTGCCAATAGTACTTGCCTTCAGGCAGCTTTCAGTCATTTGTTTCCATCTCCTATACATGTGCCCATTGCTTTTTATTTCCATGCGATTGTTCATCTCAATCATTTTCTTTGCTCTCATCTATTCTGGGCTCATGTGCATGCATTTCACATATTGCCAGAATACTTTGGGCTATATTTAAGTTTCCAGATTCATAGAAATGCTATTCTATGCATAATGCTATGGAAGCACATATGCAGTCCTAAGACAAGCCACTGATTTCTGTGTGATGGCCTCTCTCACTGTGAAGTACACCAACAAGCAAGAACACTTTTAACCTTTTCTCCTTCTATCCCTAGAGTAAAATCCTGGAGTCATAAAAATATCTTGGAAGTCCTGCATGTCTGTGGTATGACTGAATTCGTGTAGCTTGCTGGGTGAAGGTGGTTTTCTCAGGTTTTGTCATCAGCGCATTGATGTAATAGCTGGTTCAAGGGTAAGCTGACATCACGTTACCTTGCAGGCATCTTGGAGACAAGAGAACAAAAAGGCAAAATCCCCCTTTTTAGTAGAAGAGCAATTCCTAGGTACTGTGTGTGTAGATAATTGACTGCGTTACAAAAGTAACCCTAACAACGCACAGGTCACATGTGAAGTGACAGCATGGTAGTGGAGGGTAAGGGTTTGACCAAAGTGTGTGTAAAATTTTTCATATAATCCATGATGGATTAAAAATGCACTTTCTGCATAGTTGAAACTCATTTATTGTATTAAGGCTTCAATCCTTTCTATCACTGGGTAAATTCACAAAATGCAGTATAATGAGAACACAGAAGTTTTCTTGCTCAAGAAGCAGAGTGCCATCCTTCCTGGAATGGGCCAGAAGATAGAACCTAGGCATTTCCAAACTCCAATACAGTTCTGACAGTCATGCATGTAGAATCTTGAGTTACATCCCCAACTTTTTCTTAACCATAAATGCATTTCTCAGCTAGCTCAGAAGTCAAACTTGATTTTTGGGGTACTATGAAGGCTCAAAAAGGAAATCTGTTTAAATGTAAAACTCAGAAGATTTTTGAGGTTAGTTGCTGAAATAATTGCCTTTAAATTAACGTATTTCTGGGGGGGAAAAAAGTTACATCAGTAGACACAAGAGCACCTATTTCCATATATTTCAGTGTGCTTGGAAGCAAAGCTATTAACAAATGCCTGTTACAAAATCACAGAATCGGGCAGGGGTAGGGATTGGAAAGGACCTCTGAAGATCATCCAGCCCAATTCTCCTAGGGTATCCTTCCTATCCTTTTTCTGAATCAAAATTTACCAAGTCAGGCTGCAAAAATAGGCATGGATTATGGAATTTTCTTTCTAGAATGACATAATTTAATATATTGGTAAGACAACTTATCTTTGAGTTATGAATTTGCTTGAGTGTTTCCACTACCTACACTTCAGACAAAGACTAAGTTCTGCTGAGCAATAGTATTGCAATAACCAAACCCTTTCCACAAATTCAGTGGGATTTTAAAGGGTTGTTATGCCAATGATTTTTATTCACTCTTTAATTTCATGTAATCATTTAGTTTCTTATGCCAATATACAGAAGACCTTATTTTCAAAATAAGGTAGCTTCAAATCCAAAATCCATTAGTTCTGAGTTACCATATTATGTTTTGATTTCCATGTACAGTGAAAAACAAAAAACAGCCCTTAAAGATGCTGGCTTGTCTAGTGGAAGATGTCCCTGCCCATGGCAAGGGGGTTGGAACTAGTTCATGAAATCACCAGGGTTGGAAGTGGCCTCTAAAGGTCATCTAGTTTAATTTCCCCTGTGTCCCCCATCACCAGCCTTCATTTTCCCAAACCAGCTTCTGCCCACTCTAAACCATTCTCCATGCTGCCTAAACAGCTCCTGCTCCACCACCACCACTATTTTTGCACCCATCCCAGAGCCAGGGGTAAAACCCTCAACCAGCCAAGATAGCACACAAAGGAGCTCAGCCCCAGTAAGGAGGCCTAGCCAGCACCTATGAATGATATCAGAGTAGCAATCAACCCTATTCCTAACTGACTGGGGGGGTCACCAGGCCCCCCAGCCTTTGTTCCCCCCCCAACCCCAGTATGTACCATGGGTACTCACCAGTGATGAGAAGGGGATCCTTCAGCCCAAATGGGCTCAGCTTAGGGCTTCTGCCTTGCCTGAGGTGGATTAAAAAGGGGGTGGGGGGGTGGGAAGGGCAAAGTGGCCACACCTGGGGTAGGAGGAGATGCTAATAGAGCCCAGGTGCTCTGGGACTTGAGGGAAAAAAGGAGGAAAATGGGGTGAGTGGGGTAGAAAAGGGGCAGATATGGTGGGGAAAGGGAGGTGGTGGTGAAAGGAGGGAGATTTTAAAGTAACTTTCTTTTCCATATATTTTTCATAATGCGCAACTGAGGTTTATGGTTTGCTTTGCCTCCTTGCAAAAAGAACAAACCCATCAATACTTCATAAAATAAAGCACATCTTTCACAAGGTTCCTAAAGAGGATAATTTTTTAAAAATCTATGTAAACTAAACTGTGTTTTATATTTGTCATGCTGGTAGTTGGAGTGGCGAATCAGTGTTTAATTGCAGCAGTATTTCTCATGAACATGCTGACAGAGTGACAATAGATTTGACCTAGAAATAATTGTTGATTATCATTTTTCTGGGCCTTGCAACAAAACTGGAGTATTCTCATGGGAGCCAGAGACACAGCTGATGGAAGTGAATAGAGAATGACTGACACAAGGTGACAAACTATCACATTTAGAAGGGAATAAAAAAACACAAATAAATGGTGTTCAGTTGGAATAAATAAAACTTTTTGTCAAATATGCTGAATAGGAAAATTGTTACTTTTTTCTGCTTTACAGAATTCAGTGAAGAAAGAAATCTTGTGCAATATGTAAATCTGCAATGTGCAAACAACAAATGGAGTTAGAGGTCAGAGATTGTGGCACTGTAGACGATGTTTTAAATTATCTTCAGGTCAAAGGAGTCATAAACAAGATCAGAGTGTCAAAATAACTGCTTTGCAGACTGTTAGAATCAGTTTGGGTCAGAGATGGAAATGGATTTAAGTTAATTTTCAGGAGATTGTTAGCACCTTTGGGGCTAATACTCAGATCCTGTGAGTTAAAATTCAGGACATTCTTCACTAGCTCATTGCTTATTTAGTCACCATCATCCCTGCCATTGAGCTTCAGCACAAATAATACAATTCAATAAGCATTGGGGTTAATTATGCCATCTGAAGGCTAATTTGTCGTTTGGGCTATACTAGAGTCAATGGAAAAAGAGGGACATTTCCAGAGGATTATTCATTTTGTCTGCCTCATGCAAAACAAAACCACCTTCACTTATTCAATAGCTAATGAACTGAAGGAGAACTCTCAAAAGTAATTAGTCTGATCTTAAACTTCATGGTGGTATGGAAATACCATTCTCCATTCACTTTAAAGGGATTCTTAAGTTTCGTAGCCATATTTTAGATGTAGAAAATTTAGGTGACTAAGATAAATCCTACACATCCTACACATGCAAAATTTTAAGCCTTGAGACTGTAATGAGCCATAGGCACAACCCTCCAGCATAGATACATTCATAGATTTTTAGAATACCATGTTGGCAGGGACCTTAGGGATCATCTAGTCCAACCATTCAGGGTAAGAATATAGTTTAAACTATATGGCCCAGCACATGCTATATGCCAACAATGCAGAAGATACTGAAACACACGTAGGAAGGAACAGCCCTCATCACTGGTTGGAGTCATTCTCAAGTCCATATATTTTGAGTTTGTTTTTTGTTTTAAGTTCCTTCTTCCTACGGTACCACAGAATTAAAAAGCTTCAGTTGTAATCCACATGTTTCTGTGAGCGTATGGACCCGTCAAATATAGATTAAGAGGTATTCTTGTACACAGAGATGGAGTGCTAAGCAGTTGGCTTTGGATCCACATGGACCCTTGGGTCAGTGTTTTTGAAAATATGTTTTAATGAAAAAACCTGAGGTAACATGAAGTCCCAGTTCTATAAGGGCAGCAAAAGTTTTGCAGTTGACTTTCATAAATCCGTTATTTCACCAATTAAATGAAATGGAGTGTGGTCTGTTTTGCTGTTAAAATACTAATCAATACATAAAAGCAATCATTAAATACTGTCTCTTGGTATTTTAAGCTCAGTCTGTCTAATTGTTTAGGTTGTGTCAGGCTGGTTGGATTTGTGTTCAAGACTCTATTTTGTTTGGAAAGAATTTTTCAAATCCGATATTGCCACTCACTCTGCTTCTGGCCAATTTATAAACATCCGCTTTTAGCAGGCAGGAGCTTTCCACTTCTGTAATGGGGAGAATTTCCGTTATTGCATTTACATGTGTCTCAGCTGCTGCTAAGCAACAGGGCTGAGTTACCTGCCAAAGCCTGGGTTTAAATCCCAGATCTGCAAAAAATGATGGATAGAAGTGCAGATGTGTAGTGTACTTAAAACAGCAAGTGAGGAATCTGGCTTTGGAAATAGGTAGAAATGTAGAGGTATAAGAGGAATACAACTTCATTCCAGAAACATGTAAATAAGGGTAATATTATTATGTTAGAGAAAATTTAGAGAGTCAACTGATTTGTTACGTGGAGATGATTTGCTCTTGAGAATATACTGTTGCTAGATGGTTTTTACTTTGCCAAATCATACCACAAGCTGTTGGGTCTACATACAGTATGAGATAATGGGATAAAAGTAGCAGGAAGAACATCAAGAAGAAAATTTACTTGAATGCATACAGCATTTCTAACCAGACCAAATTTGATTAATTGTAGTTTGTGTAGTGGTTTTGCTTCTTTTTAAAGAGAAATGTGTTTACATTTGGATAAGAAATGAGTCAGTCTCAAGTGATTTTCAAAGATGTGATTGACTATTAGTATTTTTGGTCTCATGCCTTTGGCTTGACAGGATGAGACTGTTTCTAAGAAATGGTTTGAATGCTAGAAAAGCTATTGCAGATAATAGCATTAGCATTTAAGTATAAGTGTACATGATGAGCGATGTTGTATCAAGGTGTAAAGATGGTTTTTAAAACCCTGCAGACCTTATAGTGTGCATTTAAGGAGGAGATGGTAGATGGGGGGAAATGGACTATGAGAATACATGTGAACAAAACAGTACCAAAACCCCTTGAAGGTGCAACCCAAATGCCAGCTGACCATTTTCAAGCCTTGGGTAGCTGCACACAGATTTCAAGAAGACATTTGAAAAGGAAGAAATACCCTGCAGTGAGTGCACACTGCAAGAACACATAACACTGCTTGCTCCAAAAATGTAGAGTTACAGGCAGCATCGCTGCTTGAAGTGAAGACCCAATCTGCAGTTGTGCCTAGATACAGTGAAAAAAAGGGGTTCCAGAAAGGCTGCAGGTGTGAAGTGACAGGACAGGTAAGTGAATTTTGCAGCAGTGTTGGCATGATGCTAACAGCAGGAAGATAAATTTCTGTAGGAAAGATAACATTGTCAATGAGCAAGTTCAAACTGTTTGGACAGAGAGGACATCAGATTTTCATCATGTACAAGAGAACCAGAAGTTCTTTACTCTCCTCTAAAGTTTGCTCATATTTTTCCCCTGATTTTGAAGGCATTTTATAATTCTTTAAGGCATTTCCTCCTTCAGAGTAACACTACAAGCCAAGTAACGCATTTAGCTCTTTTTGTTAAAGCCTTTAAGAGGTGTTTCCTACAAAACAGTTATGCTTTCCTGCACTTTCAGACACAGTCTGATGAGAATACAACATCATAAAATGTCATTTTAGACAGGCAGTTTATGCAATAAATTCCTAGTACTTCCTTTAGTTCCCCTGGTTTGCTTGGAAATGATGTGTATACATCTAATCCTTTAACCCTAGAGCTGTGAGAAACAAAGCATTCTCATGTGTATTGCTTGTACTTTGGTACACACTGTTTTACTAACAAAACTGTTGTGACATTTGGGGGAAAATATTTAGTCCGCGGAAAACAATGAAACAAAATACTGCACAGAAAAAAAATGATGCTAACATATTTAGAGCTGTGGAAAACAAAAATAGAACAACTGGATTTGTGACATAATTTGTTAAAGTTTGGACTAGTTTATTCTTTCTGTACTAAAACCACACTGCATTTAAAAATAAAAAATAAAAAAGTGGCAAGCAACATACAAGAAATCAGATTGGGGTACTGCATCCAGTTCTGGGCTCCTCAGTTCACAGGGAACAGGGGACTACTGGAGAAAGTCCAACAGATGGTCATGACGGTGATTAGGGGACTGGAACATCTGTTACGAGCAGAAGCTGAGAGATACGGGGTTCTTTAGCCTGCAAAAGAGAAGACTGAGAGGGGATCTTCTCAATGCTGATCAATTAGCTGAAGGGTGGAGGTCATGAATGTGGGGCTGGGCCCTTTTCGGTTGTGGTCAGTGGTACGACCAGGGGAAGTGTATACAAACAAACACAGGAGGATTCATGTGAACTTAAGGAGAAATGTCTTTACTTTGAGGGTAGCAGAGCATTGGAACAGACTGGCCAGAGATATTGTGGACTCCTTCTATGGTGACTTTCAAAACCCACCTGGATGCAATCCTGTGCAACCTCATGTAGGCATACATGTGTTAGCAGGGTGGGTTAGACTAGATGATCTGCAGAGGTCTCTTCCAGCCCCTATCATTCTGTGATTATGTGAATGAGAAATTAGCTTCTCCTTGATTTTTCAAGTTACAGAAAAGAGATAGACTCCTCCCTTGGATTATCTGAGAGAAGGATTTCATTTAAGCTCTCTGCTTGAACCCGATATGAAACCTGTCACTGTTGTCTACAGAGGATCTTCAGGAAACACGTAGCCTTCAGATAACCCTGGCCTTTGCAACTACTCCCTTTAATATCTGTACCAGGTCTTAATCTGGATTTTCTGGATTCTTGTGTCTCACAATACTGTATTGTTTTTGTTGACTATAATAGTTAACGCTGCTTTAAAGGGTAATGTATTCTCAGTCTAAGCTGTCTTTGCTTCTGGGGATATATTTAAAGCTGTAAGGAGGAGCAATGGTTATCACATTTGAAAATCTCACTGCTGTTCTCAGAGCAGTAATTGTTATCTCATGGAGTATGGCTACTTTTTTCCTCCTGTGTATTGTGATTCATAACGGAGGATCTTATTACTTCTTGAATAGCAGTGCCTGAAGGCACTGACCTGAAGTGCTTGGAATAAAGAGATTGTGTCACTGGTACCAGTGGAGAAAAGCGAAGAAAAATAAACCTCTAAATAATTTGATTATTTCTCATACCAGCACTTCCATTAAACCCCTCACCTGGACTCATGTATTTTAACTTTACTGAAAGAATTTCAGCTAATGTGTTCAGGGAGTAGTTGAAATGCAAGATAAGACTGAAGACTAAATAGCGTCATGGGTCACAAATAGAAGACTTGCAAGTAAAAAAACCAAATTGACCCCAAATGACATGTAATCATGATGTTTAGGGACATGGTTTAGATTTGGCAGTGTTAGGTGTACAGTTTGACTCGAAGATCTTAAGGTTCCTTTCCAGCCTAAATGATTCTATGATTCTGTGGAAAACACATCTGGATTACATCAGCCAAGGCAACCATTTATTTTTCTTTTCAGTAGCCCTGTTGAGAAGGGAAGGAACTTTGTTCCTGGGTTAACTAGCCAAGAGAATGAATCCCTTAATGCTACTGATTTTGGAGGAGAACAGAGCCTGTACTGCATTTACTCCGACAGCAGAGAGTTGTGTTTGCCAATGGTTGTGCTGGCAGCTCTGCCTGCAGTGACTCCAGCTGGGATTCTTTGGAGGACAGGGATTATGTTATCACTTCTGAACCAGCAGCTTTTGAATCTGGGAACATAGGGCAGATCCAGAGAAAGCAGGTAGTCTTCATTCTTGTCTTCTTCAAGCCATTATCCTAAAGTGTCCTTGCAAATTTTTATGATGTATAGGAGTAAGAAACAGTGCTGAGAAGCTGGTGGTGCTATTTGACTGATAGATAAAATAGGAGCAGTCTGCTGCTAAAATAATCTACTGGTAAAGTAGGAACAGTCTACTATTAGAGGGGTCAGAGTCAAATGGACAGTTCTGGTAATGGAGAGGTAGAAGGGGGGAAAAGAGTCCAAAAGCTGTAATTATTTTAGTCAGCTGTCAAAACAATCTTTAGTTCCTCTGGATAATCATCTGTCACTAAATTAAAAGGTTATAAGTAATTGGCTGGTCTTGTAAGGCAATTCTTGAACTCATTAAGGACATGTCTTGTTCTCATTGGCTTCATCTTTAAAATATGTCTTTCTGTTGTATATGAAAGTATTTTTCCAGCAAGAATCATGGAATCATTAAAAGACCTTTAAACTCTTTGAGTCCAACTGCCTAATGTCAGTGGACTATCCCTTCACCATATTGTGCGACGAAGAATGTGGTTATTTTCCCTTCTGTTGCTAGTGGAGGGCTTAATGTGATGTATGCAGTCAGTGTGAGCAGTACCTGTTCTGCGTGGCAAACCTCATTTTTCACAAGTCAGAGTCCTGTTTATTACAGCACTTTGCTTGGGATTGATCTCTTTTTCTCTGTGCCAACATGAAAGATATCATACTTTATTTGCCTTTGCCATGAAAAAGGGACCTGGGATGGATGATTCAGTGCTGAGGTCTATGCTTTAAATGGCCCTGTACTGTACTCTGGTTTCAGAGGTGAAATGCAGATGTTGATAATCTATATAAAGGAGATTAAGCACTTCCCAAGCAAGAGCTGCCAATTCCTTGTTTGTGAGGTCTGATTTGGAAAATGTAACATGAGCATCTTCACAGAAAGGAAGTACTGTTCAGAAGAGTTTGTGCAAATGACACGTTCACAAGATCAAAATACCTGTACAAAGACACCGACATGCACTGAAACCTTATTAGATAACACTGGAACAGGCTGCCTAGGGGGTTGTGGAGTCTCCCTCACTGAAGATATTCAAAACCCATCTGGATGCGTTCTGTGTGATCTGGTATAGATGATCCTGCTCTGGCATGGGGTTGGACTAGATGATCTTCTGAAGTCCCTTCCAGCCCTTAACATTCTGTGATTCTGTGATCAAAGAACTCACACAGACACTTAATCGTGAGACACAGTGATGAGTTTCTCTGAGTCTGCTGCGCAAGAGGTTATCTGTCCACTCTTTAACAAGTTTATTAGTTTGTTCAATATTGTATTTAATAATGAAATTCAATTATTACAGAGTTTAATAAAATATTTGATATTAAGTAGTTAAGATCATGAAGTGTACGGAAGCAATAAAGTTCTTGTTTCCCATTCTCTTAATTTAAAATAAGATAAAATGTATTACATTATTTTTTTGTCATATCATTCTGATTTTAAATCTATTACTTAAAACCTAGTAGAATGTAATTAAAAGCCTCACATACAGATCTTGATAAACCTTCCTGTCTCTCTCAAGTTTGGAAATCAAGGCTTTGGGTGTGCATTGCAGACTATTTTCATTGTTCTTTTTTAATTGTGATACATCCCTTAGCACTACAGTGATGTAATACAGTGATTGTGTGTGGAAGAGAATTCATTAATAAAGGCAATAGTCATAATTAATAACTAGATGAATTTGCTCAAAACCCCCCACATATTAGAAGCATTTTTAGACTGAGATTTATCTGGAGTTCTTGCATGACTTTCAAGGAATGGCCAGTTCAGTGCTTCAGATAGCATTGTGTAAGTTCATTCCCTCCAGTCATTAATGAACGACCTCCCTCCCAAGCGTTCCCTGTCAGTAATATCCTGAGCAGCATCACACTGTTCACTACCTGATGAACTGTGTAATTTGTATTAGAAAATAGCTGTTTATAGAAGCAGTATAACTAGGGTTTGAACTGTAATAATATTGGTTGGCAATATCATAGAATCATTAGAAACCATGACCCTGCTGCATGACTTTTGTGTGCATGATAGGTGAATTTCATAGGCACTTCACTACACCACATCAGTCTTCTAGTAGAGCATAATAGCAAGTGTTTGTGCAGAAGCAGCTGCTTCCTGTAGGAAGGTGTTCCTCCCTCAGCATTTCTCTGGTTGATTGTGAAGGACTGTAATATTCATTTAACATCTAAAATGCCATGTTGTTCCAGATCAGGTTGAAGAAGGCAAATCAATTTCAGCAAAACATCTTTAACAGGGAAAGACTCTTGATTACACAGCCTCCTTCTACTGAGAGGCTGGATACTCTGGGGGACATGGTTTGCAGAATGAGCTGTATAGTCTAAGTGTAATTAGCAGCACAACTCAGAACTGGGCTGCCAATTGTAGCAAAATGAAGAGTTTTTAAAATGCAGACTGCAAGAAATTGATATACAGGAGACTCTAGATTACAGTACACTTGAAGAAGTACTTGCACTTAATGCTGAAAAAGCCTTTGGGATACAATCCTATTTCATCCAACCTGTTTGCAAATTAATTATGCTAAGCAGATTCTTGTAATTACATTGCTTGAAGAAAGAGCCACAGAACATGTAAATTCCATAAGAGAGAAAAAGCAAGTGGTTTCCACTGGCAGTTACAGAGCTAAATTCAGGGAAGGCAACCATAGCATGACAGGCCTCAATGTGATTATTTTAAATGACGTCTCGAGAAACTCCTGAATGCCTCATTTTTGTTTCCGTCAATGGCAGCACTTAGTTGTATCACACTGGGTGTGACATGTTCCCAAAGTGTTAAGGCTTTCTGTTACAAAGCTTTTGTGACTCAACAGCCTAAAGCAAGTTAAAGCACTTGGCTCTTGCTTGGGGTGGATCAAGGATATTGTTTGAATTAGACTACAGTAAAGGTCTGTACAGTGTGCTGAAATGTTTCTCCATCCTCCAGTTTTGGAAACAGCCAAGGAAAAATATATTAGGTACTCCCTGTGTGGTATACACCACCACCATCTAGTGGTTACCTTATAGGCTTGATGTGTAGCTAGCTAGAAACTACTAAGCACAATTATCCTGGAAATGGAGAAAACTCTCACCCAGGGCTGTTCTACCTCAGCACATTTCTATGTTGTTCATTTGTTTGCCTAGGAAAAATACTCCAAGAAAAAACAACCAACCAGCCAAAATATTCTGTCCCTATTTAACAACTGGGGAGACTGTTCAAATGATCAGTAGATTTAGAATTTGCACAATTCTAAAATGTAAAATGAAAGCAAGAAATTGCAGAATGCAAAATATTTGAAAATGTGACTCTTGCATGTTATTTACACAGTTCCAAAAGCAAGTGGAGGAGTTTTAAAAGGAAAATATAAGCATGACTCCTTTTTCGGCATGCTTCTTATGCTGAGAAGATAAAATGACACTGGTAGCTGTGAAGAAGGACTCAAACCCACCATTTTAAACTATAAACTACTCCTTTTAGAATATTTGATTTGTCAATTTTGCAAACAAATGTCCTCAGATAATTTCACTGTTATATGTAAAAATTTGCATTACATAAGAGCATGAAGAGTGCATTGTTCATGGCAGAAAGCAAAATGTCCAGGCAGAATGAATCAAGGCAGCAGTTTTCATAGCTCTCTTAACATTTTTGCTTTCTTTATCCTCGGTTCCTTCACAAGTATTTATTACCCTTGAGATATCTTGTGCTGGCACTAATAGAAAGTGAAGGTCTTCAGTAAGAGTAGAGGTCCTCTCTTGATGCCCAGTCAGTGCTTTACCATCCCGTCTAGACTTTTAACAGCATTACAGTTTTTGCAGATACCACTAGCAATTAAAATAGGACCACCACCTCATTCTACATCAGTATCAGACAGCTGTCAGATATTAATGACTGAAGTTTGCTGTAACCAGCAGTGAATTAAAACTGGTGACCTACATGTGAAAGGTTTTGTATCTCATTACCTCAAGCTATTTCACCCCTAGATTTCTTTGAAATGTAATGCTGTTTTCTGCCTTGCTCTTATTAATCACATTTGTTGGTGCCTGCCTACTTTATCCAGTGAAATACCTGTGGTTGATATTCCATGGTCTTTTCTCTCATATCATGCACAATTTTCACTCATCCTAACTTTTATTTACTGTGATTGACCTTAAGAGATCTAGAAACTAGATAATAGCCCAGGAGTAAGAAGATCAAAGCTTTTTACATCTAGGTCACTACTAATAATCCAGTGCTGGTCATTAGAGCATATGTTTAACAGCTGGTGTAAATTCTTTCAATCTCCTCTCTTGTGGTCACAAAATAAGACATGCCTTTGCTTTATTGGCACTTTTGATGACTACAGTGAGTGTTGGCTAATTAAGAACAAATCTGTGAGCAAAGTGTGTATTCAGGATTTGACCCCACTTTAGTAAGCTGCTTGGTGACTGCAGTTGTTTCCGTAAGAAAATGAAGTTCCAGTGTTGGAAAATTCAGATGTTCCAGGCTGTCAATACAGTTTAGATCCTGCCTTGCCATGTGTTTCCATTCTCAGGAAAGGTTGTTGGTGTGAGGGTCCTATAGAAAGCCTGCAGCTGCTGCGTGTTTCCAGAGAACACTGAATAGGAAGAAATAAAGGTTCTAGGCAGAGATCCAAAGCAGCGACATTGCCAGGGTTCAGTCTGCATTTTAATCCACTAGCATACAAATTTTCCAGACAAACTGGTTCAGCAGCTCAGATGGTCCCACCCTGACTCCTGGACAAAGCAAGTAAGACACATGACACATACACGTGTAAGAAGGGGCTTTGTGTGCTGCATAGCTACTGCCAGATACAAAATACTGTGAAAGAACATAGAACTGCTTTGAATTCTGTCATGCATGGTTGTGGAAGGAGAGTGATGTTATTAACAGTGAGATTGTCTCCTGAAATGGAAATACATAATTCAGTTTGTGGTTCAGTTAGTTCTATTAAAACTTTGTCTTTATTTCTGCTGTCAAAATACATTCAGAACAAAACCTTCAAGTCAAAGGCAGGAAAAATTAAATTGCTCCTATCTATTCAAGTTAAACTGAAAAGAGATGTTGGTGGAAGGGCATTCTGGAGGTAAAGCAGTGCCATAGCCTCTTTGTACCTGCTTCCCAAGCAGAGGGAAGACAATCCTACATGATCTTGGTGTACTATAAGGAACACTGGGTAATCTTCCTTCCAATGTCATAAATGTTTCCAGTGAAAATGGTCACTATATTCAGAGCCCTGGATCTCTGCCAGTTCCCTGAAGCTTATTTGAATGCTGCCTAGTTTTTAGCACACCAGAAATGTTAAACAGTGAGAGGCACAGGGGCAATATGAAACTGGTCACCCACTGTGGAAGCTCCTACTAGGTTTTTCATGCTTCATACTGCTCCTCAGCTTTGGACAATCTTTAAGTGAGGCAGAAAACTTGGTTTTAAATAGTGCAATGTAAAAACAATGAATGATATGGTATTCAAATGTCACTGACTAAGTAAATGGTTGGGACTTGTTCGGAAACATAACTCAGACATAAAAGCCTCATCTTAGCTCATTGGTTTGCCTTGGCATTTGTTTCTAATGCCTAAAACAAAAAACAAAAAACAATTTAAAAAAAAAATCCCAGAAGAACACCAACCTTTCCATGGAGAATTTGGAATAAGATCAGATTCACGATCCAAAGTATTTGGAAACCAAGATATCATCTGCTTTAGATGGAAACTGTAATTCCTGGGCTTTTCAGAGCAGTCAGAAATTTGCCTGTCCTCTCAGTAGTGCCCTGTGTGCTCCCATGGTGCAAGAGCTGTTGATGATGCAGTTGCGCTAGTTATTGCCAATATCCAAAATGTTAAAAAATTCTGTTTCTCACAGTTGTGTCTGAGATTTCCTGATAGTCTTCCTGGGAAGCATTATGTGCTTCCACACCATGTAGTGTGAGTATCAGGTTGACACCTCCTAATGTCTGTATGTTGGGTTACCAGTGTCTGTAGCTTGTATAAATAATTTGCATTGAACCAATGAGCTTTGAACCTTCTGGTGTCAGCCCTAAGCATGTTGTGTGTGCAGATTGACTCTGAAGTGGATGGGCAGCCACTCTGGTGCTCTTACTGTGCCTCACTGGGGACTGAGTCTGCAAGTATGGGATGGGCCTTTTTTTCTGGAAATTTGAGTTCTCCTATAGGCTGTTTAGAATAAATATTCCACGGTGTTTTCCACCCAAAAATCCCATGCAGATGGGCCCAAAAAGTAATAAGGTGTTAGATCAGGTATGAAAGTGACAGAGTTGGTAGGTGGTTTATTTACGCATGATTTCACAATTTCATGTGTTTTGTTGCCTTGCTGTGATGGTACTATGGTGTCCATCCGTGTGGGTAGGTTGTGATATTAGACTGATGTTACCAAAGCACTTTGGAATCCCTCACATTTCTGTAGGTGTTAAAACAGCTCTTTTTAAAACTGAAAACCTGTTATTAACCACACATTTTACCAATTGGTATAGCTAGCTAAATCTACATGTTGCTAGCTCTCCTGAGACAATGGAATTGTTGATAGCTTTCAAAGAAAAAGCACAGACTAGTTCACTGTGACTAGAATATGTGCATTGCCCTCTTGTGAAAACACAACTCCACAGCAGCAATAGAAATATCAAGGACAGACTTTAGTTGAGAAGGTGTTCTGCCGCTCTATAAACATAACACTGGCCAGTTGTTGCTTTAGACTGACATCTCAGAGAGTGTGCTCCTAGGACAACAGAACCAAATAGTTCCTATTTTCATACAAAAGGTAGGGGAAAAAAATGACAGCTTTTTCATTTTCCCTTAGCTCTGCAGTCATTCTGAATTTTAGTCACTTCATCAGCATGCTGAAATGTGCTGTCACTGTATCACTGTGACAGCTTCACTTGTATTTCAGCTTCATGACAGGTCTCAAACACATGACACCATGACCTCAAATTTTCATCACATTCAAGCTTCACTGCCTTTCTCTCGCTGTCATTTCATATCAGCAGTTAGAATAGCTTGTTGTAAACTGGAGATATTTATGAATTTTACTGAGACTGCAACAGGACTGACTAGTTAATTAGTAAATCTGGAAAGGTTATTAGTACATTGTCCTTAAAGACAGCATGAAGAAATAGCATTTTACATTTCAAGTGAGAACTAAAATCTTCACTGAGCTATATTCAGTATATAGTCAGGGACTCCTTCATAACCCAGGAAATCACAAAGCACTCACCTGGAATGGAATTCAGGTCATGCCTGCTGTTGGGATATATAGCCTGTCGTGGGATACATCACCCCATCAAGATGCAGCATCACTTTCCATTGATGAAGAAGAATGAGGCAATGAGCAGTAAATTGGAGTTTGTCAGGCTGGCTGTTAACCTAAACATGACAGAACATTTAAACACATTGGCTTCCAGAAATATATATATTTTTTTTTTTCAGCAAACAGTGCTGCCAGAATAGAGATAGTACATTCACAGATGACAAATGGAGGTCTTGTGATACTGCTTAGGTATCAGGACTGTCCACAGCTGAGTGGCAGTCAGAAATCTAGAGAATAAGAGAAACAGACATAAATATTTTTTTGAGGTGGGGCTGGAAGGTTTTTTGATGCTGACAGAAAGTAGAAATTACTGAATTTAATACTTTCTTTCTCTGCCAGCAGGACTTTATTTAGATTCAATTTTTAGATGGTTTTCTTCATGAATAACCTGGACAACTGTGAAAAAATCTACCTTTTTCTGTGATTGCTTTGAGTGTACTGTAACAGTTTTCTCGAATGATGAGACAAAATATTGGGCATGGAGAGTCTCCAACTGGCAGCTTCCTGTGAAAATACCGTGGAGCTCTGAGGTTTTCCTAAGAATTGGTTGTCTGCTTACACTCTTAGGAGATACTGAGCTGCCAATGATACAGACTTTTTCCAACACTTGCATAAGAAAGGAAGAACAAAGCTACCTCAGTAAGCAGGTTCAGACTGACCTTCATAAATGTTGGTGCTTTGAGAATTCTCTCTCTAGCGTACTCAGACTACCCAAAGTACTGTTTCTAACTGCTAATGGTGTTTATTGAGTGACTGCTTAAAATGTTCAGTTTGAGAGCTCTGGTGCTGTGGTTTAGAATTTTATTACAAGTTGGCTCTGCTCAGGATTATTGTGGATGATGCTGCTATATCTGCCCTGGCAACTGGACTAGGTGTCTGGGCTGCCCAGGGAGGTGGTGGAGTCACCATCACTGGTGGTGTTTAAGAAGAGACTTGGTGGGGTGCTTGGTGCCATGGTTTAGTTGATTAGATAGTGTTGGATGATAGGTTGGACTCAATGATCTCAAAGGTCTTTTCCAACCTGGTTAATTCTACTCCATTCTAATTCTATTCTTCTGAGCTCAATCAAGGTGTAGGAAAAAAATGCCAGTGGTTATGTGTTCTAGTTGAACCCTAGACCTCAGCATGGAAGACAAGCTTATCCATATTTTTTTAATAGAGAAAAATTTTGACAGCACTAAAAAGCACTGGCATGCATTAGGTTGGCAGGCTATTATTTTTCTTTAGATTTGCCCTGACTGTGGAATATTTTAAGTTTCTTCTCTTCTATTGTTTATCAGGGACTATATACAGTTGTCTTGTGTTCTCTTGTTCAGAAATTATTTTATGCATCCTCAGAGACTGAATTCCCTGGGTGGTTTGTTGAAGGTCTTTGCCTGGACAGTATTAACACCCTTAGGCATTTGGCTGTCACAAATGAAAGATGCAAAGAATTTGAGACTTCTTTACAAGGAAATCTGGTTGTAACCATAGTTATAAAGATGCTGCTGCCTCTCCATAAAGATCTCACACTTAAAGAAGGGGGGGCTTTTTCTGTTTTTATGAGGGGATGAACTCTAAAACAGATGAAATGCCAGTTCTGTATACATTTTAAATAAGATGCTGCTTAGAGTCCCTGAAACTAGTTCTGTTCTAGAGACAGCTGCCCTAAGAGAGTAGTTTATTGAATGCCTCTTGCAGATGAATTACAAAGTGTTTGGAGGTTTAGAAATCATCTGACTATCAAGAACCTTCTTTAATTCAGGAGTGTGTTGAAAAGGGAATGCAATTGGAAGAGAAATTCAGAAAAACCTTTCTGCTAAAGATGCCTATTTGTTACATCTGTGATAACAGCAACCAGCTGAGAGAATAGTTTCATGCATTATCCTTGTTCTTTTGTAACTTTGGCTGTTTTGTTTCTGTTGGAGAATTTAACTTGATGGAATTAGCTCATTATTTTTCACCCTTAATTGCATCTGGTGTGAAATGTGAATCTATCAAATATGCATTAAATATGTCATTACTGTTCCTCTAGAAATAACTAATTTCTAGAAAGCATTATATGCAGTCAACTCATAGAGGAGCTATGTCAGCAACTGGACTATGTCTCCCAGCTGCAAACTTTAAAAGGACGTTTTGGGAACTGCTATCACCAAGAACAGTATTCCTGGGACCATCCCTCTTGGCAGATGTAAACCAGGATCCCTCTGGAAAGCAGTTGGAAACATAATAATTTGGTCATTGTTATTTAGTTTCTTGATCGAACATTAGTGTCTGTAGGGATTTTCATTATTCTTTATTGGCTCTGGGATACAGGAGTATTAAAGATTATGTGATCTACTGCCCTTACAAGATAAGAAAGCTAACTTATCTGAAGGCCTGTATCCTTCTTCAAATTCTCATCCCAATACTGACCTCAATTTTGCCATTATTATTGTATTTTTCCATGCTTGCTAAGGACTGAGTAGCTGTTGTTGTATATTCATGAAAGCCTACAACCTGATTTATTTAACATGTTTACCAGAACACTTGGGGAAAAAAAGTCAAATCTATTACTCATATTCATTACTCAGTATGGAAAAGCAACAGTTGTTCCCCATTGTGAGAGCTAGTTACCATAATTATACTACTGGGCAGTTCAAATTGCATCAGTCTACATTTTTGAGTGCATTTTTGAGGTAATGTTTATTAATGGGGAACATTGATTTTGATTCATCCCTCTAGTAATGCTTTGCTGTGTCTATAAATAGACATTGTATTGTGCTCCTCACAAGTGGATTCAGTTGGGCTTTCAGACTTCTAGAGATTTTTATGTAGCTGAGGGGAAGAATTCAAATGGATCTGATTTTGAAATGAAAGTGCATTCACCACCATAATAAGGACATTGGTTTTGTTTGTCACACAGAATTCTGTGTGCAGCTAAAGTGAGTGGTAGGTGTAATTTCAGCTGGTTTTTTGCTGAAGAGGGGAAGCAAATGCGAAGGAGAGCATGTAATGACACTAAGCTTTTGTGATAAGTAAAGCAGCAAGGAATCAGCATTACAGAAGTATATTGCTGTCCTGGGTTTGGCTAGGATAGGGTTAAGGTTTTGGGTTGTTGTTTTATTTCTTTTTCCCATCACAAGAAGTTGAAAGGGGCAACAGCCAAGACAGGCAGCTGAACCACCAGTGGGTATTCAATACCATACTGATAAGGGGAAGGCTGGCCAAGGCAGATGCAGGTGCCTTGAGCAAGTGACTGTGAGGTGGCTGAGCCAGGCCGTCGTGGCCAGTGCTACTCGCTGTGTGTTCTATTTCATTAATATTGTTTCCTCTGATTGCTGTTCTCTCTTTGTGCTGTTCTGTTAAACTTTCCTCATCTCAACCCACGGGGCTTGTTGTGTGAGCAGCTGCATGGTGCTCAGCTGCAACTGAGCCTGAATGACAATTGCTTAAGCACTATATATTGTGTCTTCTTCTCAGATGGCTCCAAATTAAGTTATTGAAACTTCTGTCCTTAGAGTAGTGTCAAGTAGTGCATGCAATCAGATATCCTGTTGTTGGAAGAATGGGCATGGATAATATGTTCTTTTAAGCATGCATGTGGATGAATCCTTTTTGCTAATGTAGGGGTTTTTTTTCATCATTTTAGGTAATTTTTAGTTGAAGGTAACTTAGTCTCTGTCTGGTGAGGCCACACCTTGAATATTGTGTTCAGTTTTGGGGCCCTCACAATAAGAAAGACATTGAGGTGCTGGAGCAGGTCCAGAGAGGGTGACAAAGCTTGTGAAGGGTCTGGAGAACAAGTCTTATGAAGAGAGGCTGAAAGAATTGACATTGTTTAATCTGGAGAAAGGGAGACTGGGGGAGACCTTATTGCTTTCTACAGCTACCTGAAAGGAGGTTGTACCAAGGTTGGTGTTGGTCTTTTCTCCAAGTCAAAGGATGAGAGGAAATGGCCTCAAGTTGTGCCAGGGGAGGTTTAGGTTAGACATTAGAAAAAATTTGTTCACTTAAAGTGTTGCCAAGTACTTCAACAGGCTGCCCAGGGAAGTGGTTGAATCATTATTTAAAAGAAGTGTAGATGTGTGTGGAGTGCATAGGGGCATGATTTAGCAGTAGACTTGGTAGTGTTAGGTTAATGGTTGGACTGCATGATCTTAAATGTCTTTTCCAGTCTAAATAATTCTATGAGTCCATAATTCTATGATTCTCTGCAGATTTTAGAATTTATTTTATACTATCCCTTTGTGCAGTCTTACTGCATTCTAGTGTTAAGTCATTTATAGACTTAGTATATAAGTAATTGTAAGATGTTAAGGGAACCAAGTGACAGGTAAGCTGTTAGCTGGTTATCTGTTAACAGAAGAGGCAGCTCTACTCATTTTAGATTTTTGCTTCAGTGATAGTTTTCTCCTGGCAAAAAGAGCTGAAATTCAAAGATACTATATGCTGAAAGATTTAAGTTACTTGAACAAATAAATACAGGGGAGAAAACAACCTTGCAATGCCATAAATGATCAAGTAGCATGTTCTAGTTTATACTAGTAGGTTTGTGGATTTCTCTAAATTGAGCCCTTTTGGTCATATCTGATACCTGGAAAGAGGGGATAAAACCACAGAAATCCACTGGAAATAATGATATTACAAAGTTACAGTACTGAGGAAATAGGATCTGTGGGACAGTTTTCCCCTCCAAACATCCAATTCACTGAAATTAATCTCACAGAAGTCCACATGCCCCAGAACTTGTTGGAGTAGAAGTGATGAGACTGAGGAGCTCTATTATGTAGGACGACATTGGCTTGTTTAGCTAGCCAGTTGCTTAGAAAGGGGGCACCTCTGGGAAACATCTAGTATTAAGTATTACTGGTATCAGTATCCCTATTTTCTCCACATGGGGTCATATACACAGTCAGTACTAGCACAGCAACAGAATATCAAGGGAGATGGCGTCTCTGTGAAAAAACATTCATCCATATGGCCCACAGGGAGTTTTTCTACATCTTTCTACAGATGGCAAAGAAACTAATGGGAAAAAAAATAAGGATATTCCATTCTTGCACCATATTACATCCTTCCATTCATCCTTTGAAATTCTTTATTCAAAATCTCTTCCCCCTTATTGGAGTTGATCTCTGGGTCTAACAGACAAGGAGAGTGTACACAAGAGGTGTCACTCTTTGGATACCTGTGGTTTAATCTAGACCTGCACATATTTCTTAATTCCCAGAAGGTGACACAATGGACTGTGTCATTCCCCTTCTCCTTTCCCACCCTTGAGAAAATCCATTTGATCACATCACAAAGAAAAGTCCTCCAGGCTTCTTGTCCTCTTTTTTCTATGCTGAGGTTTAGATTATATCTAAATGTGGCTCAACCAAGATTCCTAGATACTGCTAACAGCAATAAGAATACTGTTATTCATGTGGAACTACATGCACAACAACTCACATATATAAAACTAGGGGTTCCCATATGTCAGTGAGCTCAAGAGTGTTGTCATCCAAGATCTTTTTTTCTAAGCAAAAACTAACTTAGTCCACTCCTTTGGTATATAGAATTTATAAATATATCTCTATATATTCATATCTCTGTGTATGTGTGTATATATATAGTTATATATATAGTTATATATAGTTATATATAGTTATATATGCATGATCTTTTGTACAAGAATGCTGGCATTTCAAGGTTTTTATATATTATTTGGCTTGTAAGTCTTGGGATTGAACTTTCAAAAGTTTAGTATTATAAGAGAAAGCTTGGCTATGGAAGAAAATCTCACAAAGCTGGAATCTTAAAATTGGAGTGTGTAAAAAGGCTCTTGTTTATTATTATTATTATTATTGTTCACCATAAGAACAGAATTGAAAGTGTTACAGGTGAACAAACCTCCTAAGTAGGGATGTACAAAATTTTCAGAAGGAAATCTGAAAAATCTGTCTGCTCACAGCTTCACTGCAAAATAAAAGGTTTGAGACAGGCCTTGTAGCAGTTGGAAATGTGGGAGCACTTCCAATTTCAAATTATTAGGGCTTCAATTTATTACAGTTCCTTTGTGAGTTTTTGGGTTGCTTGAAAATATAGAACTGAAAACATTCAATAGGATATGCCTTGGGATACCAGAGAAAAATCTTATTGCCCACCTGTCCCTTATGTATTCTGGTAAATACTGTTGCTATTGCTACCATCCCTACTTGCCTCTAGCACTGAGGTCTTTCCCATTCACTTAGCTCTTCCCCTTTTTGTTCTATATTGAAACCTTATTCTGTAACACATCCTGTTACCAACTCAAATCAGATACCCGTTTGTGTGCAAAGACCGTGGGAGTTTATGGACAGATGTTGTGTGGTCTCCAAGCAAAGAGATGTCAGGATTTACCCAAGTGGGTTCCTAAGAATTCTGTGTCATTAACTCTGCCTAGCCTTTAGGCATATTTAAACATTTGGAGTACAACACAAAAAAATAACCCCTCCAAGTGCATTGCCCAGGGTTAATTTGCCACACTACTGCACACTTGACCAACCTAGAGGCTGTTACTATAAGTCTCATTACTTACATGTGCTCCTCTTGGGATCAAGCTGCCTGGAGGTGCAGGCTGTGCTTCCCTTTCCTAGACTTTGATGGCAGAGAACCGCAAGGCACTTTGGGGGCCATCAGCACTTCCCGTTTTCTCTCTTTAAATATTCAATGCTTTTCTCAGCAGATCAAGTTCTCGCAAGGTGCTTGTGGTACCATACAACTTTCCTCTTTTCCCATTCCTTTGGTGTTTCTGGGCTTCAGGTTTTAGTTTCCTTTCTCAGATGGAAAAGTTCATGGACTGGAAAGCAGCCCTGAGGAGACAGACTTAGGGGTGCTGGTGGACGAGAAGCTCAACATGAGCTCTCAGTGTGCACTTGCAGCCCGGAAAGCCAATGAGATCCTGGGCTGCATCAGGAGAAGTGTGGCCAGCAGGTCAAAGGAGGTGATTCTCCCCATCTACTCAGCTCTGGTGAGACCCCACCTGGAGTACTGCATGCAGTTCTGGAGCCGCTATTACAAGAGGGCTGGGGAGGGACTTCTCAGGATATCAGATAGTGATAGGACTAGGGGGAATGGAATGAAGCTGGAGGTGGGGAGATTCAGGCTGCATGTGAGGAGGAGGTTCTTCACCATGAGAGTAGTGAAGCCCTGGAATGGGTTGTCCAGGGAGGTGGTTGAGGCCCCGTCCCTGGAGGTGTTTAAGAGCAGGCTGGACGAGGCTCTGTCCAGCCTGATGTAGTGTGGGGTGTCCCTGCGCATGGCAGGGGGTTTGGAACTAGATGATCCTTGTGGTCCCTTCCAACCCTGACTGATACTATACTATGATACATGAACTGTACAGTCACAGGGTTTGTGAACTGGAAAAGATATCTAAGTCCACTGAAGTAAGCTATGCTCATAAGAGAACTGATGTATCTCTTCAGAAGTTAAAGCTATTTCACAGTATCACAGTATCACTTAGGTTGGAAAGGACCTCGAGGATCATTGAGTCCAACCTATCAACACAGACCCCATGACTAGACCATGGCACCAAGTGCCACGTCCAATCTCCTCTTGAACGCCTCCAGGGACGATGACTCCACCACCTCCCTGGGCAACCCATTCCAATGCCGAATGACTTGCTCGGTGAAGAACTTCCTCCTCACCTCGAGTCTAAACCTCCCCTGGCACAGCTTGAGACTGTGTCCCCTTGTTCTAGTGCTGGTTGCCTGGGAGAAGAGGCCAACCCCTTCCTGGCTACAACCACCTTTCAGGTAGTTGTAGAGGGCAATGAGGTCACCCCTGAGCCTCCTCTTCTCCAGGCTAAACAATCCCAGCTCCCTCAACCTCAGCTGAACTTGCTAAGTGAATTAGCAGGTTTTGCACTAAATATCAGGAAAAGGGATTTTCTCATTCAGCACTTGCTGAATTCATAAGGTTAAAATCATCAGTTCTTTGATACTTCCAATTGCAGGCATTTTCCTTTGCTTTCTGCAGTTTCCCTTCTGCAGTGCTGGCCTCTAACAGCTCCATATGTACAGGGATTTTAGGAGGACTTGTTACATAAGTATATGAGACAGTCACGTATTTCAGGGATGGGATTTTTTTCTGCAGTTCCATCTGTATATTCATAAGATGGTTGTCTCAGACTTTAGTGGCTTGTGTTTCAAATCCCTCTTTGGCTGGGGATAGCACTTACTGACGCTTCTATAGTCCTGTTCATTTGGGAAATTTGCAGTAAAGACTTGACAGCACAGCAGGCACAGCACTTAGGTTAATACTCTGAACCTTTAGAGCCAAAACTCACTGGGATAATAAAGCCTTTTCCAGAAATTAAAAACAAAGAGAAAGAGGAAAAAAAGGAGGAGAAGGGAAAAAGGAAGAAAAAAAAAGAAAAAAGAAATGTCCCAGATCAGTGTATTCTCCCTCTGCTATGTTCCCAGATTCCTAAAGAGATAACATGGTGTCAAGAAAAAGGATGTTGTAATTAGGCTGGGGCATAGCGACAGCACAGCGGGATCCTGACATTTTCATAGCCCTGTGCTATCACTGACCTTGGGGTAGTGGAAGACTATGTCAAACTTAAAATAAATAAAGATTTCCAGTGCTGCTGCTCAGTTAAGGAAGATGAAAGAGAAATAGCCTTTAATCAGTGGTAGTCATCCTGTTATGCACTAGCAATACTGATTATTTTGATGACAATTTTCTCTGAAGATTTCTTGTTGTTAGCACAAAGTAATAACTGATCTGCTAGTGTATTGACCTATAGCTCTACCACAGCTCAATTAAGTTTCTTATTGTCCAAATCTAATCAAAGAAAAGCTGAGATTGAAAATCAATTCATTTCCTGCTAGTTAATGACTAATTCCCCACAAATGTGAATAGAGAGATTAACTTTTCAGGTTGAAAGTTGTTTTTAGAGGTAGACCTTGCCACCAGATGGATGTTTGAGATGAAGCAGCTTTTCTTTTCCCATCCATCTTCCTCCAGCCTTTTAGCTTTTTTTTTTCTTGCTTTTTTTTTTTTTTAACAGTGTGTCTCTTGCTTTATCATACCCTGTGCAGTGTGCTTGTTCTCTGGTTCTGGCAACCAGCACCAGAACAAGAGGACACAGTCTCAAGCTGCACCAGGGGAGGTTTAGGCTGGATGTTAGGAAGAAATTCTTCATAGAGAGAGTGATTGCCCATTGGAATGGGCTGTCCAGGGAGGTGGTGGAGTCACCATCATTGGGGGTGTTTAGGAGGAGACTTGATGGGGTGCTTGGTGCCATGGTTTAGTTGATTAGATAGTGTTGGATGATAGGTCGGTCTGGATGATCTTGAAGGTCTCTTCCAACCTGGTCTATCCTATCCTATCCTATCCTATCCTATCCTATCCTATCCTATCCTATCCTATCCTATCCTATCCTATCCTCTCAACCCATGTCTGACAATTGTGAGGAAATGGTATTGATTATTCAAGGTCAGCTCTGAAATTCTCAAATATTTCTTCTCCATATGCTTCAAGTGAGCATTTATGCAGTGGCTAAAAGCATCTGCAAGTCAGGATGACTTGATTCTTAATAACAATGTAAGAGCTATTCAAAGTCCTTCAAAGTCTGCAAAGTCTGAATAAGACACAGATTCTTCTCCGATCCCCTTTCAGCTTGTACAAATTGTGAGATTTTTCCACACAAAGAGGAGAAATTACATTTTTTGGCTCTTCTAAATATTTCTATTTTATCTGAAGGAATAAGAGCTGCTGGTAAGTCTCCTCATGTGTTTATGCATGTATACGTGTTCACGGCATTGAAGCTGCTGAGCACAGACATCAGCAGTAAAGATCCATGAGATTTGGCAGTTCTCCCCAGCTCTTGCTGCTTGTATGACTCCCACTGCAGCAGTATCTGAAATAGTTGCAGTTTTTTGTTGTGTTTATCTTTGCAGTGCACCTCTGAGGTGAAGACGCCTCACAAACTTAAACTTGGAGAACTGAGACCTGAATCCAAATAATCTTTTAGACTGGTCTTTGGTGGTTCTTGAGATTATCCTTTCCAGAGGCTCAGTGCCATGACTTGGCTGCTGTTGAAACCTAAAGACCCACAGCTGTGGGTGGTGCCCACTGCCTTGGGACCTGACAGCAAGCTGAAGCCAGGTGGCTAGAGGCAGTTTTCCTAGATGAGATATTTCTGCTTTACACTTCAGGTGTCCTTAGGAATACATTTATACTAGATTCAGCATCTATGGGGGCTGTGAAGATTGGCTCTGAGATAGTGTATAAATTGTTGGGTTTTTTTCCTCATGTTTTGATGTCACTCCTGGTCTGCCACTGATGCTTTACCCCTGACTTCTTTTTCTTAATTCACTTTGCTGCAGAAAATACTGTGCTGCTTTCTCCTTCGCAGCAATTAATTTTGTCAGTGCTGAAAAGTTCAGGTCTGTATCCCTTCTGTGTATCAATCCATTTTAATCCTGTTAGGAAATCTCTTCCCTGGTACTCATCAAAACACCATCAGACTAATCGTTTTGGTTGACTTGAAAGAAGAACATGATTCCTCCAAAGGAATCTAGCTGGTAAGAACCATGCAGACCTGCAGTACTTCTTTGTGACACTGTGTGTTCTAGTTCTGCATTTTTCCAGTGGACCTTTTGTCTGTGTAAAACACAATAAAAAGGCTAGAGTTGAGCCAGAAAATGTCTTTTCTCCAAGATACTAAGCAGGGACTTACATGATTTGCATGTAAAGTGTTTTGCTACATGCATGGCAAGCTGGAAGAAGATAACAACTCTTCAAAGGCAGAATGGGAGAAAAGGGAGAAACAAAAAATGCTTTGTTCCCATGAAGGACAAGCCATAGCAGGTGCACAAAATGATTCTGACTTCTGAAGTGGTGTATCTATATTAGCATGCAAGACAAAAAATACATGGATGAAGTTGCTTTATTCCATCAGCAGTAGCTGCAGTCCTACACATGGACAAGCTAAATACCATCATCTGCTTTGACAATGACAATTTTGCTTTTTCTTGAGTTGCTTTAGTGCCTTAGAGTAATACATTGATCTTTGATTCCAGAAGTTACACACTCTGGTATAGTATTACCAATTTTATCCATTTATTTGTATTTTGGAAGGCAGAGGAAATACAATTCACTAGAATGATAAGAGTTTATTAGGGCTGTGTTTGCTCTTTCCAGCTTCATCTGCAAAGTAAAAATAGGTAAGCAAAAGAAATTTGTCAGCTAACTAGCCTGGTAATACACAGTTGCTATGGCTGGGCAAGGCTCTCAGCTTTGAAACATACTCCACAAAACTCTGCTTCTATTCCAGGCAGCTTTTCATGCATCGTTAACCCACAAGACCAATCCAACCTGCCCATTTTCCTTTGGCTGTACCTGTGTGGAGCAGAGGTTGAGGATGCCCATCTGTCTTGTTAGTGCAGCATTTGTTTCAGCTCATATGGAGATAAGTGGCATTAGTATTGTATCTCAGGGTGAGATTTTGTGAGAGCTTTTAGACGTACCTGAGGATTTCTCTGCATAATGAGTGATAATGCAGAGTAGGAAGAAGCAGAGGAGAAGGTTGAAAAGAAGATCGTCATGCTATCACAGTTCTGAATATCATGTCTGGATCTGTTACAGCAGTGTAAAAACATCATCCAGTTCCACCCTCTGGGATTTTGACAATAAAATTAAGTTGTTGTAACCCTCACTTCATTTTCAATGCATATGAACAAGACAGCCCCAGACCTTTCAAAGATACATGATGTGCCTTTCCCTGCTAATGTGCTACTACTCTGTGGCTGAGAGATAGGACCATAGCAGGAACATCTGTATCTCAGGAATCCAAATCCCTTAATGTTTGATTACACTGCTAATGGAAGCATGCATAGCTGCTGAAATTGTTCCTCCTCTGTGGAGCCAAGTTCTTGGGTGCTCGTTCATTGCCTGTTATGTCTCTGCAGTAAACTGCCTTGGAGAGCTTTAAGACTGAAATCCTCAGTGGTTATCTTAATGCATCTAAATGCTTCTCGTTTGAAGGGCAGCTGGGGATAGGAACCACAGAAGGCCTTCAACACTGTCACATGTAGTTAATTGCCTCTGGCAACAGGACCTCCAAAGTCTAGACAGAAGTCTTGTGTGAGAAAAGCCCTTGGAAATCCACAGCCAAATCATTTGGACACCTCAGAGTAATGGAAGACCTGGCTGTAGGGACAAGTGCTCTTCACTGCCTGTGCCCTTTTGTAGGTTTTGCCTTTGTTGCCTAGCCTCTGGGGGTTTGGACTTGAATGACAACATTTGGATGTGTTCCAGTTGGTTAAAGAGCTAATCCAATGAATAGTAACTTGGGGAAAACCTTTGAGAAAGCTGGACGGTGGTAAGGGAATACTTTCAGATTTAGCATGATCATGTGTCCAATTCAAAACCCATTGGAGTAATTGGATCATTTGCCTTGGCCCATACTGCATATAATACATGTTCTGCTTAGTATCATGGTGGTTAAGGTGCAAGTGAAGTGAAAGAATTGTGAAAATTACCTGAAATAAAGGAGATATTTTTTTAATACACATAGTGGGAAAAATACTAGAATCCAAATCCTTCATCTCCTAAAGCAGTTCCTCAACCGTTAATTTGTTTAAAAAAACAACAGAGTTGTTCTCTTTCTAATCCATTTAACATTAGCTCACACAGATTGTCTCCAGTTGGGGAATTCATAGTTCCTATGCTGTAGCTGGTACTTTCTCCTGAGCTGCTCATTAAGCTTGCCTCAGGTAAAAGAAGGAAGAGAGTGCAGGGTTTCCATGTCCAAGTTGAGACCTTTCATCAGGGAAAAAATGTTGCATAATCCCACTGCTGTGATTTTGGAAATTGTGCTTTGTAGTCAAGCACTGAAAACATTTGTTCAGACAAAAGTATGTAGAAGATAGCTGGGAAGAGACTAAGTCTGAGTTACAAGGAGTAGATATCTATCCTGCATTGCTGGGGAACTGGAGGAGTGTATTGCTTTTGGTTTCGTGGTTTGTTTTTTACTTTATGTTTTAACCATATGCAAAAGCTTCAGCCATATGCTTTAGCATATGCTTTGTTTTAGCTGTAGGCCTCTCCCAAAGTTGATCTGAATAGAACTGGTCACAGAGTTGTCTGCATACAGCACTTCAAAGATGCTCAAGTATCTGCAATCAAACAGATAAATATTTCTAGGTATTTTATCAGTTTCCCCAAGACTTTAGTTCTGTACAACTTGTAGATACTGTTTGCTAGATACTTTTATTTCAGCACCTTTTGAAAGCCAACCATGTACCAGAGAGGTGTCTAAAAACACTCTAGGAGCTAAGAATCAGTAAAAAATCTTCTCCAAGATTTAAAAAATGGAACAAGAGAGATTTTTTTTTCCTCTCTTCCTTTTTACTTTTCTAATTGGTAGCTGTCTGCAGAGATAATACAGTTCCCTCACACACAACCAGTCAGGAAATGCACAGGCCAAGCAAGAGATAAGGCTAGAGAAACAGAACCAAAGGAGTGACCAGTGTTTGTTCACCCTCTTGTAAAACTGCCTCTTGTAAAAAGCCCAGGCAGGTAGAGTTCATCTTGATTTTTGGATGAAAAGGGTAAAGCAGGAGACAATGCTAGTGTTCAGAATGCACTTTTCAGTGGTACTGTTGGAGCAGAAGGGAACCAGTTGCTTTCAACTTTAGATTGATCACCTGGACAAGGGTTTGCAGAGCAGGCTGAAGTCACCAACTTGTTCAGTGGCTGTAGCCTCAGAAAATCCCGGTTCCATTTCTTTATCTGTTTTTTTGAGGCATTGACTGAGATCATGTCTCAGTGCCATAATAAGGCAGACTCTACTGCTCTCCTCATATCCCCCTTACCTAAAATGGCTATCTTCCAGAGATCCCTATCTCACATTGCCACTTCACAGTATCACAGTATCACAGTATAACTAAGGTTGGAAATGACCTCAAGGATCATCGAGTCTAACTTATCAACACAGACCCCATGACTAGACCATGGCACCAAGTGCCACGTCCAGTCCCCTCTTGAACACCTCCAGGGACAGTGACTCCACCACCTCCCTGGGCAGCCCATTCCAATGATGAATGACTCACTCAGTGAAGAACTTCCTCCTCATCTCAAGTATAAACCTCCCCTGGCGCAGGTTGAGACTGTGTCCCCTTGTTCTGGTGCTGGTTGCCTGGGAGAAGAGGCCAACCCCTTCACAACTACAACCACCTTTCAGGTAGTTGTAGAGGGCAATGAGGTCACCCCTGAGCCTTCTCTTCTCCAGGCTAAACAATCCCAGCTCCCTCAGCCTCTCCTCATAGGGCTTGTGTTCAAGGCCTCTCACCAGCCTTGTTGCCCTTCTCTGGACACGCTCAAGTGTTTCGATGTCCTTCTTAAACTGAGGGGCCCAGAACTGGACACAGTACTCAAGGTGCGGCCTAACCAAAGCAGAGTACAGGGGCACAATGACCTCCCTGCTCCTGCTGTCCACACTATTCCTAATGCAGGCCAGGATGCCATTGGCCCTCTTGGCCACCTGGGCACACTGCTGGCTCATATTCAGGTGGCTGTCAATCAGCACCCCCAGGTCCCTCTCTGTTTGGGAGCTCTCCAGCCACTCCAACCCCAGCCTGTAGCTCTGCATGGGATTGCCGTAGCCAAAGTGCAGCACTCGGCACTTGGACTTGTTGAATGCCATCCCATTGGACTCTGCCCATCTGTCCAGTCGGTCGAGGTCCCTCTGCAGAGCCTTTCAACCCTCTAACTGACTAACATCTGCTCCTAACTTGATGTCATCTGCAAAGTTGCTGATGACTGACTCGACCCCCTCATCCAGCTCATCAATGAAGATGTTGAAGAGGACAGGGCCCAGCACTGATCCCTGGGGGATGCCACTGGTGACTGGCTGCCAGCTGGATATGGCACCATTCACCACCACTCTCTGGGCTTGGCTCTCCAGCCAAATCCTAACCCAGCACAGAGTGTAGTGGTCCAAGCCACGAGCTGACAGCTTAGCCAGCAGTTTGCTGTGGGGGACGGTGTCAAAGGCCTTGCTGAAGTCCAGGTAGACCACATCCACAGGCCTCCCCACGTCCACCAAATGGGTCACCTGATCATAGAAGCAGATCAGATTGGAGAGGCAGGACCTGCCCTTCCTAAATCCATGTTGGCTGGACCTGAGCCCTTGGCCATCCTTCAGGTGCGCAGTTATTGCCGCCAGGATAATCTGCTCCATCACTTTCCCTGGTACTGAGGTCAGGCTGACTGGCCTGTAGTTTCCAGGTTCCTCCATATGACCTTTGTTATGGATGGGGACCACATTGGCCAGTTTCCAGTCATCTGGGAGCTCACTGGTGAGCCAGGACTGGAGGAAAATGATGGAGAGCGGCTTGGCCAGCTTATCTGCCAGCTCTCTCAGCACCCCACTTGGCTCAGACTAGCCTTAAAATAGTTAAAAGTCTGTGCCTTTACACCTTACTAAGGCCTTGCTGTATTTTAGTAGTCAAATAACTTCCTAGCAGAGCTGGTTTCTTCTACTCTGCAGCTGTTTTGGTTTTCTTTTACTCCATTTCTTATGAATCATTTCAAAACAGACCAATGGAAGTCTTCAAGAAGGTTTTTAAACAAGTTTTGACAATGTTTTGTAGTCTTTCTGAGCTAAAAAGAATACAAATCAGCAGGTACAGACAAGAGAAGAGTGCCTTCACTCCCTAAAGGATCTTTTACTGCATTTTTTCCCTAGAGGGAGGCAGAGAAAAAAGAATGAAAAATAAACCCCAAACTAGAAAGGCGTCTGTTCCATTTGTTCACCTTACTAGGTGGTGAATGCCAAGGCATAGCTCTGAGCAATGTCACTGCCTTCCTCACCTCAGAAGAGAGAAGCTCCTTGTCTTGCTTGGGAGGAAAAAAATCAGAAGAGCAGAAGGATGTTTTTCTCCCTGCTATGTGAGGTAAATGGAACTAGAAGTAGTCATAGCTTGCTTATGGTCCTCTAATGGAATAGTGAACTGTATGTTCTTTTCTCCAAGAATAATTTAGAACTGGTCTTTGGAATCTCCAGCTATGACTCTTCCCAATCCCTTGCTCTGTTCTTGGGCTTTTGAGTATTTTGGGGTGTCTTCCTCTTAGCTATATTTCTAGGTGATCTTCTTCATTGTAGTTTAGTTCTCAGTCTGCATCATAGGAGAGAGCACCTGAATTTATTCTGGTTTTCTGGACAGCAAAAAGGACAATCCCATTTTCCTGTAGCTACTTAGAAGGCTAAGTTACAGAGACTGTGGAGTGACAGAACCACAAAAATACTGATTGGGCAACATCCCATAGACCCTTCCAGTTCTTTACTGATCTTCACTAACAGTGGGTGGATCTTCCTTTTCCTACACCCTACCTTTGTTTTCTGGAGCTTGGGTGGTGTGGCTGGAGCCCTTGCTGGTGACCACCTCAGCCTTCTCTGTATCCCTTGTGACCAGGTCTGCATTTTCCTTGCAGAAAGCATCCATGTCTTCTTTAGCCACCTTTTTATCACTGATATACCTGAAGAAATTCTTATTCCCTTTTCCGTTATTCCCTTTTTCCCTTATTCCCTTTTATGTCCCTAGCCATGTTTAATTACAGCTGAGCTTTTGATTTCCTAACCTGATCCCTGGCTGCTTGGACAACTTTGTAGAACACCCACATGGCCTATTTTTGCTTCCATTGCCTGTAGACTCTCCTTTTTGGCCTAAGTCCAGGAGCACCATGTTCACCCATGCCAGCCTCCTAACACTACAGCAATGCAAAAGTTACCCAGAATTGCTTTGAAATGTTGATAACAGAAAACAGTAATTTTCAAGGAAACTTTCAGTTTAGGATCACTTTGACAATGCAGGAGTGGCTCCTCACTTGACCCACATGGCCACATAGTGCAAGCAACTGGCTGTGCACTAGGTTTTTCACTTTTAGGACAAGACACTATCCCAGTGGCCATTTGGCCTCCTCAAAAGCAGCAAAGACTTGCCATGTTCTCCATTTGTGTTTAGTCAGACAATCAGTAGTGCCCATTTTTGTATGTGCTGTGAGATCCCTAAGACTCTCCACAAAATTTGAGCATATTGTTCAAGAGCTTTCACAGCTGAGCACAGCAATCATCAGCCTGCAGTAAAAGCTCGGGACAGGGTGGACAAGGAAAACTGTAGAATGCCGAACCACTTCCTCAGTTGCTACCAACAGCTTTCCTTCAAACTTGCATTATTAAATGCAGTGCTTACTAAGAACTGCAATTTTAAGAAGCACAAAATGGCATAGCATGTTTATCTTTTAGGAGCATGAAAACCTCCATAAAATGTTGTTGGGAATACAGAAATGCCAGTGTACAGTCCTCCCACTGCAAGGGGCCTTCAGGTTTAAAACTTCTTTTTTCAAGAAGTAGTTCTCTTGAGTCTGAGCCACAGAAAAACAACTACTGTCTCAAACATCTTACACCATCCATTTCCCAAGGTAAAAAAATACCAGCTGAAAGCCTGCCTGTTACAGTCATTTAAAGTATTTTGTTAAGCTACAGTCAGTTGCAGTGTTCACTTGTAACAGATATTAAATACAAAAAGCCTTGCACTGTGTTGTTCTTTATTCTCATGCACTTGCATGACGATGGCTGGCAGAAGAGAACATACATTCCTGAGGGGTTTATGCTATCTGGGGATTTTCACTTTTTTAAAAATAAATGGAGTTGTATAACAGCTACCCCATGCACAGAAAATACAGTTACTATGCACCCTGGTTGCTGCATATCAGAATGGTCTGGGTTGAGAGCGACTTCCAAAGGTCATCTAGTCCAACCCCACTGCAGTCACCACAGTCAAGAGAATCACAGTATCACCAAGTTTGGAAGAGACCTCAAAGATCACCAAGTCCAACCTGTCACCACAGACCTCATGACTAAACCATGGCACCAAGTGCCACGTCCAGTTCCCTCTTGAACACCTCCAGGGATGGTGACTCTACCACCTCCCTGGGCAGCCCATTCCAATGACAAACAACTCTCTCAGTGAAGAACTTTCTCCTCACCTTGAGCCTAAACTTCCCCTGGTGCAGCTTGAGACTGTGTCCTCTTGTTCTGGTGCTGGTCGCCTGGGAGAAGAGAGCAAGCCCCTCCTGGCTACAACCACCCTTCAGGTAGCTGTAGAGAGCAATAAGGTCTCCCCTGAGCCTCCTCTTCTCCAGGCTAAACAATCCCAGCTCCCTCAGCCTCTCCTCACAGGGCTTGTGCTCAAGGCCTAATATTACATACAATCCCCCATTTGTATCCAACTTCACTGTGAGGTTCAATTAGTTAGTATTAAACCTAATTGTCATATAGTTTGTGGTAATCTAAAAGAGTTCTGTTTTTAATGATCATTAAACTGTAACTGTTATGGAAGCAATAGCAGCTCTTCAGAAATGCCTCACTTGAGTATTTCACAGGCAAGGACACAGGTTGCTCCCCTGTGTTGCCCACGGTTCTAATTTTTTATTTGACTTTGCAGTTCTTCCCCTATGGAGATGCTTCAAAGTTTGCCCAGCATGCCTTCCGAACCTTTGATAAAAACGGAGACGGGACCATCGACTTCAGAGAGTTCATTTGTGCACTGTCCATCACCTCACGAGGCAGCTTTGAGCAAAAGCTAAACTGGGCCTTCAACATGTACGACTTGGATGGTGACGGTAAAATTACAAGAGTGGAAATGCTGGAAATTATAGAGGTAAGATCAACATGACACTCAAAAAGAACATGTCGGAACATCAGTAACACTTGGTTACATCTTCACATAACCCTTAGGAGTTTAGGCACAGAGGATGCTGTACTTGTGGTGGTTTGAGCCTTAACTGGGGCTTAAAAGCTCAGATGGGGGCAAGGCTGAGAATCCCTCCCCTGCTTCCCCCCCCTCCTTTTTCCCAATAGAGAGAGAAAAAAAGGGAGGGGAGCAAATCCACCGAGAAATAATTTGGGTTTGGCTTGGAAGAAGAGAGGCAAGTAATTTTTTTCTTTAAACAGTATATATATATACGCTATACAATGGCAGGCAGGGTTCACAAGGGTAAGGAACGAGGATGGATGGGAAAAGGAAAAGAAATATGAGATACAGAACCAGTCCTTTGCAAAGTGTGGAAGCAGCAGGGAGGACCATGTGGCAGGGAAGCAGCAAGCCAGCAGCAACTCTTTCATCCCCACAAATCAGAAGGAAGAGAGAGGAATGGCTGCAATGTCCTCCCTTTTATACCCCTGCTGGACAAGGTGGGGGGGAGTGGCACAGACCAAATCAGTTTCCCAGAGGGGAAAATCTGGGAGGGCAAAAGCTCTCACAAGCCCTCCCCCCGATTGTCTTCAGGATGGGCGTAGCCCACCACAATACTGTATCATTAAAAGTGTAGGTTACATACACTCATGCCTTGGTGGTGCAAGCACACCAACATTTTAATAGATGAGAGTTTTGAGAACTGCAGAGTAGATGCATGACTATAGGCCTTTAAACATCCAGCACAGGAAAGGATTTACCAAGCTCATCTCGAAATCACTTGACACCCATGAAATTACTGGATTGTAGCTCAAGTAGTTGAACTCTTACTGGAGATTACCTTCCAATGATTACAGAAATTTACAGGGATAACCACACAGTAATTTTAAATGAGCTCTCACAGATGGGCTTTAAGATGACCACAGCATCTAACAGGAAGGATAAAGTTTATCGCCCTCCTCATCTGTCAGCAACTCACCACAGTAGTTAATACCAGATTTTGCTCACGTGTACACACAGAAACCTATTAAAAGGTGCTGGCTTCTAAAACAGATTGTTCACAATTTATGTGAAATATTTTCAGTGGACTGAATAAAAGGCTGATTCTGAGAGCTGGTTAGAAGCGTTTTTCACACTGTGATACAGAACGCCAAAGAAATTATGTAAAATGCCATCGCTTAAATACCTCTAAAAGAGTAAAACATACTCTTACTTTTTTAAAGTACATGGGCATCAGATTCTAAGAAAAAACCCAAATTCCTCAGGGTCACAGGATGTTAAGGGTTGGATGGGACCTCTGGAGATCATCAAGTCCAATCCCCCTGCCAGAGCAGGGCCATAGAATCTAGTACAAGTCACACAGGAATGCATCCAGATGGGTCTTGAAAGTCTCCAGAGAAGGAGACTCCACAGCCTCTCTGGGGAGCCTGTACCAGTGCTCTGTGACCCTCACAAGGAAGAAGTTCCTCCTCCTGTTGAGGTGGAACCTCCTGTGCTGTAGTTTATATTCATCCTCAGGGAAACTGGCAATCATTTTAGCTCTGAGTATCTTTCCAGAAGGTGTAATAAAAATTAAAAACATGAGGTTAATTAATTCATTGAATTTTCTCTTTGGTTTCTTTCCAAAGGCCATCTACAAAATGGTGGGCACTGTGATAATGATGAAAATGAACGAGGATGGTCTGACGCCTGAGCAACGGGTAGACAAGATCTTCAGTAAGATGGATAAGAACAAAGACGACCAGATCACACTGGATGAATTCAAAGAAGCTGCAAAGAGTGATCCTTCCATTGTATTACTCCTGCAGTGTGACATTCAAAAATGAGCTCGTGTACAACGCGTCATAGACTGCACAGAAGTGTAATGTTCCATTCAGTTTGCAGCTATTTCCACACACACAAAAAATTGCTTGGACTACCTATAAATGGACTTGCTTCTTGTGTTTGAAACACTTGTGTGCATGAGAATGTCATTTGCTAAAGAATTTTAAAAGTATATATTATAAAAATAAACTGCCACAACGTGATGTGTGCAATGTCATTTCATAACAACCCTATTCCTCTGAAGCTTGTGCAGCAGTCCTGTGCTGCAGTGAATTATATTATTTATTGTTCATGTTTTACTGATGCTAGCTCTGTGTCTCCTAGAGTGAGTAATGTTAGTGACACTGAATTCCCATGGTAATGTTAACTGTTTATTATAAATCATGTCACCATTCTGCTGTAAAGTAGTACTGGACAGAGAGAGGGGAAGAGTTCCTCAGCTCTTTCGTCTGATCCACACGTGCTTGTATTGTCAGTGGATGTAAATGTACTTCATTTGCATGCCTTTTAGGTTTGCCTTAATTCTTACCTCATTTGCATCCCTTCAATCTGGAAAGAGCTATGTCAGAGGAATGCAGTATATAAAAAAAAAAAAATCCTGCTAAAATGATCCCTTTAAATATACATATAAATATATATATATAATGTTTAAAATACTGTTTTATTGGAAGTTTAAAGGTTTTATTGGAAGTGTATTGATCTTTGCCTGAATTTTCAAAAGCTTCCACAGAAGTTGCAATATATATGTCCCAAAATAAATTTATAACATTTGACCTTCTCCCCTAATTCTTATTTCATATCTTCAGCACAGTAATAGAAAACAAATAAAAATGTTCAGTCTCTACTTATCTGTCACTGTGCTACTGGGAAATACATATTTCATTATGAAAGAAAGCATGAGGAAAAAACTTCTTGCACTCACTCATTAACAGAGTCACAAGAATTACAACTACTGGTTTTTTATATTTGCCAACTGAGCAACTGTGTATCCTCCAAGACGCTAATGCTAAAAATCTCACAGTGTAGAGCTTACAGAGCTTTTTAAGTTAGCTGAAGATTAAAGGTAGTTTGTTTGCTTGGCATGAACCTTGCCTTCAAATGTTCTTCCCCTCTTATTCCTCTTACCCTGTGACACTGAACAACCCTGGGTTTAACATATATTGTTTAAACCCCAAAATTTAATTGTTTAAACCCATTACTGGTAAATTAGCCATAAAGTGTGATGATTGAGAAGGCACAGTGAAGAGCACCCACCTTACTCCTAGTTCTATGTGCATCAGTCAAGTTTATCTCTAGACAGTGGCAAGTATAAGTTCTGCACAGCCCTGGGAACGCCCTACACAAACTGCTGATAAAAATCTTTCCTACACATTTCCCAGTTGCTTCAAACAGTTGATTGCTTGCAGGATTAAAAGAAGGAAAAAAAAAAAAAAGGGAGTCTGAAATCTTACACTTGCATGTTTTCTATTTCTTCTTTATCTTATGAGGAAACGAGACGGGACTCTTACAAGCTAAAAATCAAACAATAAACCATGACACAAACCAAACCATTCTCTGTATTTTCAAATTTAAAAAGTGAAGCTTATCTGAAAACTGAAAGACAACAAGGAGTAGTTTTACACATTTTGCTAACAAATATGGGAGGGGAGAGAATCAGTTGTTGCTACAACCACAGCCATGCTCATACTGCAATGTGTTTGTTTCCCAAGCAGACAGCAAAAGGCGGACACTTCAAATACATTTTAAAGTACCAGAATATTGCTTAGGCTACAAAGAGACTACTCTTAGCAAATTAACAAGTGGTAAATTTTGGATTAGAACTTAAAAGACACATTTTTGGAACTGTTACATATTTCTGAAGATATGCCCATTGTTTCCACTCAGGGTTGTATTACTAGTTGTAGAGAGGACAGTGAATATCCCAGGAATTTAAGCCTCATTCTACATTTCCCTGCACTTCAAATTTATGGAGATGGACGGGCTCAGTTTATTTTAATGCAGCATTAAGCAATGCATTGCCATCCAAAAATGGCCAATAACTCAGACACAAAATGTAACATCAGCACTGCAATTCTCTCTAGGTAGCTGCTATAGGGAACTCTGTATTTAAAGTACTGAGAAGATATAGAATAGAATAGGAATAGACCAGACCAGAAGAGACCTTCAAGATCATCACATCCAACCCATCATCCAACACCACCTAATCAACTAAACCATGCAATGAAGCACCCTATTATGTTTTTGAGACCTTCGTAGGATCACTACGAAAAATAAAGACATCCAAGCAAGTGTTTCAATAATTGTTTATTCAGAACCAATCCTCTACCATGAAAAGAGTTGCTTACAATTCAGTCAGGCACATTTTCATGAAGAACAGTGGTAGATTAAATACAATGTAGTCATTTGAACCAAAGACCAGAATTGTTGCCAGCTGCTCCAATATATCAAGTAAGTCTCCAGAAAACTTGGGAGAAAGCTGAAGTGTTAACTCAGTAGATTGTGGTAATTTTCCTTAAGCTCCTTTCTCCACAAGTACTAAGACAGTTAAATGCTTTTCTCTCAACCAAAAGCCTAGCTTTTTTGTAAGCACCCTCCTCAAAGATGGCAGGACTCTGTTGGCCCATTACCCTGGCTTTCAGAAGTAAACATCTGAAGCCTTTAAAAAGATCACTAGACTTATTTCCTACAGTCAGAATGCACCAGAACTGCAGCTGGGTTTCTCAATGCATTTCCTTCAATTCTTGTCTAGCTTCCATATTTTAGAGTTGAATACATGCTTCTGTAAAAACAACATTAAAGAACACAAAATATCGCACAGCAGCTATAAAACCAGACTCAGCTATGGAGTTAAAACTTAGCACTACAATGAGCTTTTAGAGAGGAACTCCTACTTGGTAAATAACTGTAAAAACTGCAGAACTGTCCTCTGAAAAATATCAATGGCTTTTATATCCCCATAACATAATCAAAACACTATGTCTAACAGCTAAACTCTAAAAAGTGAGTTTTTGAAGAGCTCCAAACAATTTCAAGTTCCTGAAGAAAGGAGAATAGAAGAGAACAAAGTTAATTTGGAGCAGTCGGAGAAATCTGGTTCGTCTTTCTCCTGCTTATCCCCAATAAATGCTTGTATGAAGTAAAGCAAGTTTCTTTTAACTGTTCTAGTATAGTCTCAGGGCAGGGTGGGAGGAGGCAGGGACACCCAACAAAACACAGGCCTATAATGTTGTAGAAAAGTTGCTGTATTATTTCCCAAAGTTTCTGCTTGGCTTCACTCCTTTATATTGGAAGGACTTCTGTCGCTTCAATTTGTTAGCGTGTAATTAGTATCTACAGACTTTATCTAAACCAAGAACTTAGGTTAATGGGATTAAGAATCTTAAGTTGATAAAGCTACATCTTGGTAGGTTTTGTCAGTTCATGTCCAAAGAAACTCGAAATTCTTCCCTACAAACTCCTAATGAAGAAATTAAGTGTTTGTCCTGCCCAGAGAATATACTGCAAATAAATAAAATCAGAGCTAGGAAGAAATCAGCACTTTAAACTCAGTGCTAAGTGTGTAGACACACTAAAACATTACCACAAGTACCAATTCTCTTACATTTATTAAAATATTTTAAATTATAAAAATATATATCTCAGCTTTTCCAGAAAAGAAAATAAAAAAACAAAACACCAGAACAAGTGATTAAAAGAAGAAAAAAAAAATTACTAGTGGTAGTTGAAAATATTAACTGAACATGTGCTTAGTTTTGCTCTGTACATATACAATCATTCTTAGAAATAATTAAAAATACTTTAAAAAATACAGGAATATCATCTTTTCCTGAGAGTATCTAACAAAAGATCCTTTTATCCAGCATCAGGAAGTAATAAACTTTACAGACATTACACATTTACCCTCGATATTACACCATAGTCATACAGAGAGATAATTAGTCATCTTCCTCTTGGTCATTGCTCCTTCGGAAATTCAGTGTTTTTTGGCCTCTTTCAGGGTCTTGCATTCGGAGGATTCGAATACGAGAAGTTGAAGGCAGAGAACTAAAAAGAAAGTGCGCAGCATTTAAATGGTGTTTCTTCTCCACAAATTCTAGTATTTCCATTTAATTCTTTCCATTATATGTTTGCTTTTTCAGAACTCCACCTTTTTTCTTTGACAGTTTTAAAAAACACAGTATCACAGTATCACCAAGGTTGGAAGAGACCTCAAAGATCATCGAGTCCAACCTGTCACCACCGACCTCATGACTACTAAACCATGGCACCAAGTGCCACATCCAATCCCCTCTTGAACACCTCTAGGGATGGTGACTCCACCACCTCCCTGGGCAGCACATTCCAATGGCCAACAACTCTCTCTGGGAAGAACTTCTCCTCACCTCGAGCCTAAACTTCCCCTAGTGCAGCTTGAGACTGTGTCCTCTTGCTCTGGTACTGGTTACTAGAGAAAAGACCAACCCCTTCCTGGCCACAACCACCTTTCAGGTAGTTGTAGAGAGCAATGAGGTCTCCCCTGAGCCTCCTCTTCTCCAGGCTAAACAGTCCCAGCTCCCACAGCCTCTCCTCATAGAGCTTGTGCTCAAGGCCTCTCACCAGCCTTGTTGCCTTTATCTGGACACGTTCAAGTGTCTTGACGTCCTTCCTAAACTGAGGGTCCCAGAACTGGACACAAGTTACATGGACATGTACATGAACTGGACAACAGATACAGGGGTTGGAGTTCTGGCTTCAGTGAATGGATACTGGAGCCAAGCTTCAGGAAAAGCTTGAGGTGAAGCCAAACTAAGATTCCAGTTGTGTGATTTCTAGCAATGAAATTATCTTAATTACAGAAAGGGAACTTTTAAGAGAAATTCCGAAAGAAATAATGATCAACTAGGGTTCACATTTAATCACTCACAGCACCCTAAGAATCAGCAAGGTCACTAAACATACATTTTTATATAGGTTTCTCCATCAATTATTTCAAGTCTATTTTTTTCTGAAGGTGCCTTGGGATTTTTGTTAAATTAAATGCTTGCTGAGCATGCAAATGTAACAGAACGTAAGAAAACCAAACTGCACTTTAATTATTTTTTAAACAGTAACCATACAGAAAATTTCTATGCTTATTGAACAGAGTTTCACAAATTCCCCACAAAGAATTTCCACTTCAATAACAAGAGAATACCATTCCACTTCTTAGAGATTTTAGTAAAGGAAGACAACAAAGAGTAAATCAGCTTCATTTTGAAGACTGTTAATTATCCTCTGCAGGCCTCACTGATTACATTGCACGCCATCTAATGACAAATATCTTGAAATTACCGTAGTATTAATAGGAAAAATTGAGAAATGCAAAGTCTTCTGCTAATTTTGGGAGGGGAGAGTGAGATAAAAGGCTAGAAGCTACCAGGAGCCTACTTTATGTAAGAAAACCTTTCAAACAGCTGTTCTACTTAGTACAAACTGATTCGAATCCCACTGAACTACCATATTAACAAGCATTGTAATGCAGAGTGCAAAACATTTCCAAAGCCATAAGCAATGAACTGCTTAATTGTTGTTCCACTGCTACAAAGAGCAAAAGTTCTTTCTCCTCGCCTCGTATTTGATTTTTTCCAAATTATACTCCTTGAAATAGAACTTCCTTGTAATGCTTGTACCAGGAAATAAAACTCTATAGTATTACCTCATGCTCTGTGGGGTAAGCAAAATGAACTGTCGATGCTGCTGAGTGTCAGCCACCTTTAGAATCATATCCATTGCAATTCTTCTGTTAACCATGTCCTAAAGACAAAAGATTTATCAGGTAGCAATACTGACCGTGTAGTTCACTGGTGTACTATTGTACACTTTAGGACAAAAGCTTGAGAATAAATTCATTAGAAAATAACTTACTAAGAACACCCTACCATAACTAATTAATATACGGTAAACTTGGCCAAAGGAAAGCTTAATAAAAATGAAGCTGGAGAAACATTAGCATTAAATTCTAAAAGCTACAAATTATAGTCTGGGAAATTCTTAAACTCTAAATTTTAGTATACACGGACAACAGAGTTACTACCAGAACAACCACATATTCCTCACAGATCTTCTATCAGCGTTGATATTCACATCATACTTCTTACATTAATGGTATGCTGAGATGAAATGTACTTTAGTAATGATTCCTATAAATCCTGCCCTGAAATGGTCTGAAACAACTGAAGGACTTCCATGAAACCTAAGATATAGCGCATCTTGATTTTAATATAAAAAATGTTGTTGTTATCATTACTATTTTGAATACAACCTTATGCATTAGGCTTACTGAAAGAGGTATAATGGGAAGCTATTATTAGCAGGGGTTAAAGGAAGCTCTGCCTTTACACATTATTGCACACCAAACCAGGTATCTCCTTTTCAAGTAAGATAATGGGGCCCTCTTGTGTTGAGTCTCCAGGATTACACCAAAACCAGCTACAGAATGTACCAAGTTTTGTATTTACTGGCACGGCAGTGGAAGGGTAACATATGGAATTATTTAAGGAGTAGATGACATGGAAATTCTCTGCAGAACCCACAGTTTTGAAGTTGCCTGAAAAATGACAGTATGACCACTTTAGGTGTATACCTTCCCTTTTGAAATTTCTTAACTATATTATCTTTTCCACCCCCCACTAGGTCTGTGATTTCCAGTGAATGTATCACTGATGGGAAGGAACTCCAAAGACAAAATGAAATAATCCAGTATCATCAGCTCTGTTTCACAGAACTAAGTATTTTCTCAAACTGTACCATATTGCATATACTAATAAGGAAATAAAAATTGAAATGTATTTTAAAATTGGTTAGTTGCCTATCCAGGGAAGTTGTAGACAAAGATGACGTTTATCAGTTTCAGATGGGATTAGTATTTATTGTTATGCACTTCAGCATCCTGGAAAGGTGAAATATATACTAGGTGAAATATAAAACAAGTTTCAGAGTCACAAGAGTGAGCTCAATTGTTACTCTTGCCCTGGAAAAAAACCCACATTGATCTCAAAGCTGATAGAAACCAAAGTACATGCTGAGCCCTGAACTGTCACAACAATATGCACAGGCAACCTCTAACAAGCACAATTGCTTACAAAACTATTAAAAAGTTGTACTGTATTATTTTTTTTTGAGCTGAGCTGAGCTAAGCTAAGGTTTAAGCACATAAAATAACAGATGCTCACAGCCCTGGGTACCAACTCTAGGAACAGAACAAGCCTCAAAAATTCCTAAGCAAAGTTACCAAAATAGCGAACAAAAAACAACATTTGTTTTGGAGGATTTGGGTTTGGGGTTTGAGAGGAGGGGTTATTTATTTAGTATTTACTATTAACTGTAATGCTTTAAAATCTAACCAAATGCAAATAACCACCCAACTCTTTCACCAATTTATACAGGTAAGAATGGCAAATACAGTTTAAGTTTAAACTATACCATGTAGACATCAAATTCATCCAAACATCTGAAAGGAGATTCAGTAACAGACCACAGAGAAAGAATGAAACAAACTGTCGAGAAGGAACGTTCACCTCCTGACAAGGATCTCACATCATTAAGGACAGCTTTATCTTCCTCTCGAGGCTGAACCTTGAAATAAAAACATCAGAGCACATTTTAAGCCCAAGATAGAGACTTGTGAACAGAAGAATAATTATTACAGCAAGCACATTACATCTGAACAGATAGAAATCATGTGAGAGCAATTTATGCACTTCACTGCCACTGAGGTTCTGGAATGAGATGACTCTTAACCATTAAATAACAGATTTCAAGAAGCACTGCAAGTTTCTCCATCACAGTAACATACATTGAACAGACTGAATGATTCTACCAGTGCTTTTGTACTTAATTATTTATTAAATGTTTTTCAGTAGCTAGTAAAATTAAATGTCAGCCAGTGTAGCTCACAATTCACTCTACCCTCTCCAACACACGTTCTAGTAGCTAATATTAAAAAAAAAAATTTAATTCATTACATATTATATTTTAAGTAATATAAATTAACTTACAGTTATTGAAAGTGTCTCATTCTTGTGATCAAAAAGTATTTGTCCAGAGCAAGCTCGAGTACGTAATAAATGCTCAAAGTAGATTTTGCATCGTAAAGAAAGGAGCCTTAAATGAGTTAAATCAAGTAAACAAGCAAACATTAGTAAGTTTAAAGATACATGAAAAAGTGAGAACAGGGTATTTTTGATTGTTTTGTTTTTAATCAACAGTTGCATATCAAGGAATCCCAGAATGTTAAGGGTTGGAAAGGACCTTGAAAGATCATCTAGTCCAACCCCCCTGCCAGAGTAGGATCACCTATACCAGATCACCCAGGGACGCATCCAGGCATGTTTTGAATGTCTCCAGAGGGAGACTCCACAACTCCCCTGGGCAGCCTGTTCCATCATAAACTTAAATATTTAAGCCCTGCTGCATTAAACACATTTCCCCAAATCAATTTCACTCTTGAGCAGGTTACATATTGGACAGAACCACTGACACAAAGTGCTAAGATAAGAAATCTAGATACACAGTCTTTGTATTTTCTAGCAGTCTGTTCTAACAGACTGGAAGCATTTTACACCATTCTTCCACAATTTCAACAGAGAACAACCACAGTCCCCTTCTTTCCTATCCAGTATTAGGACTATACAGTAAGGATAGTAAAGATTTTACACAGACTTTGCTGGAGTCCACAAATTAAACAGTGTTGACTATTAGTTTCTTCCCTGCATCCCCTTCACATCCAATTCCAGCATACAATTCCCAATAGACGATACCTCACAGGTCCTTCAAGAACTATGGTTGGTTAACTAATCTTGAAGTGGGATTCATACTCAAATTTGGGCACTAGAAGAAAGATCCCATTTGACATAAATCAGCACCATAAGGCAAGCATAATATTCTGCAGGTAAATCTTAACCTAACTGCTATTTCTGCACCTCCCCCTAAAGAGGCTGAGATTCTCCTGACCATTACTCTTTGTCATGATCATACTGGCATCCCTCTCTAAAAAGCAGGGTCAACACAACTATCCCTCAATTTCTGCTGAAGGGAATGATAAATGATGAAGGACTGCACTGCGACACAGACCATCAGTCCTTTCAAATGACATCTGTGATAGGTAAAGGAAGGATGCTAAGGGACTGAAGCACATAAGGAGTAGTGTGTTCGTGGTATGGATGCTCTACAAGAGTGAAAACTATCAAACTGCAGAAACTGAACAAAGATCCTGAAGTTTTTCAGCACAGAGAAGAGGAAAAAGTGTTTGACCCACAATAAAAACAGGTGAGCACAGCATCACTAATTGCATTCAAGGAAAATGAATGACAGTCCAGATGATTTCAGTGCCAGTATGTTGCTGGTGTTTCACTGGCCCAGACTAGCACTGAAGTGGAAGCAGAAGTGCCTTGGATTAAGTCATCATGGTGGAGGCCTTTGGTGTGGGTTAAAAAAAATAAAAGAACAAGCCTCCACTGACTACATTACTTCAGCTGTCAGTCCAGGCTGCCTCAGTACTGGATCCGGGAGCAAGATTGTGTTAGAAAAACTGCTGTGAATATCACCTTAAAGATCTTGTTCTCACAGGTCTGTCCCATAAATTTCACCCAGGAATATGGGTACATGCTTACATATACACATTAAGTTTATCTGAAAAATGAAATTACAGTAGAATTAACTCACCTCAAAAACTGCTTATATATTTTGAATCTCTGTGACATTATTTCATCCAGCAGACTAATAAATCTCTTTAAATGCTTTACTTTACTGCTTGCATCCTTATACCTTTGCTTTGCATCGTGAAATTGCCTGTTTTAGTTGAGAAAGTCGAGAATTAACATGCATTACAATAAAATTGAGCTATTGTTGTAAATGCTGCAAATCACTTTGATACAACATTCTTTGTGAGGATTTATATTAAAGTTAAATGTACCTGATGAGTAAAGTAAATCACTATTCACAAATGAAAATTGGCCAAAAATTAAATTTTACTTCTAGTTTTAATTCTTTCAGAAGGGACCTCTTACATCAAGAGCTATCTATGATGGAGCTCCCCACAATCAAGAATATCCAAGGAAAGCAGTTCTTTGAGATACACCAAGGTCAAAACCTCAAGTAGTTGCCTAATTTCTAAATTAATTATTCAAACTAGAAGTATGCTTAATGCTCATTGCATCTTATGAGAACAAGTTATGGTCACACCATGTAGTCACATGGGATACCTCTAAACACTAAGGGTATTTGATCATTGGTAATTTCATAACAGTACAGAAACGTTTAAAATCATTAGAGGATATTTCAACACTCCTACACCTGTTCAGTACTGGCTGACAGAGCAATCAGCACAGTATGTTTCCACACCTCTGCTGATGGTTTAAGCACTAGAAACGCATGTAAATGCGTTGTGAGTCAATAATAAAACTCTTCTTTCCCTTATCTTTTTCATCTCATTTGAACTACTTTAGACATTAAAAGATGCCTTACTGTATTATTTCGTCTCTGTTTCCATGGCGATCGCTTTCTGAATTTATCCTCTCTCTCAAGCGATTCATTTCTGCATCAAGACTCTTAACAGTCCTGCTGACCTCTATGCGCTCCGGGTAGATTTGCCTAGCTTGTGCCATTTTTCCCTAAAGTAACATTAACAAATCAATTAGTGGTTTCTTTTTTAATATTTTGTTTAGTCCTTGCAACAAATCTTTTGTGCTATGGAAAAAACAAGGTCCCTGAGCAAGAACAACAGTTTTGTATCATTCTTCGGGTACTCATCACATGAAATTTAGTTATAATTAACAATTTCACTACCCACCTATAACTGTTGTAAGTCTATTCAGTGCTAAGAACTGTAACCATCTATGATCTTTAATAATTCACAGTTATTTAGCTAATACAGATAAACAAGGAACAAAATTCACCATATACAAACAAAACAGTCTTCCAAAAGTCTTTGACAATGTGATTTCAGAGTTAGTTAACAAAGCTTCATTAGGTAAGTCTTCAAAAGATCAGGTATGAGGTTTGTACAAGCAAAAACCTAGCATCAAGAAACTAAACAGTATTACCCAATTTAACTGACAGCATGAATTAAGTCTCTTTAATCTTTTCATTGAAAAACACAAAAGAAATAGTCCTAAACAGATGACTCTAATTCACCTGTCAAGATAGAAAAGTTCCTCTGCCAAATAAAAAGAATCCTTGATAAATACACACAAAATTATTTTTTAATTGCTTTAGACAGCTTAGGATCATAGCTGAGACAATACTTAGTGCAGCTAAGTATTAATATGGTCTCTACATTGTACAAATGGAATGAGTCATTATTAAATAGTAGAAGGATCATGACCATCTGACTTCAATGAAGTAAAAAACCCACACCTACCTCTAATTCTTTTTCTCTGGCAGCTAATAATTCTTTGTGTCTTTTTACACAGGCTAAGTGTTCTTTTTGTTTGCTTTGATAATGCTGCAAACAACGTTTACTGTTTTCCACTTCTGAGTCAGCTTGATTTAATTCATCCTGTTTGGAATAAATCAATGCGTGAGCTGTTTGGGGTAGAATCCTAAGCACCTCTTTAATGTTTACTTTCTTATCACAGGTAATTATGTTGGCTTTAACAGGGCCTAATTTATTCTGTTTTCAGTAAGACTACTCCCAAAATCCAGAAGCTTTAACAGCTGTTTATCAGAAAGCTCATATACAATTCTGATAAGGGCATTAAAAATACTTGTAAAACTTATTAGCAAGTACATCTTGAGAGGATGTTTCAATCTTTGGGATAAAGCTTTCCTGTCCCCTAAAACTCCATTTATATTTTATACTACATTCTAGCAATAACTTCTAACGTCAGTGTGAAATCAGAAGGAACTCTATTTGTGTGTGAAAATTCAGTGTCCTGTTACACCTATTACATAGATTACAGCAACGTTTCTACACCATGTAAGTGTTGACATAGTTGAAGCAGTATCATAGCTTTCCAGAGAAATTAAAGAGGCATACAATTTTCTTCTTCAACCCTGCCTACACTTAAACAGTATCATCTTCAAAACGCTGCCAGTCCTGTTTCTTGACATGCTTTAGATGGAATGCTCCATTTCCATGTTCACAGGTGGACTTTGTATGTTTCAGGAAAGAGGATCCTCTCTTGTCCTGTCTCCCTTTAATCTCATTCCCCTTACCACACAACAAGAACTAACTAAAAACACAGTATGAAATTTTTACTACCTTAATTGGACCAGCAATTTCTTCTACTTGGTGGATTTTTTCTTTCATTTGTTCCAACTTATTTTCAGCTATGCGGAGAATATTTTTCAGTTCTTCCATTTTTCTGCTTTGTTGTTGCATGTCATTTTGTACACACTCCATCTTAACTTTATTTTCTTGAGCCTCATCTTCCTGTCAAAATACATTAAAATGAAGAATAAAAGGAGATCTATATTTGCACGTTACTGTACAAGATTTTTATTTTACCACTATCAGGGTACAAGATTACAAGCAGCACTCGGCAACATTAATAAGAATACAAGCAGCTCAGTGTAATTCTCACTAAAGCCCAAAACAGAACTGACAGATCTCATAGAAGACCATGAAATCAAATTGCAAAGAAGTGGAATTTCCTAATTAACTGACTGAAAATTAAGGATACTTTATTTGGGAGCTGTGATGAAAAGACTAAAACAATGGGATTTTGTGAAGACTTTGCATAGCTGGGAAAATTATGTAAATTAAAGCTTTTTCATGATCAAACAATTGTAATCACAGTAACAATGAAAGACAAATACCAAGTCAAAGAACAGCAATTTATCCATAGCAGTGGTCAGAAAGTGCAGACAAAAAAAATATATTCAAAAAACTGTCAGGGGTTGAGTCAAATCTGATGGTGTATATTCAACACCATACCGATATCATGCCAGCTTTAAAAATCACAGTTCTGGCTGGAGCAAAGTATAATAGGGCATGAAGTTCAGATTGTAACATGAGAGGCTTCCTGTTTCTGGTTGCTGCTTCTGGTTTCCAGGTTTGGGATGCTGATCTTTTCCAGCTGGCTGCTGTGTATTTGGGTGGAAGTCTTGTTTGTCAGTGTCTTCTGCTAGTGCTTCTGCTTTTGCTAAGGTAACTGTGCAGTGTACCATCTCAGTAAACTCCTTATCTTAAATCAGACTTTAGTTTCCAGTTACTTTGCCTCCCATCTGTGTGTGAGGGTGGGGCTTGTGACAGCAGGCTGTGTTAACACAGGACAGAAAGGAATAAGGAAATACATAGCTACCAGTTTAACAAGACCATGACTAGAAGGTAATGGTAAAAATGTTGTTGTTGAAAAGTAAGTGCCCAGTAATAATTAAACAGGAAGATATTCTCCTACAAATAGGCAATAGACTGTATTTCCATCTCACCATGAGGACAAAGGACTTCTTAAAAAAAAACAACAGAGCTAGATTAGCTGGAAAAGAAAAACTCTACAAGGCAAGACCTTACAGAATCAATACTGATGCTTTGTTTTGAATGAATTGTGAAATGTTTACTTACATCCACATGTGTGCACACAAAGAACAGATTACTGAAAAAGTGTTAGCTTGTGCCAATAGCAGAAGTGAAAAAAGTGATTAAAAAAAAAAAATTCATTCCAGACAACTTAGCCTCTCACTGATCCCAGATAAAACAGTGTGGAATTGAATCAACTGTAATCAGGATTATTGTTAATCTATCACCATCACTCTTAGAATTTAAATCTTGGCCACTTGTACATTAGCTTAATACAGAGTAACAGTTAAAATTCATGGCCACCAACACACAAATCACAACAGGTTATCAAACATGCTTTTCTGTTAACTACTATACATACATTGCAGGAACACACAGAGAAGAACTTTGGAGGAGCCATCACATTACCATGATACTTCTCTAGGGTGATTTATGCCTTTACAACTTTAGCATGGTGAAGCTACAGCAGAACAAGAAACTGTGAGTTCCAGACAGAGTGGTAGTACTGTGACATTAATTATGCTCCTGAGTGGCCTTTACCTATGCTTTGATGATGCCATGTCTGACCTCCTAACCTACGGCATTGCTTCTCCCAGAGTTTTACAGCATTGCAGGTTTGGAACAAAGAAAGAAAATGCAAGAAATCTCCCTTTATAACACCACCATAAATCTGCAGTGCTACTGGTTTAAGAAAAGGACAGAAGGGGAAACAAGTGGGGTGCGGTGGGAATCAAAGAACAAAAAGGAAAAAAGACACCAAAAATAAATCAAATCATGCCATTGACAGAACTGTAAAAATATTCTGTGAAGTGTTAGATTCTTCACTGTTTAGCCAACTTGTATACTAGTTGAAAAATAACTTCAAAACACTGCCAACATTAAACGACAGTATTTCATAGCCTTAGCAGACATAGTTTGGTAATCTATTTTTACCAGTATACGGATGTCCACTGAATGGTGTTCTTCCATATTTTCAAGATCTGCTATTTCTGCATTTGTTGTTCGTATTTTTACCTGAAAACAAAAAGAAAAGAAGTGTTCTTAAGCTTATCTAATGAGAAGACAGAAATCAAGGCATTTGGTCTTTTAGTTTCATTAGTGCTTCCAAAAAGCAGAACTCTTCCAACTTACTCCTTTTTGTAAAACTTATTCTGAAAGCCACATGCATTTTAAATCAAGTTATTAATGTATTTCCATTCAATATGACAACAGATTTAAACATTTTTCATTCAAATGTTTATCTTCAGAAATTTGAGACCCAGCACCAGTTTTTTTGCTGCTGCTTCTTTGTAATTTACTGAATATAACCTTAACTAGTATGTGCTGGTCTCTTCTCTCAATCAATCAGCACCAGAGTAAGAAGGCACAGTCTCAAGCTGCACCAGGGGAAGTTTAGGCTTGAGGTGAGGAGAAAGTTCTTCACTGAGAGTGTCGTTCACCATTGGAATGGGCTGCGCAGGGAAGTGGTGGAGTCACCCTCCCTGGAGGGGTTCAAGAGGGGATTGGACGTGGCACTTGGTGCCATGGTTTAGTCATGAGGTCTGTGGTGATAGGTTGGACTTGATGATCTTTGAGGTCTCTTCCAACCTTGGTGATACTGTGATACTGTGTATTGTCTTATACTGACTAACTGTAATATCATTGGCCACCAAGTCTAACGTAGAAGTACTGGAAAACAAAGAAAAAAATACTATTAGCTGTAAAATGGTTTATAAAGAAATTAGAATTAAGGAAACAAAGGTGAAATATTCAATACATTACAAAGAGTTGAGAATATAGATCAAAACCATAAACCAAAACACAATTCTGGGAACGAAGATGTAAGGCTCAATAAATGAAGGAGAGGGAAACAGGGAAGAGCAGAGTATCAAATATTGCAACAACTTCCTTAGCACAAAGGAAAAAAAGAAACAACAGCATATGTGAGTACTGATGTGGCCTGCATTGTTCTGGCCTACATAATGAAAGTACGCAACAATAAAAAGGAATAAACATTGAAAACTGTTATCCACTTAAAATACATTGCCGAAGTCAAAATGAAATAAGGGAAGACTTACTAATTTCCAAAAACTACCACTATACCTATTTTTACCTGTAGTTCTTTTTGGTGGCGTCGATGACTCTGAAGATGACCTTCATTCTGCCTAATATCAGTTTCGATCGAGTTTACACGTTGTTGAGATGCTGCCAGCTGTGTCCTTTTGGTTTCAATTTCTTTCTCCAAGTGACTTTTTAAACAGAGTGATATCGAAATACATTACACAGCTATTATTTACTACACACATAAATACACAAAAACTAAATGCATGAAAGACAAATGCACTCACCTAAAAAAAGTATGTTATATGAATGGGATGATTTTAACAATCAGTGTACACCAAAACTCTAAAGCAGAACTCATATGTAAGAACCAGCAGTTCAATGCTTGATGATCCTAGTTCAACGCCTAGTCAATGAACCAGGCATGTAGCTTGAACTATCCGTATAACCTGTTGGCAATTTTCACAAACAGGCCAAATCTTTGAACTACATGACAGTGTTATTTCTAAAAAATACTACTGGCATCATGAAAGAAAAAAAGTAAAATACTTTGACTAGGGAAAGACACTTCCAATCAGAGAGAAGACACATTAACAGAGATGTGAAAAATGTATTTATATAGTCTTTCTCATATATTTCCTTCTACAAAGGTGCTCATGTCCAGAGATTTCCATAATTAATTTTTCACTTTGTGGCAAAACTATTTGAAATGCAAACAATCCAAACTATTGTTTTTGATATTGACAGCACCTTTCATCCTTCCAAAAGAAAGGGGAACCTTTACTAATAGCCTAATTTAAAAAAAAAAACCCACACACCAACATTTAATCCAAATTTTGTTATAGATGCATGAAATGAATTGATTAAGTTTAATCCCACATTCGGTGTTTAATAAATTACATATAGGCTGAGTTCTAACCAGAAAGCGAGGAAAGAAGATGTTTTTCCTTTTTAACTGGTCTGCATCATTCTCCCACAGCAATATTGGTAAGAAAATGCCTTTGCCACTTTGAAAGTTAAGATAAACTTTGAATGAAGTTCTGTGGGGATTGGAAACAGCAGTTTCAAAGCTCCCTTTAAGACGTAAGACAAAACAAAGAAGAGTTGCATTTTGGGACCTGAAACTGTGGGATGAAACATTTCTGGTTTATGTCTGAAAGAAGCAACTGTCCTGTTTGTGTCTTGACCTTGTAAGATCAGTGGAAAAGAATGTATGCTTCTTATTTTTGTGTAGCTGCACGACTTGTTATCTTTACCCATATATTATGCCAGTTGTGTTATAATGAGCTAATTGGTACAGTTCTGGGCTTTGTATCTTTTATGTGTTATATCACCCATTTTCAGGCAGGTGTCAGCCTGACCTCAGTGCCAGGCAAGATCATGGAACAGGTCATCCTGAGTGCATTAACACAGCACTTAGAGGATGGCCAAGGGATCAGGCTCAGCCAACATGGATTTAGGAAGGGCAGGTCCTGCCTGACCAACCTGATCTCCTTCTATGAGCAGGTGACCCGCCTGGTGGATGTGGGAAGGCCTGTGGATGTAGTTTACCTGGACCTCAGCAAGGCCTTTGACACCGCCCCCCATAGCAAACTCCTGGCCAAGCTGTCAGCCCATGGCTTGGACAGCAGCACTCTGAGCTGGGTTAGGAACTGGCTGGATGGCCAACCCAGAGAGTGGTGGTGAATGGTGTCACATCCGGCTGGCGGCCAGTCAGTAGTGGAGTCCCCAGGGATCAGTGCTGGGCCCCATCCTCTTAACATCTTTGTTGATGATCTGGATGAGGGCATTGAGTCTATCATCAGTAAATTTGCAGATGACACCAAGCTGGGGACAGGAGTTGATCTGCTAGAGGGTGGAGAGGCTTTGCAGAGAGACCTCGACAGGCTGGACAGATGGGCAGAGTCCAACGGCATAAAATTTAACGCATCCAAGTGCCGGGTTCTGCACATTGGCCACAACAACCCCAGGCAGTGCTACAGGCTGGGGTCAGAGTGGCTGGAGAGCAGCCAGGCAGAGAGGGACCTGGGGGTGCTGGTTGATGGTAGGATGAACATGAGCCTGCAGTGTGCCCAGGCAGCCAAGAGGGCCAATGGCATCCTGGCCTGCATTAAGAACAGTGTGGCCAGCAGGAGCAGGGAGGTCATTCTGCCCCTGTACACTGCACTGGTTAGGCCACACCTCGAGTACTGTGTCCAGTTCTGGGCCCCTCAGTTTAGGAAGGATGTTGACTTGCTGGAACGAGTCCAGAGAAGGGCAACGAAGTTAGTGAGGGGCTTGGAACACAAGCCCTATGAGGAGAGACTGAGGGAGCTGGGGCTGCTTAGCCTGGAGGGGAGGAGACTCAGGGGTGACCTTATTGCTCTCTCCAACTACCTGAAGGGGGGTTGTAAACAGGCAGAGGTTGGTCTCTTCTCCCAGGCAGCCAGCACCAGAACAAGAGGACACAGTCTCAGGCTGCGCCAGGGGAAGTTCAGGCTGGAGGTCAGCAGGAAGTTTTACACGGAGAGAGTGATTGCCCATTGGAATGGGCTGCCTGGGGAGGTGGTTGAGTCACCGTCACTGGAGGTGTTCAGGAGGAGACTTGACAGGGTGCTTGGTTACATGGGTTAGCAAGTTTGCAGATGACACAAAGTTAGGGGCAGATGTTAGTCAGTTAGAGGGTAGAAAGGCTCTGCAGAGGGACCTCGACCGACTGGACAGATGGGCAGAGTCCAATGGGATGGCATTCAACAAGTCCAAGTGCCGAGTGCTGCACTTTGGCTACGGCAATCCCTTGCAGAGCTATAGGCTGGGGTCGGAGTGGCTGGAGAGCTCCCAAACAGAGAGGGACCTGGGTGTGCTGATTGACAGCCACCTGAATATGAGCCAGCAGTGTACCCAGGTGGCCAGGAGAGCCAATGGCATCCTGGCCTGCATTAGGAATAGTGTGGCCAGCAGGAGCAGGGAGGTCATTGTGCCCCTGTACTCTGCTTTGGTTAGGCCACACCTTGAGTCCTGTGTCCAGTTCTGGGCCCCTCAGTTTAAGAAGGACATCGAAACACTTGAGCGTGTCCAGAGAAGGGCAACAAGGCTGGTGAGAGGCCTTGAACACAAGCCCTATGAGGAGAGGCTGAGGGAGCTGGGATTGTTTAGCCTGGAGAAGAGGAGGCTCAGGAGTGACCTCATTGCCCTCTACAACTACCTGAAGGGTGGTTGTAGCCAGGAGGGGGTTGGCCTCTTCTCCCAGGCAGCCAGCACCAGAAGAAGGGGACACAGTCTCAAGCTGCGCCAGGGGAGGTTCAGACTCGAGGTGAGGAGGAAGTTCTTCACTGAGCGAGTCATTCGGCATTGGAACGGGTTGCCCAGGGAGGTGGTTGAGTCATCGACCCTGGAGGCGTTCAAGGGGAGATTGGACGTGGCACTTGGTGCCATGGTCTAGGCATGGGATCTGCATTGATAGGTTGGACTCGATGATCCCCGAGGTCCTTTCCAACCTAAGTGATACTGTGATACTGTAATTGGGTGGTGTTGGGTGATAGGTTGGACGTGATGATCTTGAAGGTCTCTTCCAACCTGGTTTATTCTATTCTATTCTATTCTAAAAGGACCCTCAGATGCTATAATAAGTGTCTTCAATTATCATATTGGAGTCTGTGACCAATTCTGATGTGACAAAGTTCATTACATACTGACATGCACAAAGTACAGTTAAGCAGCATGTTTAAAACCTTTTGGGTTTACAGAAATATTTTTTTCTATAGTCAATTCAGTCTGTGCTATCATCTATTAATACTAAAATTGAAATATTTACTTAATACATCTGTAATATAAATGAAGCTTTAAAATAAAATTAATCTACTGTTACAAATTCACTTGGTGCAGTTCTTATTTGTGAACTTTAAACTGTGTTTAGCTTTTTAAACTACCATTCTGGAAGTAATGAGAAGGAAAAAACCCTACAAAATAAAAGGAGGGAAGCAGGGTGAGATAGGGAAGTCAATTTTAATCAGAAACACCTATTTATGTGCGAAGTCAAAAGCCTGAGCAAATACAGATGAACTCAGCAGCATGTCTCAGCATAACTTTGGTTTGAATCATCAGGCTTCCTTTGCAGTAAACTATGATACCACTGCTCAGGTATTAGATTTTTAAACAGTCTTGATTAACACTCTTTTTCAGCAAGTATGAAATGAAAAAGAAGGTAGCTGCACTTCCTGGAGTATTCAGCCTAGCAAATCCCTGCCTGTTGGGCACGATTTACATGCCCCAAGCTAAAAAAGATCAAGGTACAACTCAGGTTTGTACCTATTGCAGAAAAGCACCGAGATAAATACTTTCCAGAATTCTCAGAAAGCAAGTGGAAATCTCTAAAGAAAACGGAGAGACTGGAGAGCAGAGTACATGCAACAAGTGCACACTTTGCAAATACAGCACCACAAAATACTAACCTTATTTCTGCTTCAAGATCTTGGCTTAGAAACTTGGGTCTGAGGTAATTAGAGGAATAATACCGTCTTTCAAAGACTTGATCACCTTCAACAGTGAATGCTTCTTTACAGTTTTTGGGGGGCCGATTGTGCTGCATTACTTCACGAGCTTTATGGCTACTCTGAAAAACACAATGGCTTTAGTGTACCAACAGAAAAGCAACCATAACTAGAGAGATCAATTTATAATTTGTCTAAAAGTTCTCATCCAGGAATTATTTCAATTCCTAACAAAAGCTAAGAAATACAGTAATGTAAGAATGTGAAAAAAAAAATCACAAATCTGCTTTTCTTATTCAGCTAAGACTAAATTTATTTTCTCAGAAGCCCACACATTTAGCTTAGCTGCCCATTTCTTTTATTCCATTACAAATTCATCTGCATTCTAAGTTTTGTAGTCTGATCAGTCCTTTATAATTTGCCGTAAGAGAGAAAAAAAAATTAAAGAACAACAACAAAAAATCACTGTGAAAAAAGTCACTCTGCAAAGGTATAGTTGATTATCAAATGTGGAATGCACACAAAGGAAACGATTTTCCAAAGCAACCTGGAAGTATGTCAATCAGCATTCAGTTAAAGTTTGGGAGAATGTGCTGGTGAAAAACCACTGCTAGTGCCAGGCTAAATGGTCACAAGTGCCATTGCCCAAGGCAGTAACAACATTATGAAAAACAGTAGTAAGGTTAAGGCAGAAGGGAAGAACAAAGTTAGCTTTCCTGCCAAGAGAAAAGCCTGAAAGTTCAGCCATTAGGCATCCTATTCAGGAGCAGCCACATTTGATAAACAGTCAGTCAGCTCTGCACTAGACAAAGCATAAACTGCCTCTTCCAGCAGGAATATCACAGGACAAACTGGGACAAGTAGTTTTGGAGAAAAACAAGATCCACAAAATGCAAGCATTATTACTTCTGATGCTTACAGAACACCCCGCCCCCCAAACAAATGAAAACAAGTGAAGAAACAAACACCACCACCCCAAAAACCCACAATGAAAAAAAAACAAAACAACCAACCACAAACATCTTAGTTTTAGCTTTGAACCTTCTACCTATAATCCTACCTCCAGGATATTTTCAATAGTAATAGAAAATTTAAAAAAAAAATATCATGGAAGGATAGAAAATAGTTCATTAACATGTTTCTGTTGTGATGAAAAAACTAGATTGTTGTCAAAATAGTAGGTAATCTCAATTCAATACCTGTTGCCAGTCACATCATTAAAATCATACTTAATAGCTGATGATTGCTGTTTTCTATTTTATCAGATTCTGCACACAACCATTTTTCATAGCACTCTCTCATCTAAAATGCGTTGACACTGCAGAGTTCAAAGGTTGCTGTGGTAGGTGAAAAATACATTAGACAGTCCATGCTAACAGGTGGCTGATAATTTCATCTAAAAGTGAACAAATGAATATCCAAAAGAGAACTTTTGAACCCTTCTAGCACAAACCTCCTATAGCTACAAATGGTACCAAGCTACCAATTAACAGGTGAAACCAGCAGGGACTGGTTGCAAATTTTGATAACACCTGGACTACAGAAAACTAAAGAGACATGAGAGAGACACACCACTTGGGAGGCTGATCACACACACATGGATTATTTAGACTAGGAAACTAGACCACCTAGAAGCCCAGAAAGGTGGTGATGAACACCTCAGAAACAAACAAGGACAATCCTAGAAACATTCAGGGAAAAAAAAATCCGTAGAGAAATCTTAGGGAATGCCCAGGGACCTTGGTCAGTAACAGCCCTAACAGGTATCTCTGGGCAGATGCCCAACAGGAACTGACATGATTTTCTGCCTGACCTTTCCTTACCAGCAGTGATCTCTGCTGTTGACAGAAGTTGAGGTGGTATTGGGCAGTATGAAGAAACAAGTGTGTGGAAGAGTAAAAGCCTAACCTTGATGATTCCTGAATAAACCCCACTATCTAAATCCACTAGAGAATGTTAGTTCACTTTGTCTCACCTACGATAGAAAATACTATTTAAAATGCGATAGTAACTGTTTAGGGAATGCCAAGAAGGCGTGACTGGGGAGCCCTCTAGTGGTTATGTATGAGTGTGTGTTTACTGCACTGCAACTGATAACTGAGGCAGCAGGGATCTGCCAAGCCATCTGAGTCCTCACCTGTCTTCAGAGGGGAGAAGAAAGCAACTAAAACAACATAGTAATTCTCTACTCCTTTTTTCCATTACAGACACTGCCAGAGAAGCTATCGTATATGCTCCATACAAAGAGAAAATGCTTTTCTTTATGGTCCCTTACTTTGATCAGTAGGACTGTTTCTATACCCCTCACATCGATCAGACAATTGGCAACCATTGGATGATCTATTTCCAATGCTGTGAGAACCGATGGGAATTCTGGATGACAAACCGCTCTGAAGAAAATGAGAATAAACACCATTCATAAAGGCCACGTCAGACTTTTTAACAACAATAACAGAACTATTTGTAAATTTTTGTCAAAGTAATAATAATTTGAAACATTAAGGTTATGCAATAAAAATCAAAACATAACTTACCTGTGCTTAACATCATAAACTTTATTCTGAAATTTATTTACAATTATTTGAGGTCTAATTCCACGTGGATAATATTTTGACATCAGCTGCTGAAGAGTTCTTTCATCACTATGATTATCGCAGCAAAATGCCTGAACTAGGCTCTTTAAACAAGATTCAATAGCCAAAGTCAGTTCAGCATCTTTTGGATGAATGAAAGCACCTAAACAAACATAAGGAACATTTAGGAGCTACATTCCGTAACAAAACATACAGAATCTGCATTTTTACCCCACAGGCTTTTGGTTTTGGCTTTTTTTTTTTTAAATCTATAATAAACCTTTGTCCCAACAAAGGGAAAAAAAATCATTAAAAATCTAACTAAAAGATAGCTCCATGACAATCTACCCTGAGAATACAAACACACAATTTCTCTTCATACAAAGACCCCTATACATGTTCAGAGGTCAGCATTTTCTTCCAAGAGTGCAGACCAGCAGGAGTATATCAAGGAAATGACTGGTTGCAAAAAATTTAATGCCTTAAGGGTGAAGACAGAGGAACAACTGTGCTGCAAGTTCAACAAACATGAAGATTTCCATTTTATCACCTGCCTTCAGTAGTAAATGTGTTTGCAGAGTCTTAGCCTGCACTGAATGCCAAGTACTTGCTCTTTACATTTACATCCTGAGTACGCTGAAGCCATTACTATTATTCACAAACTGGAAACAGAAGTCACTGTAGGAGCTGGTAAAAAACTAACAAAAAGAGACTTTACAAGAAAATCTCAGTTGGTTCTGAGTTGCTCTATGCAAAACATCCCAATTTTGATATGCCCACAAGCCAGTAACTGGACATTTTGAATGAAAAACTGTCCAAGAGCTGGATAGTAGCAAAGAAAAAGCAGTTAAAGCACAGTAGCCTGATGTCTAGATGATAAGAGGAAATCAGGGGAGTGCTTTTAAAGTTTACTTTTGTAACTATATAAAATGCCTTAACAAAAACAGATGGAAAATGAGATAAACCACTAGACGTTAGCTGGCTCAAGTGATAACAAGGACAGAAGCAAAAGATAACTTACCAAGACAAAGCCTTTAGTCCAGGAAGGACAGAAGAAAGACACATCTAAAGATCCTTAAAGAATAGTTTTTCTAAAAAGATCAGTTTACGTTAACAGCCATGCAATGAATTCCATGGGGGAATTTGTCTTTTTTTAGCAGGCAGTCTTACCTAAAGGTCCAAGAGGTTTTTGTTTAAAATGCCCTTGCTTATAGGCTGTTTCAACTGCTTCAAGAAATGCTGGTACATGCGGGCCAAATCTTTTCAAGGTATTTGTTTTACTTTCTTTCATCTCTCTCAGTTGTTTCTGCTTGGCATCCAGGGCTTGTTTTACATCACAGTCTTCTCTCCTAAGAGAACAGACCTTTTTTCAGTGATAACATCTTATGAAGCCTTAATTTGTTTAAAATAAATTCTTATTTTTCAAGTACTGAAAGGACAGTGTATCGAGACCTCAATATCTCAATGTACAGCAAGCTACATACATACAATAATATTTTTATAATTTGAAGAAATAAAAAATAAAGGAAATTACTACATTGCAACAGTTTTCAAGACCTTTTTTGTTTATAATTTACTTTATTTCTAAATACATGTGTTATTTTCACTGTCTTCTACAAAGGTCTCCAACAGAACACAAAGTAACTTAGCTACAGTAATTGATTATAGACATCTGAACTAATACATCAAGTAAGTGCAATAAGCAAAAATGTTGCATATTGATCTCTTAAAGCTTTAAATTACAACATTGTCATAATCTCCTCTGATAATCATTGCTCAAGTTTAGGTTTCTACATCAAAGTCAAAGAGTGCTTTGTTTTATGTCGCTCAGGTATGGACTAAATTGCTATTTGAAGCATTTGCTTCAAAGTCTTAATAAATTTGTCTTTAACTTTAGATGCAATAATCACCCCTAACTGTATCTTTTTCTCTATACTATGTTTCACGCCCTGTGACATCATATCAACATGTATTTGTGAATTAAACAACATGAAAAAATTTCAATGATACCCCCTGCCCATAAGTGGTAAAAGAATAAAGTCAAAGAATGGAAGGAAGAAAGAAGTGTGTTAAACTGACAGTATGGCCTTATAACAGGCTTTAAATGACTAATACCTCTCACCTTTAATGACAAAACTCTTTATTTTTCAAAATTTTCTAAATTAAGTCATGCTGGGTCAAAGACAAAAGTTTAAAGTTTAACAAGTCCTAAGATAAACTGGGATGGTGCGGGAAATGAAGTCTTATACCTCACGGAACAGAGGTACCTAAGAGACGACCTGTTACACCTCGAAACAAAGGAAAACAAATACATTTTAAAAGTGTAACTTACTTAAGCTTCATAAGTTCTTCTTTACATTTATATATACTCTGCTGGAACTGATCTATCTGTTGACCAATCATTATTTCTTCATCGTGGAATGCCTTTAACTGTTCCCTTAAGCATGTAATTTTCCTTTGTCTTTCTGAATTTTCAGGCTCTGAAGCCTGATTAGCACTAGAAAAGATCATACTTCATTGTTTTAAAAACACATACTGGCAATTTACAAGTGACATGAACTTTGCATTATCATCTCTATCATACAAAACATTTATGCAAGAGAACATTAGTTATCTAAGATTCTGTGCATTTACAAGATTTACAAAGCATAAATACAAATTTTATATTTTTAATTTGTAGTGACACATAGCTCTCCCCAGTTACATTCCTATTACATTTAGTTTAAGGCATATTTGTTTTCCAACACCATGGAAGCTAGACAATGTATATCATCACCAAGAAAAAAATAAAAGCTTTTCTACCCCATTATCCAAAATCTTGGTATACAAAGCAGGGTTATAAATATTTAATGCAACTCTCCTAAAGTTTAAATAAGTATTTTCTGTTACTGCAGATTCTTTCATTAATTAGAACAGCTCACTCACTGCACAACTACATCTTAATAAATATACACCATAATCACTGTATCTGTCCTTACCTGCTTTTCAGTTCTTCGATCCGTTTACGCAGCTGTTCATCATCTTTTCCTAGGCGTTTTAACTCTGCTTTGGAACGATTATAAACTACCTATGAAGGAAGTAGGGTTCATTAGTTTAATAGAAGCAAGAAATAATTCCAAAAAGAACTACAGTTTTGAGCAAAGAAACACTGAACTTTATCAAAACTAACAAAGGTAAAATCAAGCATGTGAAAAAGAGTAACACAATTAACTTGAATTGTATTTATTTTTACCTAAGCTTAGCACTGCATAAACCTGTGTAAATATTTAAAGCCCATGGCCTCCAAAAGGAAAATTATTCTGAAGTCAGGCAAGAAACTACACTTATTTTGAACTGCACTATGGATTCAGAAAACCTATACAGAGATGCAGAAGTACATGTGTATAGCATGGAAAAGATTTAAATTTGTATGAGAATAAATGTTAAAGTTTTTTGCCTACCTCAGCTTCATTGAATCCTTTTCTTTTCGCCTGGACATCAGCCTTCAATGAAATACACTGAGGATGCAGAGCTTGTGCTTCTTCACTTATTGTCATTAACTTCTCTTGAATTGCTTTGTATTTTCCTTCTGCCTCATTCACTTTTACCTTAGGTGCAAAAAGAGAATGACACCAAAGTAGTAGTGAAGCACAAATTTATTCAAAAGCTCTTAACGCTACAGAATAAGTATCTCTTCTCCATTTGACATGTCTCATTTGTTGGTTTTTCTGGGGGATTTTTTTTGTTTTGTTTGGGTTTTGGAGGGTAATAAATAAAATAAATTATAAACAAATAACAAAGCCACTGTTACTAGAGACATGCTAAACAAAAAATTAACAATTAAAAAAATAATTCCTGAAGAAACTAGGAAAACAAATGACTGAAATTTGTGAAGTAAACAGCAACCTTTTTTCCTAACTCACAGCTTACTCAAATACAGGACTCTAAATACAATAAGGCCAAGATACGGAAAGTGAAACTGGTATGTGGACAATGTTCTTTCAACAACAGACAGACATATCCAGTCATAAACTAAGAACAATTCAATTGTAAAACAAAAATATATCTTTTAAAAAATGTTTTTAAACATAATTAAAAATGAGTGACAATTCAAAAAGTTTGGAGAAGTAGAATAAAAAGACTATGAAGTTACAAATAATTATGTCTAGTGTTTCTTTGCAAAAGATGTAATTCGTGAATCTGCATGTCTGCAAAATTATTCTTCCTTGCTACATAGAGAAGTCAAGTACCATCCAAAAAGCCTGTTAAATTTCAAGATGCCTGCTGCAATCAGACACTGATCTTCTCTAGAAGCAATGATATCATCCACAGAATCCTACATGACACATTTCCAAAAGACACGCCAATCTTACAAAGCCAGGCATCCAGGAAGTAATTGAAATTACTGTTCACAAATTCCTAGCCAAAATAATACAACCCCTATCTGCAACCAAAGTATCATCAAGAAAACCACACACATATACCCCTTCTAAACACCAGGAAAAAGAAAATAGAAGAAAAAGTCCTCATTTTATTACCCAGTTAAATGTGGAATGCAAATATTACCTCTAAGTTCTAGTTGGCTGACAGGTGTATAAGTGGGAATGTTCTCAGCTGTTTCTGAAAAGCTAAGACAGCCACAAGCTATTGAAGTCAGTTTAAATATTGTTTTTATTCTTGAGCCAAGGAGACACAACTGGTGACATAAGTTTTAAAACATACATACCTGGCATTCTTCTAGCTTCTGAACAAACTTCTCTGCATTTTCTTCTTCAGTTCTGATACCTTCTTTGATTGGTTGTATTTCTTTTTCCATCTCACCTACCTTAATAGAAGCATTTATAGAAGCATGTCAGAATGTTCACAGCAGTGAGACTAGGTTAAACTGCATTTCATATGAGAAAACATATTTTAACAAGACATTTACCACTGCCCATGCCATTTTATGTTTCAAATCTTCCAGATGATTTCTCATGTCATTCACAAACCCAATGCTTTTGTAGCGCTCCTTCTTCTCGCAATACAGCTGCTGAAGTTCTTGAAGACGCTTAAAAGAAAAAATTAAATCAAAGAGGTTGAATTGTGAGTGCAAAATGGTATGTGAAATCTTGAAAATATTATTTAATGTCACTGAGATCAAAACAAATCAAAACTATGTAGTTTAACTCCTATAGTTACTGCAGTGCCCCAGATCTGCACTAATACTTTTACATACCTCTACTCCTTGTTCTATCTGTATACGTGTATTTTCTTTTGTTTTTATAATAGATGTATAATCCTCTTTCATTTGTTCCAGCTGAGTTGCCTTCATAAAAAACTAAAGAAATAAAAACATGCAGATATCAGATTCCTAAGTTTATCTAAGCAAACTCATCTCAATCTGCTGAGGGATACCCCCAAAGTAAAATAACTACTGATATTTTTCTGAATGAGAAACTAACTTAGCAGTGCCCTAATTTACTTTTTTTAATGAATGTCTTTAGAGAACAGAGACTTCTAAAAAAGTTGTGTTTGCAAGTGGATGACTACTACAGTGAGAATACGTTCTGAGTCTGGCTGGGATGGAGTTAAGTTTCTTTATAGCAACTGTTATGTTGCTATGTGTTTTAGATGTGACCAAAACAATGCTGTTAACATACTGATGTTTCAGCTGTCACCAAACAGTGTTTGTACAGTGTCTTGACCTCCTCTGGTTCTCACCCAACCCTCCCAGTGAATACACCAGCAGGGTGTGCAATAGGTTGGGAAGGGACACAACCAGGCAGATGACCCCAACTAACCAAAGAGATATACCATCCTATAAAATATTGTCATGGTGTAATCCCAGTAGGAAGCCAAGTTCCACACAGCCACTTGCTCAATATGCCTGCTGTGGGATGGGTAAAGAGAATTGGAAAGGTAAAAGTGAGAAAATTACTGTTGAGATAAAGGCAGTTTAACAGGCAACACAAGCAATGCAAAATAAGCAATCCAATTACTACATCTCAAAAGGGCAGGCAGGTGTTCAGCCATCTCCAGGAAAGCAGGAATACATCATATATTATGGGAAGACAAATGCCTGCCTTCCTTCTTCCCCCAGCTTCTTATTGCTATCCATGACATCACATAGGAAGGAAAATCCCTTTGGTCAGGTGAGGTCAGCTGTTCCAGTTTGTCCTCCCAAATTCTTATGTACCACCAGTCTACTTACTGGTGGGGTGAGAAGCAAAAAAGGCCTTTACTCTTTAAGTGCTGCTGGATAGCAATGAAAATATCCCTCTAGTAACAACACTGTTTTTAGCACAGTCTGAAACATAGCCCCATACTAGCTACTATGAAGAAAAACAACTCTTACATCAGCCAAAATCAGCAGTCATGCTTAGCAATAAAAAGGGAGATGAGAGAGGTTGGGGAGGGGGGAAGGATTTACCCACCTTCTGTTCAGAAACTCGACAGGCACCCATCTACCCATGGGAGGCAGTGATTGATTGCCTTTGCATCTTGTTTTGCTTCCTGTCTTTTTCTAGCTTTTTCTTAATTTTTTTAAACAATTATTTTCTCAATCCACAAATTTTCTTCCACTCTTCCTCTCTTCTCCAATTTCAAGCAGGGGGCAGCAGAGAAAGGAAGTGAGTGGCTGTGGAGTACTTAGCTGCTTAACTGAGTTAACTCATAACTGGCCATTAAAATTTAAGAATTCTCTTTATTTTTTTTCTTTCCTCCAAATGTGACCTCTAGGATTTTAAAACAGTAATTTAATGCTTAATTGAAATGTTAAAGGATTTTTCTTACCTTGTACTTGTCACCTTCATTTTTAGACTGCAAAAAGTGCTTACTCATCTCTTGGGTTAAAACAGACACAGGATTATCTACCTGTAAAAATAATTATTTTAAGTAAAAAAGTTTTCATAAAAACACATATCCATGAAACTGAGCAAACCACCTCCCTGTTGCAATCCCAGCAATTCAGAACAACTAAGGAGGTGTTTCCAGAATAATTGATTTGGAGAAAGGCAGTGTCTGTTTTTCACAATTTAACAAGATCATAATTTGAAATTTTGTCCAATAATATTTAAATTTTCATTACTTAACTGAGCAAAGCATGTATTAAATGCGGTGGGTTGCCCCATATATTCTGATTTGAAAGGCTGAACATGTTGAACGTTTTAAATTTCATGTGCACTACCTCATCTTTTCTTCATCACGTAAGCAGTAAAAACACACTCAAATTTCTGCATAGGCAGGAACTGAAATAATGAATGAGCCAAAAAAACAAAGCTCCAGGTATGAAAGAAACATGTGGATGCTAAGACTTCTGTTCACAAGATACATGGTGTTCAACAAGGCCAAGTGTAGACTCCTGCTTCTGGGAAGGAATAACCCCACACATCAGAACAAGTTAGGGGTTCACTGTGACACTATGTTTCAGACTCAAAAGTAATTAACTCTTTTTCTTCAATCCCCACAGTTCACCTGCTGGAATGTATGTTTGCAGAGAAAGACCTAGGAATGCTGGTTGACAAGTTTACAAAGAGCCAGCAGTGTGCCCTTGTGGTCAAGAAGGCCAATGGTATTCTGGGGTGCATTAAAAAGAGTGTGGTCAGCAGGTTGAAGGAGGTTCTTCCACCGCTCTGTTCTGCCCTGGTGAAGCTGCACCTGGAGGACTGTGTCCAGTTCTGGGCTCCCCAGTTCATGTGGGTCAGGAAATTACTAGAGACAGCCCAACGCAGGGCCACAAGGATGATTAGGGGCCTGGAGCATCTCTCTTATGAGAGCAGGCAGACAGACCTGGTGCTTTTTAGCCTGAAAAAGAGTGAGATGAGACTGTCTCAATGCTGATCAATAGCTAAAGGGTGGAAGTCATGATGATGAGGCTTGGCTCTTTTCAGTGGTGGCCAGTGACATGGAAAGAGGCAACAGCTACAAACCAGAACACAGGAGGTTTCATGTGAACTTAAGGAGAAACCACTTTCCTTTGAGGATAACAGAACACTGGAACAAGCTGCCTAGAGAGGCTGTGGATTCTCCTCCTCTGGAGATTTTCAAAACCCGCCTGGATGCATTCCTGTGCAACCTGATCTGGGCGTAGCTGCCTTAGCAGATCCTTTCCATCATTTACCATTCTGTAATTCTATGATTCATGGTTCATAGATGATATCAAATACTTACCTGCCTGGAACAGAGTCTTATTCTACATTGTATGAGGCATAAAATTCCATTTTCTTTTGTTATTGCACTTGATCTTGAAAGACCACAAAGAGGTGAAGCTCTCTCATGTAATTAAATGGAACTTTTGATTTGAAGAATTATAATGTTACATGATGACATCTTAAATTGCACAGAACTTAAGCATCTGTTTAATTACCTGTATATTAAAGTGATCCAGTATTCCTATGAGTTCCTCTTTCTTTGAAGAAATTAAGGTCCCTAGAGGTTGAAACAAAAAAAAGAAAAATACCAATAGGTCCAAAATAAAGAGGTGTACAATGCCCTAGACTTTTGTTTGGTCTAGCAGTTCTTAGTAAATGTAGAATGTTAGATTAGTTTTGTAACACAGTTTTAGTTCTAAATGAGAAACATTGTTTGGTTGGGGTTTTTAATATTTCTGATTTATTTGCATTTGTACAGAACTATTAATTAAAGTCCCTCCTTGCCTCATAAGTCCTTGGTGACTGAAATTACATAAATCAGCAAATTCAACAAAAGCTCAAAAAGATTTAAAACTAAGTTCAGCCTCATCGCTTTTGATGCGCTGAAACATTCTTAGTTTGGACATCACCCTTGAAAGGTGAACCAGACGTAAGCAAAGGATGAGGTTGACATTTCTCATCAAGGCATTTAAAGCAATTAAAAAATATTTTAAAAGCTAGTAAGAACAAAACAAGCTACAACCAACCAGATTTGCTCTTCAGTTTGTAACTTCTGCTTCCATCCAGATTAATGTGCTGATTCACAATAATAGAGCTACCATACACTTCTGGTTTAAACGCATCTCTGCCTTGGTTTCGCAAGGTAATGGAAATATCTGCAGAACTAAAATAATAAAAAAGACAAAGTTAGTTCTAAATCTGTTAAATAAATAGTAGAACACTCCAGTTTTCCACAAAAAATGTCACAACTAGTCATAGTACCAACCAAGACAAAATACATTTATGCTGTTTGAGCCAAAACAGCATGAGACAGGTCAGAAAGCTACCACATACTGGCCTGTCTCTTTAATCTGTGCTACAGATAAGTCATGAACCAAAGAAACAGCTGTGAGAGCAGATTTCTCTCACCGTCCCTTTCCAACTGAGTGTCCCCATCTTTAGGCTGCAGAATAAAGTTTTTTATTCTCCTGTCCCCAGACTTGCTTCTGTAGAAACGAGTTGCGTAGCTTCTACAACCACCTCTAGCCAAAGTAATCTAAACATGTTATCCCCACTCCTGCACCAGACATGAATCCACTTCCTGCACGTTTAATAATCCACCCGCATGTCAAGGCCTTTATATTGTGTATTCATTCATGTTATAAGAAAGAACTGGAATTAACCTCACTGCTCACAGAATAATGGTAACTAGTTTCATATGATCTTTTTTCTTTCACCTGTAGGATATTCAAGTACATAATAAGATACACAAGAGTGGGGCAATATTCAGGACATATCACTACGTTAGCTAGTTCAGAGGTAACAGTGTACTACTGGTAATTTACTGGACGTATTTCTAATGTGTTTTTGGATGTTTTTTTCTTTGTCTAAATATGATCTCTTTGGCATTATCCTTTTATTCAAATTTGGTAGATCAAAGAAGAGAACAGGGAATATAAAGGTGAACAGAAAACTGACTGGATAACCTGAACCATGACCACTGAAGAAGATGTTCAACCTTAAAACTTAAGAGTTTTACTTACGTCTCTCCATTTTGCACAAACATTTTTAATGAGGAACCCCTATTAGTTGCAGTGGCTTTTCCACCAAGTCCAACAATAAGAGCAGTTAATACTGAACTTTTTCCACCTGTAATAGAAGCATTGAAGTCTTTTTAAAAAGAAGCTCTTGCAACTCTTTATCCAGCTGACCCATACAAAATACCTTCATTTGACCATTATATATTCAAGTACTTCAAGTCAAAACACTGTCTTATTGAACAAACAAAATAGCAATAACTCTAGAAAAATATCTGCCACTTCCAAAGTTCTCCCCCCTCCCAAAAAACTGAAACAAACAAACAAACAAAACCACCACCAACAAAAAAACAAACCCAGACTGAGTCAAGCTTCTGTTATATTTAGCAACTTGTATTCAGCCAGATGTGCTACATCAGGAGGAAAGAATCTTCCCTTTCAAGCATAATTCAAAAATCATGTACATGACAACAGAAAATCATGCACATATTACCAGGTACATAACTATCTGAAAGGTTTTAAGCTCTCTTTCAAAATTCACATTTAATTTTGAAATTCTCTCTCCAAAAAAAAGTGAATTTGCATAAAAAGTATCACTACCTTCTTCTGCTGCTACATGACATATGCTTGGATGGTTATGGTGCATTTAGTAATGAACATGAGTATCTTTAGTGTAAATATGAAGTCATGTACATTTTAGCCATGAAAGATTTATATTCGCATTATCTTTTGAAAATCTTCAAATTTAACATCTAAATTTTTCACCACCTTTGACCTACTGGGACAGACTTGTGTGGTTTTCAAGTCTAAAAGTGAATCTGTCTCTGTTGATAAAAGATGGCTAGCAATTATTTTTCAAATAAAATTTAAAAAAAGGGTCTTCTAAATTATTAACAAAAGTATCCTTTGTTAAAGAAATTATGCAATTAATACTTACTTCCATTGTTTCCAACAACAAAATTAAGATTTGATCCAAACTGAAAAGGCCCCAACATTGAATGGCACATAAAGTTCTTCAGCTGGATACTTTCAATTATCCCAACTTCCCCTGAAGTCTGAGAGATTGGCAATTAAAAGTGGTTTTATGTATGCACTTTAATAAGACATATTTATCTTTTTTAAAATAGGAGAATTAAAATGACAGTGAAGTAAATGGCATTCCCATTTTCAAGTTTCTTTTCCATCAAAACATGCATTTCAAACACTGAATTTTGTTTTTTTGAGTCATTTGAAGGTATAAGCTATGCAAAACAAACAAGTATTTGGTGCTTTTTAGTAAATAATTTGGGTTTAAACTATTTTCCTTACTAAACACTAAACCAAATACACCATACTTCACAGAAAATTTGTCACCTTCTGTTGATAAATTTAGAGGTATTCATTCTATAAAATCTGAATGGTTACTTTATAATCAACTGTTACAACTACACAATCTAAAGAAACAAGGTAAGAATGAACTCATGCAGAAGTCCTCACTATAGACGTTACCTCTAGTTTCTGATTTATTGGTTCCACTGAAATTTGCATGCAAGACGTTTATTTCAACATCAACCAAAGTCATAGAACCTTTTTGTATCAACTTTTTCATTACCTGCACTCCCAACTTTTTAAACAACTTACCGACAGTGAGACAACACCACTATCAGCTGATGTCTGTGACTCTTCTTCATTAGACTCATCACTATGTTCAGCTGTGTATTCTTGTCTTTGCCTTTTATGGGATCTGGGCTTTGAAATGCTTTCTTCCTTTCTCTTACCCATGAGTACTGAAAAACAAAAGCAATGAAAGTTTGTAAATTTCAGTCTCTTAGCTGAAAATATACCTACAGATGAGAGCACAGACGTACCAATCTCCTTGCCTTGCTAAAAAGAAATACTAAGTTCATAACACAGGTTGTAATAAATACTTTTTCAGAACTGAAATCTCTGTGAATTTCAGCCTAAGCTTAGTATGACAAAGATGCATTAGAACAAAAGAAGCACAACCTCACTATTCTAGCCAAGGTAAATATGTTTATTAACAAAACCAAAATCACCTTGATTTTGTTTTCCTTGGTACATTAGATTTTGAGGTATTTGCTAGAATTATTACTGGTTAGTACTGGAATCAAAGATTAAGTTGTAAAAAGTACATTAAAAAAAAAAAAAAAAGTTACAGCCATTCACAGCCCAGGAGGTTCCTCCAGTGCACTGATGATAACTTCTTGATGCAAACAGTGGATAAACCAACTAGGAGAGGAGCACTGCTGGATCTCATACTCGCTGACAAGCAGAGTCTGCTTAAGTAAAGGCTGAGGGCAGTCTTGGCTTTAGCAACCATGAGATGGTGGAGTTCAGGATCTTGTGTGGTAGGACCAGAATACCAAGCAGAATCAAAACCCTGAACTTCAGCAGGGCCAACTTTAGTATTTTCAAGCAATTGTGATGGGAAATCCCATGGGACAAGGAACTAGAAGGCAAACAGGCCCAAGATAGTTGGTTAACATTCAAGGACCACTGCTTCCAAGCTTGAGATCAGAGCATCCCCATTGGTAGGAAATCAACAAGGGGAGCCAGGAGACTTGCATGGTTAAACAGAGAACTGTTGGGAAAACTCTAGTGGAAGAAGAAGAGTCTACAGATCATGGAAGGAGGTGCTGGCCAATGGAGAGAAATATAAGACTGTTGTCAGAGAATGTAGATAGAGGTAAGGCTAAGATAGAGGTAAGGCCTCCTTGGAATTAAACCTTGCAAGAGAGGTCAAGAACAGAAAATGCTGCTGTAAATGCATTGCAGACAAACCTAACAATAGTGCCAATGAATGAGGTGGGTGCCCTGGTGACAGAGGACACAAAGTCAGCAGTGCTACTGAATGCCTTCTTTGTCTCTGCATATACTGCTGGAGACTGTCCTCAGGAGCCTCAGACCCCTGAGGCCACAGAGCAAGTCAGGATAGAGGAGGAGTTTGCATTGGTTGATGAGTACTGGGTTAGGGATCCATAAATCCATAGGTCCTGATGAGATGCTCCCACATGTACTGATAGAGCTGGTAGAAGTCATTGCTAGACCACTTTCCATCATCTTTGGTAAGTCATGGGGAACAGGAGGGTTGCCTGAGGACTGGAGCAAATCAAATGTCATTCCAGACCTCACAGAGGGCAAAGAGGATCCAGGTAACTATAGACTGGTCAGCCTCATCTCCATCCTTGAGAAGGTGATGAAGCAACTTACCCTTGGTGCTGTCTCTAGGCATATCAAAGATAAGAATGTCACTGGGAGCAGTCAGTATGGTTTTACCAAAGGAAGTCATGTTTAACCAATCAGATAGCCTTTTATGAGGACACAACCACATGGATAAATGATGGTAGTGGGGTAGATATGGTTTACATTTATCGCAGGAAAGCATCTGACACTGTCTCCCACAGCATTCTCACAGCTAAACTGAGGAAGTGTGGTCTGGATGACCAGATAGTGAGGTGGACTGCGAACTGGTTGATGGAAAGAAGTCAAGAGAGTTGTAGTCAATGGGACAGAGTCCAGTTGGAGGTCTGTATCTAGTGTAGTCCCTCAGGGGTTAGTATTGGGATCAGTACTATTCAATATATTTATTGGTGACTTGGATGAGGGCCCTTGTCAGCAAGTTTGATAATGACACAAACCTGGGAGAAGTGGCTGACACACCAAAAGGTTGTGATGCCATTCTGTAAGACTTAGATGGGCTGTAAAGCTGGGGAGAGAAATTTAATGAAATACAACAAGGACAAGTGTAGGGTCTTGTATCTGGAAAAGAACATGCTCATGTACCAGTACAGGTTGGGGACTGACCTGCTGGTGGGCAGTGTAGGGGAAAGGGATGTGGGGGGTTCTGATGGACAGAAGGACTACCATGAGCCAGTAACGTGCCCTTGTGGCCAAGGACAACAGCATCCTGGGGTACATGAGAAGCAGTGTGGTTAGCAGGTCCAGAGAGGTACTCCCGCCCCTTTACTCTGCCCTGGTGAATCCACATCTGTTATATTGTGTCCACTTCTGAGCCCCCTCAGTTCAAGACCTCAGGGAAGAACTTGAAAGAAACCAGCAGAGAGTCACAAAGATGGTGGAGGGAGTAGAACATGTCCCTTACAAGAAAAGGCTGAGGGATATGGGTCTCTTTAGTGTGGAGACCTCTGTGCCTCTGATAAGGGTTATGTAGGACAGGAAGGTGATTTGAAACAGACAGCATGGCTTCACCAAGGGCAAGTCCTGCCTGACCAATCTAGTAGCCTTTTATGATGGCATGCGTGACAGTTTCAGGCTCTGCCTTTAAAAAAAGATAGCTGCAAATTTCCGAGCAAATCTACAGTTGGGTGTAAAAAGGAAAACAAAGGATTGCTCTAAATGAATTTCATTGGTCAGATGTGAGATGTACTCTAGGCATATCTCACATTGCTTTCTCATTCCGTTCTCGCTGCTGGCACGCATGTCTGCAAAGCTGGAAAGAGGACCCTTATCAGCTAACCTTGAGATAAGACCACACACTTTCTAATGAAGCTTTTGAACTAACTGAAATTTCTCTAACATTTCTCCTTTTCTCTTTTCTTCTAATTAACCAGAGGAAAAAGGGAAGGGAGAGGTTAAGGGGGAAGTGAGGCAGTGTCATCCTGCCCAAAGAGGATTTCTGTGTTGTTTTTGCTTTGTAAATACCTGTATAATATTGTAAATACTGTATATTTGTACATATTTCATTGGATTCCATTATTGCTTGTAAATACAGCTTTTCCATTTTGCTTCCCCAACTGAGTTCAGCCAAGTTTTTGTTAATGTGGGTGGGTTAAACCATCACAGAATGATTATATTAGTGGAGAGATAGGAATTTAATGGGTGGACTGCTCAGTGGATAATTGTTTGGATGGTCACATCCAGAAGATGGTGGTCAACAGCTCTATGTCCAGATGGAGATCTGTGACAAGTGGTATCCCTCAAGAGCATGTACTGGGACCAGTGCTGTTTAGCATCTTCATCAATGACACAGTGTGACTGAGTGCACACTCAGCAGGTTTGCAGATGACATCAAGCTGAGTGGTGCACTTGATGTGTCAGAGGGACATGAAGCTATCCAGAGACATGGAAGACCTTGAAAAGTAGGCCTGTGTGAACCCCATAAGGTTCTGCACCTGGACAGGGCAATATCTGGTCTTAACACAGGCTGGGGGATAAAAACATTGAGAGCATCCTTGTGCAGAACTTGAGGGTATCGGTGGATGAAAAGCTGGGCATGAGTTGGCAGTGTATGCTTGCAGACCAGGTCAACTGTATCGTGGGCTACACCAAAAGCAGCATGGCCTGTGAATCAAGGGAGGTGTTCTCCACATCTACTCCAGTCTGTTGAGAGCCCACCTGGTGTACTGTGTCCAGCTCTTGAGTCTTCAACACAAAAAGGATATGAACCTGCTTAAGTGGGTCCAGAGAAAGCCCACAAAAAATGTTTAGAGGGCTGGAACACTTCTCCTATGAAGACAGGCTGAGACAGTTGCTGTTGCTTAGCATGGAGAATCCTCTGGGGAGACTTTAATGCAGTCTTTCAATACTTTAAATGGAGCCTACATGAAAGACGGGGACAGCCTTTTTAGCAGCCTTTAGGATGCAGCCTTTAGGATTTAGGAAGGGCAGATCCTGCCTCTCCAACCTGATCTCCTTCTATGATCAGGTGACCCGTCTGGTGGATGTGGGGAGGCCTGTGGATGTGGTCTACCTGGACTTCAGCAAGGCCTTTGACACCATCCCCCACAGCAAACTGCTGACTAAACTGTCAGCCCGTGGATTGGACCATTACACTCTGCGCTGGGTTAGGGACTGGCTGGAGGGCCGGGCCCAGAGAGTGGTAGTGAACGGTGCCACATCCAGCTGGTGGCCAGTCACCAGTGGCATCCCCCAGGGATCAGTGCTGGGCCCTGTCCTCTTCAACATATTCATCGATGATCTGGATGAAGGAGTAGAGTCAGTCATCAGCAAGTTTGCAGATGACACCAAGTTAGGAGCAGATGTTAGTCAGTTAGAGGGTTGAAAGGCTCTGCAGAGGGACCTCGACCGACTGGACAGATGGGCAGAGTCCAATGGGATGGCATTCAACAAGTCCAAGTGCCGAGTGCTGCACTTTGGCTACGGCAATCCCATGCAGAGCTATAGGCTGGGGTCGGAGTGGCTGGAGAGCTCCCAAACAGAGAGGGACCTGGGTGTGCTGATCGACAGCCACCTGAATATGAGCCAGCAGTGTGCCCAGGTGGCCAAGAGGGCCAATAGCATCCTGGCCTGCATTAGGAATAGTGTGGCCAGCAGGAGCAGGGAGGTCATTGTGCCCCTGTACTCTGCTTTGGTTAGGCCACACCTTGAGTACTGTGTCCAGTTCTGGGCCCCTCAGTTTAAGAAGGACATCGAAACACTTGAGCGTGTCCAGAGAAGGGCAACAAGGCTGGTGAGAGGCCTTGAACACAGGCCCTATGAGGAGAGGCTGAGGGAGCTGGGATTGTTTAGCCTGGAGAAGAGGAGGCTCAGGAGTGACCTCATTGCTCTCTACAACTACCTGAAGGGTGGTTATAGCCAGGAAGGGGTTGGCCTCTTCTCCCAGGCAACCAGCACCAGAAGAAGGGGACACAGTCTCAACCTGCACCAGGGGAGGTTTAGACTCAAGGTGAGGAGGAAGTTCTTCACTGAGCGAGTCATTCGGCATTGGAACGGGTTGCCCAGGGAGGTGATTGAGTCATCGACCCTGGAGGCGTTCAAGGGGAGATTGGACGTGGCACTTGGTGCCATGGTCTAGTCATGGGGTCTGTGTTGATAGGTTGGACTCGATGATCCTCGAGGTCCTTTCCAACCTAAGTGATACTGTGATACTGTGTGATACTTTAGGGTCCATTGCAACAGGAGAGGGGGCAATGGTTTTAAAGTAAAAAAGGGGAGATTTAGACTAGATATAAGAAATTTTTTTCACAATGAGGGTATTAAAACACTGAAATAGATTTCCCAGAGAGGTGGTTGAAGCTCCATTTCTGGCAATTCTCAAGATCAGATTGGATGGAGGATATGAGCAACCTGATCTAATCAACCTGCTCACTGCAGGAGTTGGGACTAGATGACCTTCTAAGGTCCCTTCCAACCCAAAACATTCTGTGATTCTAATCTGTCACTTCCATTTTACGTTACAGAGTTCAGTATCACACACATAGATGCCAAGGAGTAAATATAATACATTATTTCAGTTACATACCTTTGGTATGCTACTTTCAGTTTCCTACATTAACATGTCTTTATGCTTGAACCACTCACACCAGGAAATAGTCACTTGAATGCTCTTGGAATTTATCCATCACCCAAATTTGAAGCCAAGTATTCATTCTCTCTAGAAAGAAGGGGAAACAAAAGATTTAGGTGTTGTAAAGTCTGAACTAAAGATTAGGGCTATGAGTTCCATCACTATGCCATCTGGCAATGAAGAAAAAGAGTGTAAGAGTGGAAAACAGAATAAAGTAAGATGGAAGAAAATTCACTCATGCACTCTAAATATGAAGGCACCCCAGAACTCTTGAAAAGGTAGAATTGCAAACTGTACTTAACTGGAACAGCAAGCATACTTTATTGAAGTGACTTCAGAAGTTATGACAAATACCAGGGGATGCAATACCTAAACTGAATATAGAAAAGCCTGAAGGAAAGAGAAATTGACTGCAGCAACAAGGAATCCTAGAAAGACACCACAAGAAGCAAAGCTTTAAAAGCCAAAGGAAGAAATTATCAACACTAAAAAAAAAACCAACAACCCAAACAAACCAAAATCACCCATAGAAACTGATACATACATTTGAATTTTACCTTTAGTCTTGACATTTTTTGATGGAAATTTTTCTTTTTTTTTTTTTTTACATCAACTGCTCCCAAAACACTTTCGCCAAGACACCTCCAATTATTCTTCATTGCATTTTTAATTGAAAAAATATTTTTTCAGTCTCAGTACCATTTACCATAACTTTAACAACAGTTTGGAAATTCATGACAAAGGAAAAGCAACTGATATATCTGAAGGCTATTAAAATTCACAATCCTATATACGGGCAAAACATATCCTATTACCAAAAACAAAACAAAACAATTACAGGATCACTACAAATTACTAAAAATAATTATGATGCATCAAATAAGAGCATGGAAGAAAAATGTAATCTCCAAATGTGCTGTATAAAACTATTAGGACTATGATATGTTATAATAAAAAAGTATTTACCCCGTTAACGTTAAAGTATAGGAAAACAGAAGCTGCATCCACTGTAACTAACATGAACTGATGCCCATTCATAGAATCATACAACTGTTGAAGTTGGAGACCTTTGAGATCATCATATCCACCTGCTCACCTAGAGCTCACAATCCCGTAACTACCACTAAACCACCAATGCTGATGTATTGCACACTACGTTTGCTTAAAGAGAGATAAAGATGGTGATAAAACAACGAATTTACTCTACCAGTTTATAATAATGAAAGAAGGTAACACTCACTACCTGCTGTACAGAAAAGGCACGTCTCAGAGAACATAAATCGGAACCCCAGCTTCATACTCAGCAGCGAGTTCCATATATTTTTGTGGACTATGCAAGCCAGATGTCCCATGTTAGACTACACGGTTCTGACGTTCACGGATCCTCTCCAAACACGGAGCAAACGCGTAAGTCTACACCACCCCATTCAGGCACTGCGAGAGCACCATCTGACCAACATCGGCACAGAGGGCAGCTCCACTCCCTCGATAGGGAGGGACAAAGAGGGGACAGAAATCCGCCGACCCACCCCCCACCCCCAACTCGCGCCACCAATCCCACGGTTGTTTGTTGCTTGGCCAACACTTTCTCCAGAAGACATGACATGGGAGGATCTACTGACCTCTCAGAGAAACGAAACTGGTTCCTTGGCGGCTGTGAAGCCCGACTTGCACCCACTCCCCAGTCTCTACCCGCTTCCCCACTGTCTTCATAGAGCCGGCTTCCGTCACAGCGCGGGAGCCCTCACATCAGGCGGAGCAGCCATGCTGGGCAACGGGTGACAAAAACCAGCTTCGACTTATAACGGGTCCTCACAAACCCACCTACGAAAGCCACCCCGGCGCGGGCAGGATGGGCGCGGCGGGGCTCCCAGTTCGGCACTACCCTGAAAAAGCGCGCCGGGGCGGGGAGAGACAACACTGCTAACCTGCAACCGACCGATCTCCCTCTCTTCCTCCCGGCCACTTCCAGAGAGCAAAGGGAAGCCCAGCCACCGCAACACCGTCCGCCAGGACCCCACACAGACAGCCTACCCCTAAGCTACCTCTCCTTATCGCCGAAGCCGCCGGGGCCGTTAAACCGCCACAGGCTCAGAGCCTAGGAAGATCCCAAGCCCGCGCGGTGGGAGGGTTGGGCCAGGCAGCGACGCAGCCACTCCGGTGCGACGGAAGAGAAGCCGCGGGCGCGGCGCCTGCGCGCTGCCAGTCCACGGCGCGAGAGGGCCGTTTCCGTGCGCCCGCCATTTTCGAGAAGGCGGAGCAGCGGCTGGGGTTGTGGACCGCGCGGCTAAGTGGCCTTGGGGTTCCTTTCCCTCCGTTTTTCTCTATTGTGGGGACCTCGGGAGTTAGTGGCTAGGCCTGCTTGGCTCTCTCTGGGCTTCTCAGGAATTAAACCGGGATGTAAGTTTCTACTAATCCCTCACTGAAGGCAGAATCCCATTCGTCGGGAGCCTCAAGATACCACGGCCTCGGCTCCGCGGGTGTTCGCTCACCGGCAGGAAGGATCGGCGTTGCGAGATAGCAGTCCACTTTCTGCCCCAAATATCAGTGGGCAGGGAGAACCCTCCGAAAGGCTGCTTGTCTGCCAGTGGGTGCGCGAAACGTCTATCTCAGCGGTGCGTTGTATCTGTAATTCACATCAAGGCGGGAACTTTAATTGCTTGTGTTGAAGGCGCGGATGCGTCGTGTTTCGCTTTCAGGCAATTTTTCCGTTGTCTTATCATCGCGGGGAGAGAGGGAAAGACGTTTCAGAAGGAATGTGTAAGTGCAGAAGCATGCCATTGCTATGTTTCAGGTGCTCAGGTTAATTGGCAAAGCAGTGCCGGGTACTGGGCTATCGCAGTAGTGCAGAGGCAGTGAGGGAGTTGTTAATTGCGGTTTCCCTCCCGCCACCCCTTTTCCCCATTTTATGGTTTTTAAAGGTTTCTGTGTTTTCTGGCTGTGGAAAAACAACAATAAAAAAATACACTTTTGTAGTCTTAAAACGCAGTTTGTGGAACTTCAAAGATCATGCTACATATAACTTTTAAGTAATTTCTAAGTATACCAAAAAAATCATGTTCAGTCACATGTCTTTGGAAATTGATCACTGTAAGCATGTTGGAGACTTCTGATGGGTGAAGCTTCTCAATAAAATCTAAGTAGACTGATTACTCCTGTTGAAAGTAGCGGATCTCTTTGTATACAAGATCCAGATCCAAACATTTCACAGTGTGCTCAGAAGAGCAGCCTGGCAGGTCTTACTGACTTTCACAACTCAACCTAAAATGCGTGTTGAGTGGTGATAAGGAAAACTGTTCAAATAACAATATTTTCTCACAATGGAGGAAAAAAAAAGGGTTGGGTTGGTTGTTTTGATTTGGGGTTTTTTGTACTTTTCTGAATGTAGTTATATTTTCATTATTATTTGTAATCTTACAGTGTTAAGTTTATATAGGACATTTGTCTTTGCTATTAATAATGAATTATTACTGTGTGACATTCCATAACAGTATTTAGAAACCAGCTAATTGCTTTTAAACAAAATTGTACTGCTACAGACTGGCAGGAACCAAGTGATAGCATGAAAAGACATCTTTTTTTTTCTAAGTGATCTCATATTAAGCCTCACTGAAGCTGAATACCACACTTGTCTTTGAGATCCCCTGTGCGTGAAAGAAGGTGATTATCCTGAACTTAAAGAAATTATGCCATGTATTTGCATGCTGTATTTGTATTTTTAATTCATTTTATGTGCTTGAAATGTAACAGCCACACAAGTAAGCTATTATACCTTGTGTACATACAATTAAAATCAGGTTGAGTGATTGTAGCAAAGAAATAGATTAGAAAAGCATGATTTCTTTTGAAAGTACATCTTAAAATGAGAACTCAATCTAAAAACAACCCTGGACTGATTAGCTGCCTTGCTTTACAAAAGTTAGTACAACATGCCGTACAAAGACAGGCTTGCTCTTCAGACAGACTGTGATCATGTGGATAAATGTAGAAGACTGCTGAATTTAACATACCCATGTTCACAAGAGGCCACACGGTGCCTTAGTTCCTCACATGTCTGAAGCAGATCTTGGAGCACAGGTAGCTCACTTATCTAGTCATGGTTTATTCAAAGGGGGGTGTATTTTATCATGAGATACAGTAGTTTCAGAATCAGAGAAATTACATTCCAGATTTTATTTGATTTTTATTGAGAGAGAAGAGGGAGAGGGGAAAAGTAGATCAATAAGTGTGAGACAGTGCAGGAATAGATTGGTATTGTGAGGAGGGAAAAGCAGACTATTAGAAGCTTTTTATAAAGCTGGCAAAGTATGAAAAAAGAATAATGGAAGAAGGAAGAAAATTAAATTGAGGAAGGGATAGCATGGGGTATAGAACTACATAAGTAAAGTTGAATAAGAGACAAATAAATATACCATGTAACGTGTATGTTTTCAGTTCACATTCATTATAGGTAGTGCCAGTCACACAATACCAAAATTAAAACAGTAAAAACACACTGTCTGGTGTATTTCTGCAATCATAGTGTTACAAATGTTGAAATGTTTCTTCAACGGGATCTCTGGAGGTCATCAATGCATCCCTTGCTTAGCGGGAGCCTTCCACCAGTGTTGGATTGATAATGGTTCTGCAGACTGGTAATGACAAGATGTTGAAAATCCCCAAGAATGAAGTTTCTGTAACCTCTGCAACCAGTGCTGCAGTACCCCCTGTCTTTCAGTGATCTGGATGAGGATATTGAATGTACCCTCATTACATTAGCAGGTGACAGCAAATTGCGCAGGAGTGCTAATCTGCTTGAAGGTAGAAAGGCTCTTGACAGAGGGACCTGGAAAGGCTGGATTGATGGGCTGAAGCCAATGGTATGAAGTTTAACAAGGCAAGTGCCAAATCCTACACTTGAGTCACAACAACCCCATGCAACACCACAGCCTTGGGGAAAAGAGGCTAGAGAGCTGCCTGGTGGAAAAGAACCTGAGGGTGTGGGCCAGCAGCCAGCTGAATATGAGCCAGCAGTGTGCCCAGGTGGCCAAGAAGGCCTGTGTCAGAAATACTGTGGCCTGCAGGAAAAGGGAAGTGATTGTTCCCCTGTATTTGGCACTGATGAGGCTGCACCTTGAATGCTTTATTCAGTTTTGCGCCACTCACTGCAAAAAGGACATTGAGCTGTGTTGTGGGTTTAGGCCCAGCAACAGCCAAGCCCTACAGAGTTGTTCACACAACTACCCCCTCCAGCCTTTCCCCCTGGTAGGATAGAAATGAGAAATTGTGAGCAAAGTGCAGTACAAAGAATGAGGGACCAACAGGAATAATGAAGTAATATAGAGAGGGAATGACATAAACCACAGACCCTATGCAGCCAGAGCTTGATGAGCACCAGTGACCTCCTTATATAGCCTGAGTGATGTTAGATTCTATCAAATATCCCATTGTTTGGTTCAGCTGGCTGGCCTGGATATGGTCCACTCTGAACTTCTTGTACAGAAGATTATCCTAGACAGACCCAGGGCAAGATGCTGGAGCATGTCCGAAGGGCAAGGAGAAAGGGAGGCATAGGGAAGACCATACTGCTTTTGTAGTAAGGTGGGGATGAGTGTCTTTTGCCAAGTAACAAGTGAAAATGAACAAACAGCCTCAAGATGTGTCAGGGGAGGTTTAGGCTGGATATTAGAAAAGGATTCTTCACTGAAACGGTTGTGAGGCACTGGAATAGGTTACTCAGGAAAGAGGTGAGGTCACCATTCCTGGAGGTATTTAAAAGACTTGTACGTGACATGGTTTAGGGTGGATTTGGTAGTCTTAGGTTAATGTTGGGACTTGATAATCTGGAAGATCTCTTCCAACAAAAACAATCCTCTGATTTTTTTTTTCCTGAGGTCCAACTGGAATTTCTCAAACCAGAATCTGACTGTTGGCCCTTCTTACATCGTCTTGGAATACTACGGAAAATTTTCATAGAATCATAGAATCAACAAGGTTGGAAAAGACCTCAAAGATCATCAAGTCCAACCTGTCACCCAACACCTCGTGACTACTAAACCATGGCACCAAGTGCCATGTCCAGTCCCCTCTTGAACACCTCCAGGGACATTGACTCCACCATCTCCCTGGGCAGCACATTCCAATGGCTAACAACTCTCTCTGTGAAGAACTTTGTCCTCACCTTGAGCCTAAACTTCCCCTGCCGCAGTCTGAGACTATGTCCTCTTGTTCTGGTGTTGGTTGCCTGGGAGAAGAGACCAACCCCCTCCTGGCTACAACCACCCTTCAGGTAGTTGTAGACAACAATAAGGTCTCCCCTGAGCCTCCTCCAGGCTAAATTCCAGCTCCTTCAGCCTCTCTTTGTAGGGCTTGTGCTCGAGGCGTCTCCCCAGCTTCGTTGCCCTTCTCTGGACACATTCAAGAGTCTCAATGTCCTTCTTAAATTGTGGGGCCCAAAACTGGACACAGTCCTCAAGGTGTGGCCTAACCAGTACTGAGTGAAGGGGCACAATGACTTCCCTGCTCCTGCTGGCCACACTCTTCTTGATGCATGCCAGGATGCCATTGGCCTTCTTGGCTACCTGGACACACTGCTGGCTCATGTTTAGGCAGCTGTCAATCAGTACCCCCAGGTCCTTTTCTGTTTGGCAGCTCTCCAGCCATCGTGACCCCAGCCTGTAGTGCTGTATGGGGTTGTTGTGACCAAAGTGCAGCACCTAGCACTTGGACTTGTTGAATGCCACCATGTTGGACCCTACCCATCTGTCCAGCCTGCCAAGGTCCCTCTGGAGAGCCCTTCTACCCTCTAACTGATCAACACCTGCTCCCAACTTGGTGTCATCCACAAATTTACTGATGATGGACTCAATCCCCTCATCCAGATCATCAGTTAAGATATTAAACAGGACGGGGCCCAGCACTGATCCCTGGGGGACACCACCTGTGACTGGCTGCCAGCTGGATGCGGCACCATTCACCACCACTCTCTGGGCATGGCTTGTGTGCATGTAACAGGCACATGAACCTTGGAAATTAATGATTTTTGTGCGTGTGTGTTATATTCTGAAAGCATTTCACTTTGCTTGATCTTCACAGTTAAAACTTCAGACTGATAATAAAGACGTTAGAACAATGGGAGTGACCAATCTGTGGCAAATCCTGGAGCCTGTGAGACAACCTGTTAACTTGAGCAGTCTCAAGGGAAAAACACTTGCTGTTGATTTAAGTCTATGGGTTTGTGAAGCACAGACCGTTAAAAAGATGATGGGAGTAGTTACCAAGCCACATCTGAGGTATGGTATCCATATAAATTACTGTAGTCAGAACTCTTCTAGATGTGTAAGTTAGGTATGACACTCCAACTTTAAGACTACCTCTGAAATTTGTATGATCATGTTGTTTTGATTCTGCTGTTAGCTACATACATAAAGGGTTTGAAATCATACTGGATGAATTCAGTTTAATGCTCAGGTGCAAATAGCAGCTCTTGAGCCCAGGTTACCTTTTCTTGAGGCCTCAGCTGTAGATAAGGATGAGATGGATGTGAGCAGAATCGTGTCTGGTTTATTGTGGTGTAGCACTGTGTCATACAGAAATCATTGGGGAACACTGATGCTTTAATTCCTGTATATATTTTGGAGGCTGTGTGGTGAAAGGTAATATGGGTGTTTAAAATATTTATTGCAGCAGTTTGAATACTAGTCAACTCAGAGCATACTCATGCTCTAGCCTGTTCTGGCTTATATATTCTGAGAATAATTTATTAAAATGTTATGGATAATTAACTATAAAACTTGAAGCATGACCAAAGTCATCACTTCCCCCTAATAGGATGTCTTGTGTGCAATGGAATGGAAGCATCAGCCCAGATCTCTTACACAGTCCTTCCCAAAAAAACCAAAGAGATTTCTACCAAAACCTAAATATTTTCAGGCAGTTGGAAATTAAATTATTTTTTTGCTGAGTATTGTAGAGAAGCTTACTGCAAGTGATTTATTTTTACATGATTTGTAAACATAGACCTAGTTTCAAAAGATCAGGTTGTCCTTTTTCTTACCAATAGCAAATACACAAAATTAAATCAAAAGTAATGATCTTTACGTGTCATTTGAGGATGTATAAATGTTTGGTCTACTCCTCTTGAAAGATTGATCCTGGAATTACTGGAAAAATTCCAGCCATCAGTGATGCTGGTTGCATATGAAATAGACTGGCATGGTAATGGTATCGATGTGTCTATCGAGTACCATATTCAGTCACATCAAGATCTGATGTACTTGTACTGATAGATTTGGAATCAAAAATTGATATAAACAAATAAATGTGAATATATATTTGGAAGCAAATTTTAGATATTGAATGGGTTTTATTAAGCCTGATACATTTTCTTATGTCTTTACACCTTAAAAAGATCTTTCCCATAGTTATGTGGTATTTTCTTGGGAATTTTGTAGAGCTGTTACAAGTTCATAGTAAAAAACTTCAACTGAATATAGGGATATAGATAAAATTTGGGGGTGAGGAAGTAATAAAAGGTGGAAAGAAAGCTAAAATAGTTCCTACAGTAGGATGAGGAAAACATCTGGAGAAATCAGGCTTTGCTAATTCTGCATCTTGTGGAACACCTTGCTTTATTGTAGAAACCTATTTTTTCGGTGCTCTTTCTTAACGTCGATGGGAATTAAATTAGTATTTGTCATGGAAGGAGAAGCCCCAAAGCTGAAAGCAGGTACCATGAGTAAGAGGAATGAGATGCGCTATGGACCTTCAAAGAAAGTTGGAGCTGCAAGAACAGGGAGATCATTATTTAAAGCCATTTTAAAAGAGGTAAGAACTTGAGGGCTCTATTTCAATATTTTTAATGCAAGTATGACATCTATTGAAAGATGTCTGTGTTAGCTTGTAGTAGTAGTGCAACTACTTTATACAGCATTGCTTCACAAAGATGAACATTCCTTTGTTACTCTACTTTTGAAAGCATCCTAAATATCTATTTAAAGTGTAAAGAATTTTGTGAAGGAGTAGCCAGTAAACATGCTCTAATCAATTAAGTTGTGTAAATAATACACTGATCTTACTTGGATATTTCTTCTTACTGTTACAGTAAATTGTTTCTCCCTAAGTAGTGCTTGTATTGATTTGGTATTCTAATGACCGTGTCACGGGAGCAGGGTTTATATACACTTATCCCTGAAAAAAGGCATGCGAATAAGCTGATCTAATTCAGCATTCAATCTCACTTTCCTTTTGGATTCCTTCTTTTAGTGTCTCGAACTGCTGGAGTGTTTAGGTGTCCCTTGGGTTCAAGCAGCTGGGGAAGCAGAAGCAATGTGTGCCTACCTAAATGCAAAAGGACATGTTGATGGCTGCATTACCAATGATGGAGATGTCTTCTTATATGGTGCTCAAACAGTTTATAGGAACTTTGCCATGAATGCTAAGGTAATGTACTTCATCCCTTTCTCATCTTTAGACTCTTTACCCAGAATGAAAATAGAAGGAAGGGACTTGAAACCATTTCTTAGATACTACTGTATTTGCCCTCTATTAGTTTGGTTTGTTTAGAATAGTACGTTTAAGGCAAGAACACTTGTTTCATTTGATTCCCTGGGAAATCTGTGTATTGGATGTGAGAGTAAAACTACTGCACTGAAGAACACTTGTGGTTTTACTATCTGTTTGTTATGCTCTGTGATGTGTAATACAAATCTACTAACAAACTTTTTTTCCCCCTGAACTTTAGTGAGATAATTGCTTTCTATCATTTACTATCAGGACATCTAGGAGTAGTCAGCCTCCTAGATCTAATAACAGCATTCACAGACTTGCATCTTACAGATCTGTTTTATTATTAAGGTATTTATAATTAATACTATTAATGACCTTGAGGTGAAATGGTCATTTGGTAGGAATGCAGTTTTCCAGAACTGGTGAAAGGCAATTTTGATTCCCTGTTATTGTATTATAGTCCTTCTGCCCTTCAAAGCTTCAGGTGTTCCCTTAACTCATGTCTAATGTGCTAGGTAACGTTTTTTTCTTGTTTTACTCATGTAGTACTTTAAAAAGTCACTAATACTGGGTAATGTTAGTTTTGCTGCTTTTTCTACAAATAGTAAACAACAAAACCACCTCTTGACTACCTAATTTTATTTCATTATTCAATGCCTATACTTAAAACTTGAAATTCCAGAATTTTAGTTATTCATGTGGTATCTATGAATTACATTATGAATATTAATTGCTGCTGCTTTGTTGTGTTGCTTTTTTTTTCCCCCTGTTGGACTGCTGTTGTGGGATAGACCCATTTCCTGAAGATGTAGATAGAAAGGGGTGGTCAGACAATCACAACTGAATATAGGACAGGTCAGTTCGTTCCCTGATGTTACAGCAGTAATATGCATGGTAATTTTCTCTCACAGGATCCATATCTTGACTGCTACACAATGTCATCTATTAAGGAGAAGCTTGGTTGTGACAGAGAGTCTTTGATTGGGCTGGCCATTCTTCTGGGTTGTGATTATATTCCAAAGGTAGGCATTATAATCTTTTATTACTGTAATGGTTTAGCGCAAGGGCTAACCTGCCTGTTTCCCCAACACAAAAGTGAGGGGAAGAGTAACATATACAACTCAGGGCTGAGATAAAGAGATAAGAGTTTAATAACATAAGACATCATAATCACTATGTGTAATTATCTTAGCTAATAATCTAATCTTATAATACAATACATGATTATCATATCTTGGCCTATTTGCAGAAGTGGCACAGTGAAATATACAGGGGGTGAAAAAAAAACCAAACAGTGTAAAACAGGAAACCCAAACCAGCAGCTACCCAGCTCCCACTTGTTCTGCTGCCATGCCTCCGAAGAACTGTGCCCACCCAAGAACCTGGAACCCAGAAGCAGCAACTGGAACAGGAAACCTTCCATGTTGCAGTCTGAACTTCAAACCCCATAATATTTTGCTCCAGTTAGCACTTCCATTTTTTGAAGCTAGCATGACTGCAGCATGGTAAGAATAACAGCAGCAGGTTCAACTCAATCCATGCCAATTACCAACTTACACTGTCTTGAAAAACAGAAAAAATGCATCAAGGGGTGACGTGCATGCTGACAAAATTGTAATCAGTGCATTATTACTGAGATCTAGTTGAAGAAGATGCTTAATGAGTTGCTGTAAATTTGTGAAGGCTTAGAGATAATCAAAATAGTTCATTAACATTAATCTTTTAAAAACTGTTATGTATTATTCCAGACTTTTTCTATAATGGAGGGGAAGACAAATGTTTAGCTGTTGATTACATCAAGCAAAGATGTAAGAACTCAGATGTTGGTGAGGATGCTTTTATACTGGTGTATAAGTACATCCCTGGCAGAGCAGCTGTGGAAATGAGAGAAACAACTTTGTCTAATTTGGAAGAATTTGGAAGACTTTAGTAGTGATGATTTTGAAATGTGGTTATTAATAATTCCAGTTCTGGATGCAGTTTGGATGTATCCCCTTGACTTGCATTATTTGTAAATATATGATATATGAAGAAACAGAAGTCACTGTTTGTAAGTTTGTCTTATGAATGAAGTGAGAAGGATCTCATTTGTTATTACTATAGGTTTTTTCCTTTTGTTTCTTTTTTTCTGTAAGCTCTGGAATATTTTTTGAAACTTAGAACAGAAGCTGCTGCAATGGATATTTGAAATGGAAAGGAAGTGGGATGAAACTTGATTTCCATACAGTTTCTCATACAGTTGCTCCCATTCAAGCTTTCAGTGGACATCTACTTACCTTTATGTCCAATTTGATACTACTGTCACTTTAAACAACTGATACTGCTGAAAAAGCAATTAGCTCTCATTATATTTTTTCTGAAAGACCTGCTTCTGTTATACAAATCTTTAAATAGTTGTATATTATTATTACAAAATAAATGTATAAAGAGAGAGTAAAAATAAGTAGTGACTAATCAGTACTTATTGTAATGGAACTAGCATGTGGCAGAATGCCAGGTTATTGGATAGTCCTAAAGTGACATGATTATGCAATGTCAGGTCTTTTGAGTTACTGCAGCTCAGCAAAATGGATCATGACAGAAACTTCTGAGGAAAGCTGAATTACAGGAATGTGTTTGGAATGAGCATTGGCAGAATAAGTGAAAATAACCACTTTATAATTGCACTTATTTTGTTCAATATATGTCAAAATTATGCTTTTCTTGGAGAAACTGAACGTCTGACTTCCTGAGTAGATGTAGTTCAGTGAGAACTTCCAATTGGTTTTGGATGTACATTTATTTCATCGGTTTGCTTATATTCCATTCAGCTATTACAGATGAATAAGAATAAGCTATAGATTTATTTATAATAATACTGTAGAAACACACTCAATATAATCTTTATATTCAGCTGCACTGATTCTTACCAAAATGGGATAAGGATTGAAGGAAGGATGGAACAGCAGGTTGCTCAGAGCCCTGTCCAAACTGACCTTGAATGTTTCCAGGAATGGGGCATCTACTACCTTTCTAGGCAACTTGTTCCACTGTTTCACCACCTGCATTGTAAAGAACTTATTCCTGATAGAAAAAGTCTACCATTTTTTAGTTTAAAACCATTACCTGCTGTCCTGTCTCTTCTATCTCTTAAGTTCCAATCTTTTGACTCTAAAATTCAGAAGATCTGGCTCCATCTTTCCAGGACAATTCTAAAAAGCTTCAGCTCTCTGGCATTAGCTGGTATGAATGTTACCAGTATTTTATATTGTTATCCTGTTACCCTGTTGCAGATAGGAAGAAGGAAAACAAAGCAAAAAACCCTCTTTTCCTGTTTTTTTTTTTTACTACCTTCTTTCTCTACCTTGTTTTATTGGAGCTGCTATTGAGCTTAAGAACACTGTGCAGCTTGTGTGTTTACACAGGTAGCACACTCATAATCTTTCACCTTCTCTAGCTTTAGAACTTAGTCACATTTTTTTTTCAATTTATTCTCAAAAATCTGTGATAATTTTTGTAATTTCTCTACATAATGTTATGAAAGTAGTTTTTATGAAAAACTAAATGCATCTGTTTGTCATTAAATACTGCTTCATATTTCTCTCTGTGCAGGGTGTTCCAGGAGTTGGGAAGGAGCAGGCTTTAAAATTAATTGAGACTTTGCGAGGTGAAAACTTACTGGAAAGGTAAAGTGAAATTTGATGTTGCAGGCTGAAATACTTCAGCTCCAAGAAAACATTTGTAATATTTTAACTTGAAGAGATGGGGAAGGTTACTGCATTCCTTACTTGGTTTGCTAAATGAATTATGTGTTTTGCCAGGCAAACTTCTTAACTGTTTTAAACATTAACTGACTTCTGGCTCTTGAGCTAGCAGATGTGTGTTAGAAAGGAAGTCAGAGGGACTGATGAGAGACTTTAGCTGATCTTTAATTGGGTCAGAACACAAGATACTAAATGCTTTCTTCATTTGTTATCACAATATGTGTGATAAAAGTATAATGATATGATAAAGATGTAATGTCCTGTAAAGAAATCTAATTCACACATTAGAAAATGCTCTAAGATTTTTAAAAGGATTAATCCTTTCAATATCATCCTTTTAGGTTTGAGCAATGGAAAGAACAATTTCAGTATGATAATAATCCACTTCTAGTTGTTGAAAGACAAATTCACTGTTCTGAGTGCCATCATCCAGGTCAGTGTGAGAAGGGCTGAATAACCTCATTGTTTAATTTTTGGTTTGGGGGTGGTTTTTTGTTTGTTTGGGTTTTGATTATTTATGCCTAGCATTAAAAACTGCTTTTCTTATCATTCAGCTTCTGGACTATCTTCACATTTTCAGTATTGCATATATAGTATACTTTTGAGGCTGGGGACTACCTTTCTGCAAATGTCAAGCTAGTTGATATCAGATCGAATGTGTCTTTTTAAGGTTATCAGTAAAGAAAATATGCTGTACTGACAAGCAACTACTTATTTAGTTGTCTGAATTGGTCTTGCATCAAGAGGACTGTATCTGTTAGCATTGTTGGGTTTTGCTGCCGTGTTTTCTTAAAAATAAATTCATCTTAAGAAATCTCATTTTGGTAGCATCTTTGATCAGTTAACTTGTTCAAACTCATTGGCTGGAGAAGGAAAAGCTTATTTCAAATATGTTACTTATGTACATGTGCCAGGTTGTCAGGACTACTTTTGTAGTTTAGGGGTAATAAAGTTTTCACCATAAGGTGTCAAACTGTTGGGGGAAAGGTCTTCCAAAAAAAAAGAAAGGTTGCTTATATTTGTCAGTTTTCACTGTTGATGCACAAATACAGCTAATGCACTCAGATCTGCTTACAGCTGCTATTCATATCAGATTCATGTTATTCTGACCTTTGTATTTGCACTGTTAGCTTTGTGTGTCTGGAGATTTTAGAAACCTCTTTTCACCTCATGCTTTCTGTGTCTGCTTCTATAGGATCTTATAAGGAACATGAGCGCAGTGGATGTCAGTTCTGCAAAAGCTCTAGATACTGCAAACCCAATGATTCCAAACACTGCTGCCCTTGTGAATGGCATCAGTTAGAACGAATGAAACAAGCAAATGCAGTGGAGGACAATATCAGAAAGTAGGAATGACTTGAAAATTAAACTGCTTTGCCTTGTGTTCATGTGCAGGGTGAGCATTTGAATTCTGCATTTTTCCCATTTGTATTCAGTTCCTAACATCTTACTTTTGCCTGCAGAAAAGCTAAGAGTTGTGAGGGGTTTCCATTCTCTCAGGTATTTAATTTATTTTTTTTTTAAATCAATTAATTGAAATGTCAGTTTTCTGCCCTCTCTTAAACTACCTATTTTTTGTTTTATCCAAGGTTATCCAAGAATTTCTTGTAAACAAGAATAAATTGATCAACATAAAGGAATATCAAAGGCCAAATTTACTGTCTTTTCAGGTATATAGCAAAATACTGGATATTTGGTATTTTTTGCTGTGATAACTTTGATTTCTGTTGGTTATTTTACTAGAAATAAGAATTAAAGAATCTTTCTATAACTTCTACCTCATTATTTTTGAAAGGCTAAAATTGAGGACTTTGAAAAATTTCAGCTGATGTAAATTGCTTTGTAGAAAAGTGGAAGAAAGAGAATTCAGAGAAAAGTTCACCTGTTTTGTTTTTCCACTAGAGTGCATTGCTGAGTGCTACATTAACTGATAAAGTACCATGTCATTGTATGGCATAATATATGCTTCAGAGGTGTTATCTTTTTGTTTTCATCTGCCTTTCATGAAGGCATTAACAGATAAAGCTCTTGTTTTTATTTGTACTTGCTTCATCATTGTGCTAGCACAGTGTTTTGGCAGGTCATGATTGTGGACTTTTTAATGTTACCTTCCTTTTCAAAGATACTTTTTTGAGATAGCCAGCTTCTATATATATAGGAAGCAGAAGTGGCTTTTATTCTGAATCACAGAATTCTTTTCAGTTGGAAAAGACCTCTAAGATCATTAGCCTTAAGGCCACCATGGCTATTATACCATGTCCCAAAAGTACCATGGCCAGTACCACAGCCACATGTTTCTTGACCAACTCCAGGGATGGTGACTCCATCACCTGCCTGGGCAATGTTTTGTGTTTTTCCAAAAACAGATGGCAGGCTTCTGTGCAGCATAACACTGCCGGCTTTCAAGTTCAGTTTCAATTCAAAGTACACAGAGCTCAAAAGTGGTCTAGCATACTCTCTTTCCATAGAAGAAAGGATAAATAACCTGTGAAGCTTCATTTTGGTTTGAAGTTAGGGGGTTTTGAGGAGATGAGTGCAGTGTAAATATTTGCATGTCAGCATTGTTTTCTAAGAATAATTTTTATTTGTTTAAAGGAGATCTTTTACAATGTTTCACTTTCCAAGATGGATGACACTGTGAGAATTACATATAGCATATCAGAACTCCCTTAAACAGTGTAGCTTTAATGAAGGTCTGGGTTCATCCTTCCGTCACATGCAAAATCTGTTGGAGCAGGGAGGTCATTCTGCCCCTGTACACTGCACTGGTTAGGCCGCACCTTGAGTACTGTGTCCAGTTCTGGGCCCCTCAGTTTAGGAAGGATGTTGACTTGCTGGAACGAGTCCAGAGAAGGGCAATGAAGTTGGTGAGGGGTTTGGAATACAAGCCCTATGAGGAGAGGCTGAGGGAACTGGGGTTGCTTAGCCTGGAGAGGAGGAGACTCAGGGGTGACCTTACTGCTCTTTACAACTACCTGAAGGGAAGTTGTAGACAGACAGATGTTGGTCTCTTCTCCCAGGCACCCAGTACCAGAACAAGAGGACACGGTCTCAGGCTGCGCCAGGGGAGGTTTAGGTTGGATGTTAGGAAGAAGTTCTATACAGAGAGAGAAATTTCCCATTAGAATGGGCTGCCTGGGGAGGTGGTGGAGTTACTATCATTGCAGGTGTTCAGGAGGAGACTTGATGGGGTGCTTGGTGCCATGGTTTAGTTGATTAGGTGGGTTGGATTGGTTGATGGGTTGGACACAATGACCTTGAAGGTCTTTTCCAACCTGGTTTATTATTCTATTATTATTGTATTATTAATAGCTGATATGAATCTGATGAGGTATTTGGCAACTATCTTACCTGTGCTGTTGCCACTACACAACTATTTCCTTGGCTTGTTATTGCCAGCTGATGAATCTGCCCAGTTCTGGACTGTTCCTTCCCATTGCAGGGAGATGCTGTAGGGCATTACATTAATGTTCATAAAAGTATTCTAGATATTTCAAGTATTTCATGTTGTGTCCCTACTACATAGCTATCTACACATGACATCTAACAGAATAAGAAAGTTTTCAAGTTTGGGGTGTTGGTTTGTTTTTTTACTCTAACAGATATTTGCAGCTGAGAAGATGGAATGGACCAAACATTATGCTTGTAAGAAACTGTTAGGACTGTTGACACGATATGATATGATCCAGAGAAAATCTGGATACACCAATTCAAAACAACTGCAGGCAATACGGTAATGTACTTTGATTCCTTGGACTTAAGATGTTTTCTTATGCTGCTGGATGAAAAGCATGGATTTTTTTTCCTTTTTAAGGAAATACAATGGTTTTCTTTAATCCCCATTTCAAGCTTTGTGCTCATTTTGACTAGACATAAAAATTTAGACCCGCACACCAGTTCTTGCACAAAAAGTGCATATGGCAGCTTCCTTTATGTGAAAAGGCCTGTGTTTCCTTATGCTTGCTTTCTGGTTTGTATCTTTAGACCTGCATGTGAAATTACTTATGTTATTTATGTACTTGTGCCAGATTATCAGGACTACGTTTGTAGTTTGAGGGTAATAAAGTTTTCAGCATAAGGTGTCAAACTGTTGGGAGAAAGGTTTTCCAAAAAAATGAAAGGTTGCTTATATTTCATCATTGCAGGTTTGATACTCCTCACAGGTTCTTAGTAAAAGTTTTATTGACTCCTGTCATTCAAAGTGAGAGTCTAGGCTTGGAAATGAGCAGCTGCAGATTCAGTTGTGGTCTGGTTCTTCAATGAAGAGGCAGTCATTATACTATGTGTCTGACAAATCATTGGCTTATGGTTTTGTTCTTGCTACCCCTTCTTCTCAAAAGAGCATTTCCATTCACAGTATCCTGGTACAAAGAACTGATGTGCAGGCATTAAAAAATACTAAAGCCAAAAAAACTCTACAAGATAAATGGGCAACTACTTTCCCCCAGAATTTTTCCTTGCCATCCAGGTTTCTGTCACTCAGGGGTTTTCTATGCTAGGATTCGTACCTATGTATTCTATTAGCCCTCAATGTATTTCCTTTTTTTTTTAATGATCTAATCTTTTAGTTAAGTTACATAACCTTTTGGAATGTGCAGTGTCCATTAACAGATCTCTACTTAACTTCACTGTGTGAAGGGAATTGTGACTTATTTAGTATAAAAGAGTTTCATTTGCCAAATAAAACTAAAACTCCCACCTCCTCTCTGAATGTTTACCACGCAAGAAGGTTGTTAGGGCTTTTTCATGTTCCTTCATGATGTTCAGTGTTTTATGGAGCTTGTGTTTGGGTGGACAGAGGAACACTCAGTAGCAATGTGATCACTATCACTTCTAGGCTGATGAAATTAGTCTGTGAAATGAGGGCTTTCAGAGAAGCTGTTCTTTTCAGTGTTATGATTCAAAAGAGTGGAGAGACAATTTGGGGTCTGCTTTTTAAACAGATTGGCTAGATAAATTACCAGCATTAATTTTGAATTAATTGATTGACATCCTCTGTTCATTAGACATTCTAGTGTTTCAGGTGTTTCCACAAGCCAGATCATGTGTGTTCTGGAAGGTTTCTTTTGTGAACAAGTGCTTAAAAATGCAGTAATGATTTGGCAGGAGCCTTTTAACACTTAGCAGCCTATTAAATTGGGGTGTAGATAATGTTTTTAGAAAAATCCTGTAGGCTGTTCCTGCTCATCTCATGTTTTATCTTCCTTCATGCTCATGCAAAAGCTATAAATGACCTTGTCTGGCCACTCAGTAAGTCACTGCGTATGGCAAGAGCCTTCTCTGTGACTACTGTTTGTAGAAGACTCTCATGGTTGTCTGTTATGGACTAGGTTTTTGACTTCCTGATGTGCTCCTCTGAGCTGTGTAAGTAAAAAAAATAAAATGTTTCAGTACTCAAATCTAGATCCAAAACTGTACTGGGTAACTTATACATGGAAGTAGTGTATTTCTAAGAAGGGGTATTCATTTCACGATTAAAAGAATATTGTTTTCCTCTGAATCATTACAAATTAGAGTGCTGAAATATTTTTAGGCACTTGAGATTATTAATTTCTTGTTTAAACAATATCATTTAATGGGCTTCTTTTTGTTCTTACAGGATAGTCAAGACACGTGTTAAAAATGGAATTCCTTCTTTTGAAGTCGAGTGGCAAAAACCAGGTTGGTCTGGTTCCTATCTACATTATGGAACAAAACAGTTCATAGAAAAAGAGAAAAGTGTGCTTTAAAGTGGACAAGAGTTTGACATCATTATGAGGAAATGAAATGTGGGTGAGATTAGGAAGAGTTCTATGGAAAGAATGGAAAATGTGCATTGAATTTCATATACTTTGAAAGTAAAAAGTGAAAATAAAAATCTACCTAGAAAACAAGAGAGTCTTGTCTTCAGGTACTTTTTCTGGTATGTCTCAATTAGACCTGGACTCTCTTTCATATCTATTTCACTATGTACTTGAAGCTGGGACTGTTTGCTGGCTAGAAGTTTTTCCATACTGACAGGCTTCTACTTTTAGTATACTTGGAAACTGGCAGAAAGCAGGCAGCTTCACTTGTAGCTAAATCTCAAACATCTTTCATTCTTTGTTTTTCTTACTCCTTACTTTGATATGTGTGTATATACATGTCTAATGTACAATCATCAATTTTTTAGATCATTATGTTGATGCAGAAGATCAGCCTGCAGAGTTGTTTGTAGTCACAGTAGAAGAGGAGTCTTTGTTTCAAGCTGCTTATCCTGATGTTGTTGCCCTTTATCAAGTGGGAAAGTCAGAAGTTCTGAAGAAGAAACAGAAAAGTAAGTCCAAAAGCTTATTGCTTACAAACATACGGGTCTTGCCGGAATACAAGAAGGAAAAGCAACATTTATTCCATTGAGCAGTATCATGTTTTGTCAAGATCAGTGCATGATGTTTTGCAGGGATTGTTCTTTTAACTTACTACTATCTTCTTTAGCACTGGGAAATGTGAACAGTGATTAATATGCCATTTTGATATGCCTTTTTGTATTTTTCAGACAGGAAAGACAGACCAAAAGAAAAGGAATCATCAAATGTTTATGATGAAGTTAGTGACCTTCTGTCTCAAATTAATTTAAAATCTAGATGTGGAATTCTTCCTGTGCCAGACTCCATGCCAGATATAAAACCTCCCCCAGAAGATCAGGCATGCCATAGAAGTACTGAGTCAAAAGCGTTAGCTGAAGGTTCCTGTGTGGTAACTGCTCAAATGGCAGCATCAGCAACTGCTCTTCCTCTGACCGTGTCACCTTACTCACTCATACACGACACATGGACTGACTCACCTGTACTGCCAACACAAGTGACTAAAAATTCAGAGGTGTCATTGTATTCCTCTGTAACAACTGGTCTTCAGCTGAACAGTATTGACTGGAAAGGAACCTTGTTCAGTGTTTTACCAGCCCATGGGGGTGGTACCCATGATCCAATGGCTGACTTGACTGAATGTTTAAAACACAGGGATCCACTAGTTCATGAAATAGCAACAAGTAGCTCAGAAGATTCTGATGCTACGCAGTCTGATCAGCATCACTCTGATAGTATAGTTGATTTGGTTTCAGATGATGCCATGGAACCACTTCAGAAGTGGTCTTTAAGTGAGCGAATACTTAAGAAGCCTTCTGTTCCATCAAAGCCCTTGTTGTCTGAAGATGTAGTGCAAGTGGAGACTTTGGAATGTTTTAAACAAACAAAAGAAACATTGAGAGCTGATAAAGAGGTCTCTTCGTTGTGTCAGTTCAATAAACAAGTGCAGGGAAGTAAGAACGTGCTATCAGAAAACTGTGCAAGAAAATCTAGTGTACCTGTGGATCAAGATCAGTACAGAAAGGCTGACAACCTGACCGAGATGATGCAAAAAGGCCGTGATCTAAGCAGTTCAACATCTCTAGCCTCCAGTGGGCAACCAGAGACACTCCATCCTGGGCATGGAAGGCTTCCAGCATCTAAAAAGCCAGCAGATGTTAGAAGTGGCTGTCATACTGAAAAAGCTTACACTCAGACTGCTTGGAAAACTTCTAAAAAGAGTGTGTGTTGGAACAGATGTTCTTCTAGTGAAGACAGTGATGACATGAATAAAAATCTAATCTGTGAGCAGCAGAAAAGGCAACTGAACCCTGGTCAGTTTAAAAAATGTTATAAGAAGAGGAGTAATGCTGTTACTAGCCAAAGAACAAACAGTGACTCAGCCCTTGTAACTGAAGGGAAACAGAAAAAGACTGACTTAAAAAAATCTGGTAATAGCTTCTCATTGCAAGTATCTCCAAAACAATCCTCTGTAGGGGAAGTTAATTGTTCCCAAAGTCCAGAGCAACCATTTGAAAGGTTGGGTTCTGGTCCTATGCAACAAGCCGAAAGTGCTCTTCTGACCTGTGCATGGGCAGACAGTCCCCTTCCCCTGTCTGAAAGACTAAAAGGAAGAATAAAAATCAATTAGGTTCTCTATAAAATAGGTTATGATACCAATTAACTCTGAACGTTCAGATTTTCCCAAAATTATTTTCTCAAAGTTTCTGCATTATATTCTTAGCAGTTTTAAGTGGACATGGTCTTGAATGAGTAAGAAGTGCTGTGGACTGCTGCATGGTGGTGCTAAAATTTGAAACTAAAATGTCAGCAAAAATGCCAAACAGGTGTTTATAGATAAGTGCCAGGTATTCTGGAGTGGTACATAAGCATCGCGATACAATGTGCAAGGCAGCAGGAGGGCAAAGGCACCCAGCCCAAACTGCTACATCATGAAATAAGAATGTTGGGGTTTTTTTCCCAGACAATTGTAAGGTTTTTATGCACTGCTGTTGGGCCTTCAGCTTGGGAAAACAGACTTACTAAAATGGTGCCTGCACAGCTGTTGGAGATTCTTAACAAAGCAAGGTGACACAGCTCTTTTCAACTGACATTTTCCATTTTGCTGCACCAACTTAATTTTGCTAGTTTTAAAATGACCCTTCAAATTCTGGTGTGCCCGGTTGCGTTGATTATATCAAAAGGACCAGGTAGAGATGAACATCAGATGCCCCTTGCAAGGCAGCTAAACTTTGCTTTGCATGTGTGCATCTTCCAAAGAATGGAATAAGCCAGGTAAGGATATTCTGGTTTTGTAGCTGTCATACCTAATATTTAAAGAAAATTGATGACTGTTTTTAATCAAACATTTATGGTATGGCACTTTTTTTTTTCTTAAAAATTAGATTAAATTCCATTTAACACTCACTTCTACTTAGGACAGAATGAGGGTTAAGAGAATCAAAATCTAGTGAGTATATTGGAGATTCTTTGAATGATAGAATGTGTGGTTTTAAAGCAGGAAGCACCTTTGAAGGTGTTCTTCCTCTTTACTGTAGAAGCAATGTTTGTTCACACACACAGAAAAAAAATTGTTTTCAACAGCTTATGAAAGTGCCTCATTACTTGCATTTAATTGCTTATAACTTCTATGGACCAAACAGAAGGAAGGCCACTCTTATCAAGATACAAAGTTAACAAGAGAAATTTAGAATCCCAACGCCTCAATGAAAATATCACTTCTTTCTTCATAAAGGCCAAGGCTTTAAGATTTAGGAAGGTAAATTCCAGATGTGTTTCAGGAGAAAATAATAGTCTGTAGATAATCTATAATTACCCAAACCAGTAGTTTCTCCATCTGACCACAGAAGAAAATAAGAAAGTTTATTTATAGTTGGTTTTCCAAATGACAAATATGTTATGGAAACAAAAAAAAAACAAAAATACATTGGAAATGTCTTTTCCATTTTGTAGACAGTCTCTATTGTGGAGGCTCTTAACCACCCAATGGATGTGAGAGGGTAGCTAGAAAATAAAATTGCTAAGGAGTCTAAGAGTAGCAGTTACCTAGGGACTGTAAATGGAGAGGCCTTTTATGGAGTGGTCAGCTGGGGACAAATCAGACCAATTTTTGTGGAAAAATATTACTGGTTTTGTATGATTCTTTTCCTATTTGCTGATTTTGAATACTGAAACCTGGAATCAAGACTGAATTTTCATTAATAAAAATGCCAATATCATGTGAACAGCCTCTTGTTTATTCTCTTCCAGTATGGGAATATGCTGTTTTGGTGGAAGGGTCTGTGTGTGTTTCTATGATTTTTATGTTTTCCTTGGAATTTGGAGCAGTTTTCTGAGTCTTTGTATTCCAAATCTGGCTGGAACAACTGCTTTAGTGGGTGCTTCACTGAAAATACTGTGCCAGGATATTTTGCAGATGATAGAAACCAGCAATGAGATATGATCGTAACATAATAAGAGCTGCAGAGGGGAAAACAAAAAAAACCAAAACCAATCAAACAAACAAAAAAGGACTGTTGCTGACTATCAATACAAATTAATCTGGTTTTATAAGTACAGTTCAGGCATGAAAAGCAGAAATAATTCAATTTTTTCATTTGCAATGCAACTCAATTTTGTTCAAGTTTTCTGCCTCTACTTTAGGAGCAGCAATAGATGTGAAAATGACTACATATAGGCTGCCCTGTCTCATTTGGGCTGTAGCTGCTGATTGCGGCAAATAAACATAATAGCATTTATCACTGGGCATGACTGTTGCTTGAATTAAACTTGTGATTTGTTACAGAAGGGGAATTACAATGTTTTGATTTCTCATCTTTCTGTAATGTACTCAGTCTAAGGATTAGGGATGATTTTTCTACTTTGGAACTGTTTTTTACAGTACGAAGCAATGTCTCAAACTTGCAAGGCTGATGTTTAAATTAATTGAGTGGGTGTAATGGATTACTTTCTTCTTTAGGAAAAATTGCTGCAAGTTTATGTTAAACTGGCTATATGTATACAGGAAAACATGCATCAGCTTGATGACCCTGAATAAACCATTCTATGATTCTGTGATCTGTCCTAGTCAGCCCAAAGACTTACAGATATCAGGGTACTTCATCTAAAGTAAAAAAAATATACCTGCTTTGGAGGTGGGGCAAGGAAAGGGTATGTTGTTCTTCACATAGTTTTCTGAAAGTGTTTCTGCAGAACTACTGTGCCAGACAGAGTATGTTACCTGGTCTGTCACTCCTGATGTTGACATCCCTCTAGTTTGATTGCTGCACAGATGCAGAGCAGATCCTTAAGTTTGCACTTGTAAAACTTCACATAGACATAGCAAATGTATTTCGTGTAGCTTAATGAAGGAAAAATTTATGTGGCATACCTTGTGATTTTTAACTCACTATTTGAGGTCCATGCTGTATCCGCCAGGAAAGAAAAATAAATATTGTTTACATAAAATAGATACATGGAGCTAAAAAAAAAAAATATAATGTGGAAAAAACAGCTTTCAATGTCTATATATCCTGCTTTCAAGCTACACGTTCTCACTCTTTTTTCATCAGAAGATACTGAAGTACCATCATGAACATGCTTAACAAAAGAAAAAAAATCATTTTAATAGTATTTACTAATTTCTGCTTATAGAACTGGAACTCTATTAATCTTTTGCCAGTTAACAGAGAAAATCCCTATTTTGAGAAGAGAGTTATTTATCTTTGAGGATTTGCACAGGCTTGGATCTGGGCTTTTATGCTTGGAAATATCACAGTGAAAGAGCCTGACGGCAGCTGTTACTCGAGACAAGATAGTCTTTTCATGTCTAAAAAGGTGTCAAACCTGCTGTATTATATCAGCAGATTAAAGGAAACTGCAGTTAGAATATTATTGACAGTTGTTATAAAACCAAGTGCTACTGACAAAACAGTAAAGTCAGTGCTAGATTTAGCACTTTTTCCTTCAGGAAACAAAACACTTTAACTGCTTCAAGAAAACAAAATTACAGTGGGTGACAGGACCAGTTTTGCACAGTCCTCTTGCTCATGTGTCATGTAACTGCTATCAGTACAGAACTTAATAAGATTAATCACATATAAAACTTTAAAAATTCTTTAAGCCCAAACCTCGTTGGAGGCATTTTGTCACTTCAAAGACTGAACACAGCTGGAAAAAGGGACATGCTTTTGAATATTTTGTTCCATGAAAGCAGCTACTTGCACTGAAACTCCTACTTTTTGTGCCCATATTTAAAATTAATTGGATACCTGACTAAAATACAGTGAAAGAAAAGAAGCTAACCAGGGATATTTTTAGTGCTACACATTAGGGAAGTAGCTGTACATTAGCATTTATGTCATTTTAGATTGCCACGTGCTCTGCTAGGGCACCTCTCCAGCCAAGCCTGAAGCCAAGTTAGTTGTCCTGGTAAAGGCTGTATCTGTGGCCAGCTATTAGTTTTCTTTACAGCATGGTGGGGGAACTCTGAGCATGGTCTGCTTTGGATAAATTTGTGGTAAAAGTTAATGGATGTATGCTTTGTGCCGCCTTCTTCCTCCAACCCAAAATTCCAATGCTGCCCAGGCAGTGATGCCACATAACAACTGAGAAGATAGCCAAACCCTAGAAACTGTTCAAGCTTTATCTACTGCAAAACCACGACATTTGTGGCCTAGTTTCAGGTCACATTAAGGCAGCTGGGTGGAAGAGAGCCCTGTGCTCAGGTTTAGAGTCCCCAAAGTCTCTCTTGGTTTGAGCTAAAGCAGAACTAATTCCACTCAGTGATTTTACTTCTCAGTTCAGTCTCTTCTGAGTAACTGCACTTTCTATACTTTCACAGAATGTCTGCTTCCAGCACCAATAACACTCAATGTTTCTAGTTAGTACCAAGGACTAGTGTGCAGACCAAGGTCACTGTTAAATCTTGTGTATCACTTTGGAGGTGCAGAATAAAAGGCTGTACTGTGAGAAGGAGCAGATAGTTTGGGTGATCCTAAACTGACCAACAAGGTACTCCATTCCATATAAAGCTGAGGGATAACGAGGGTGAAGCTCTCTTCTTCAATGGCCAGTGTTCAAGGAGGACTCTTCGTTCTGCCTTCAATCATAATGCACTTATTTTTGAATCCTGCTCCTGACTTGGGTTCCTGTCTGCCACTGAGTCCAGTCTGGGACTTCTGCCACAGCATCAGCAGTAATGGTGACTAATTGTTGTCAAAGGGTTGGGTTCAATATTGGTTTTGTTGTTTAATTTTATTGTTATTCTTTTCATTAAAATTGGTTTAGGGTTGTTAGTTGATTTTTTTTGTCCCCCATCCGTAAGTCTCCCTCCCTTATTCCATTTTTCTTCCTTTTGGGAAGGGAGAGGAGTTCATAGTGAGTGTCTGTCACTCATTAGGCCTGTCCCAGCCCTAACCCTTGGCAATACCTATTGTTTTTGTTGTTTAAATGTGGATTTTCTTCTCTCCGAGAAGTTTGCTTAGCAGAACAGGTTGCCACTCTCATGCATGCTTTTGAATATCTAGAAATCTGCAAATTTTCTGAGAGTAACCAGAACTACTGTTTAGTAGAATTAATCAGACTTCTCACATTCTGTAGGACAAATCAGAAGAATGGGGAATGTCCTTATTGCAGTAATTCTTAGTAAAGAGAATTTCAATTGGAAAAGGAGAAAATTGGTTCAGTGCCCTTCTTGGTCTGGATGAGTTTCTGCAAAAGTATCCATACTACTCTGTTGTGGGCATGGAGCCTTACAGAAAGGTGCTTTATCTATATAATGTGACTTCTTTTCCCTTGTTGCTCACTGATACCTTTTGGTAACTGTCCAATTTCAACCAAATTTGATGGCTTCAGGACTCTAAACTTTTTATAATCAATTACTCAAGGAAAAAGAGAAAAACTTTTCATGTTTTCTGAACAGAAGGAAATTGACAGTGGCTCTGATGACAGGCAGCTGATCAGTCAACTTTATGTGTGCTTCCCTAAGCTGTGACATGGGCTATTTTTGCTACCATGAAGATCAAAAAAAGGAGGATACATGGGGGACATGAGCATGTAAAGGTGTTTTTGCCATCATGAGTAGTTACCAAAATCTTGAGAAAGCTGCTGCTGCTATGGAAAAAATCAGAAGGCAGCAGAAGATAGTACTGTGGGGTGGCACAGGGCATATATTAATCTTGAATTCCCAAGTACTTGTGTTAGAAGTTGGAATAACCTCAGATAGTGCAAGGTACACAGTTCAGCAGCTCTGCCTTTGTACAAATCTGTGCCAAATTGTTGTCCTGCCCGTGTCAGCTCCTACCATAATTTTTAATAAGGCAGGTACAGCCCAACATCTGCTTCTCTATTACTTTTTCAGGCTTTTATATCATGGTTTCAGATGGTGGTTTGTTGAATGTCATGAAAGGTGTGGGATTTGTAGGTATTCTTAACATCAAGTCCAAGTGAAGGCAATGGCAATGCCCCCACTCATTTCCAAACACAGATACACCTTTGTTCTGGTGTCTGCTGATGTGCTATCATCAAAGAGGAGATGTCACTCCATTTCCTGGAGCTTTCTTTGTTTACTTTTCTAAAAATACCAACTTGTACTGCTCACTGATTACTTACAATTTGCAAGATAGAAGTCTGGTAAAAAATCTTGCAGAAAACAGGGAAACAGAAAACAGAAAACTTTATTTGAGAACATTATATTTCTTCCAATAATAGTGGTGTGAATCATGACGAAAAATAACTTAGTGAGAGGTTATTTGTTTTGTAAAATGCCATCAAATTAAGTTCAAAGTTTTCTTTTCCCTTCTTTATTTTGTTTTATTTTATTAATTTATCCCCTCTTTTAAAAGAAAAATTATAAAAACTAACCCATCTATTTTGTGCTGGGAGGCTAGGAATTAAGAGATGCAGGAGAAGTAAGTATCAAAGATCATAAATATCTTCCAGCTGCTAGCACACTTTCAACACAGAAGCCCAAGACCTCGAAATACTTTGATGTGACAGTGAGTGGGGAAAGCTGTAGTGTCCTCATGAGGTGACATCCATGTGGATATCTCTGTACTCTTGTATAGCTTATGAGTGTGAACTCATAAACTTGGTACTTGTCCCTGGGAAAGCGATCCTGTCTTGTATATTGTGTTTAACTGATCATACAATTCAAACTGCAACCTCAGTGGGTGACTGTGGAGGAAGGAATGTTTCAGAGGGGGAATATATAAAAACTTTGACCATTACAAAACCCAACGAGGTACAAAGGATTCTTTGTTCAGATAACAATTACCAGTGAAGGTATTCTGGGGAGTATGGCCAGATCCAGCCAAGGACACATTCTGAAGATGCTTGCTGAGTTCAGGGGCCCCCAGTCAGCTCCCCTCAGACAACACTTTGTCCAGCCTGATTAAGAGCTTTCTGATAGAGGCTTGCCCCCTTTCAAAGATCCCAGTAAATCTCACTTAACAAAACTCTGCAGTTCTTCTTTTTTTTTTTTTTTTAACACTAGTCAATTAAATCAATCAAATATTCTATCACAATACTAAAACTATTTATAAGAAAAAAAAATACAGTACCTTTTAAGAAAGTAATTATGTTTTCAGAATAATGACAGCCTCAAAAAGGATAATTATCTATCTGGAGAACATACAGTTTAAGAAGAGCACATTAAAAAATTCACCTAAATGTAATTCAAACTAAGAAACCAGCTGGTAATTGTTAGTACATAAATCGTAGTAGCTCATAGGTTGGCCATTAAAAAGAGTGGCTTGTTTTAAAGGTTTTTTCAGTAACCTGCTGTCAGAGATCTTGGTTTAACTTTAGTAGCAGCGTTATGTACTCACATATTTTATTTATGGATCATTTAAAGAATTTGTTATGCAGATATTCTGATTAGTGGGCTATTGGACCATTAGCCAAATAAATCTAAAGGCAATAAAACTCACAGGAAGATAAATAGCTTTCTTTTTCTTGTTCTTTTCGGCCAATTCAGGCCAATTTAAGCCTTTCACATAATGGTGATAATGAAGGATTTGTTCTCAGCAACGTTATGGCAGGCGATTTGCATTTGAAAGTTTGACACATTTATAAGCCTTTGATCTTTTCCCTCCAGTGCTTATGCTCTTGGCCAGACACCTACTTGCACTTTTTACCAGGTGGAAGACCTAGGAGCAAAAGTAGCTCTGAGAATTACTCTGAAAATATACATCAAAACAAAAGTAAAAAATACTCAGTTTGTGTCCACAAAATAGTCTACTACGGAATTGGAGTGGCCTTTTTACAGTGCAACATAAAATATGTTTGAACCTATGTTGCTAGAATTTCTTTTAAGCTAGAGAAAGTCCTCATGGAAGATTCTAAAAGAAGAGAGAGTCTGATGTAAAGCTTACTGAGCTGTAAATATTGGCTGCTTCTGTAGATTTGAATTTGTTGTAGAAATGAAACATCTAACTAGTACTATTGGACATTTGGAGAATTTGGGCATCTAACAAGCTCAGGAAAAGACTGTAACCTATTCAGTATGCCCCCTGGGCTGTTTCTCAAATAACATTTAAAGTTTTGCTTTGTTGTTTAAATAAATAAATAGAATAAAATAAAAAGAAGACATTAAATCCCTGGCCAGGAGAGCTATCTTCGGACTGGAAGAGGAACCCTTGAAAAAAGTCAGGGTATTACTGGCACAATGGGCATATGCAAGAAAAATCAAGCATTTAACCTAGGATATATGAAATATGTTCTCAGTGTTTCCTATTTGACCTCAAAATAAGAAGGGAGTCACAGGATTCAAGATGAACAGGGCTGGTTTTTGAAACAGAACTATTGTACCCCTTATGAATGTCAATATAATACAGATGATTTCTCTGCCTGAACATAATGGTTAATTCCATGTTTGTGAAGCAGGGGCTCATTTAATCTCAGACTTGATTCCTGAGTGTAATGGGTTGGGGCAAACCCCCTCCCCACCACGCGCAGAAATAACGACTCAAACAAACAGATTGCAAAAGTGATGGAAAGTTTAAATAGAGAACAGTGAGTGTGTGCAGAGAGCTAGAAACACAGTGACAAGAAGAACCCCAAAACAGACCCAGAAAGATCCCATCCCCACCTGAGGGTGCACCCAATACTCCCAGGGCTCCTCCTTCCCCCCCCCCGCCCCCGCCCACACTGCTAGGCTAGTCTCAGCTGGCCAGACCTGAGACTGCCCATCCCCCTGTGGCCTTGTGCCTAACCAGGCCCATGGCTGGGAGATCTCTCCCCCAGTTACCAGGTGTTGGAGAGGAAAGGAAAAAGGAAGGGCCAGACCCTGCTGTAAAATTTATAATGGTGCAAAGGAGTATGGTAGAAATACATAGTTTCCTGTGTCCACCCACTGGGCTGGATTTCTGGACACAGGAAACGCCCTCGTAGCAGAGGGCGCCCAGCCCAAACTACGACACTGAGGTAGGCTGGGTTCACTACTTTTCAAATGCCTGTATGAAATTCCTTCCTGTACCATGAGCTAATTTCTCCAAACTGAGCTTTTAATGTGAAAGACAAGGCTTCTTAGGTTCCTTGGAGGAGCACAGCCTGTCTGATCTTGGGAAACTCCCAAGGATGGAAGTGTCTGGCTTCAGGCTGCATGCCGTATTTGAGAGGATTCGGCTCACAGGCTCAACACCCCAGAACACTCAACCGTTTTAAAGCTGTGTAATGAGTATTGATTAGCCATTGTCTGAAGTACACTGAAAGGAGCAGAGACTATGTCAATGTTAGCTTGCTTTCTACGCACATCAATAGGGAATCCCCAATAGTCCTTTTCAAACCTTTTGTTGTTGGTTTTTCTTGTTTATTGGTTTGGGGTTTTGTGGGTTTTTTTCTGTTGTGTTCCCCCCACCCTGTTCTCCTTTCAAATACGCTCCTTCAATCTGAGAGTTAACTTCACATTGAATGTACTTGAAAATTCAGTTCCTGGTACATTTTGTTCTTCAAAAGGGAGTGTTACTTTCCTTTCAACTCATCACAGAATGTCAGATAGCAGATAAGAGCAAGAGACTGATGAATGTGCATCCCAGCCTGACAGGGCAGGTCAATGTCAGTGAAATTAAAGTTTTCCTTTTTTTCTCGTGTGTTTCTCCCCCAGCTCACCTTTCCCTCCCCCACCCCCCTCACCCCGCCCCCCATAACCCATTTGCCAGTATTTACTTTGGAAAATCACTTCTCTGGGACTCAAATGACTAAAAGCAATATAATCTGGAGAATTTAGATTTAGTTGTTTTCTGAATATTGTTCACATTTTATAATGTATTTTGTAATAATAAGTTAAACCACTGTGGTGGGCATCATAAGGAAGATCTCTGCAGAGAGATGATCTGTCCACTGACATGGTCTACTTATAAAGAAAGGAGAGATTTGGAAGAGCAGAAACAGAAGAAGGGATTTCTTCATGATCATGCAGATCAGTAGAAGGGTGAAGAATAGGATATCTGTGACCTTATTTCCTGTCTGGGTGATTGTCCTGCCTCTCCAGACAGATTCTTTTTTAATTTTCTCCCTGTTCTGCAGCAAAGTGGCTCCTAAAAGAGCAGAATTTTAGCCAGGACCAGCTGCCCTCAAGATTCACATATCTGCTGTTGTAAGATCTACCTGATTATTCATGCATGCACCAATTTTTCACATCCCAATTACCATTAACTAAGCAGGAACTTAGCCAGGGTGCAAACCAGATGCCTGTGTCTCATCAGAGTGACAGGGTGGCCAGCAGCATAGAGTTAAATGGTCTTTCAGAGTGAAGGCAAGCCAAGACTTTGATTAGTAATCCTTTTTTTCTCACTACTTTTTTTCATTGTTTCACCTAATAGATTCACAAACTCGGCTTACCGGCCTATACACAAATTTTCCTGGTAAAAGTTTAGGATTTTTTTTTCTCTCTCACATGTTTCAAAATATAAATTATTTAAGAGTAACATAAGACTTTTCTAAATAGTGATGGCCTGGAGTAAACTACTTCTTGCAAATTTACAACCATAGCTGAGCCACTGTCTGTAACTATATGCTATAACTAGAACTATTTTAACGACGTATTTGATAGCCCTGTGCAGCCCTGTGCTTTGCACTCCCTGTAAAGCCTGTTTCAAGTGGATAATTCAATGTTTCCTGTTTGTAAGATTAACTTTATCCCCACAATGTAGCAGAAGAACAGAAATACATGATTTACATGGGCAGGGGATGTTAAAAAAGTCATCATGATCAACTATCAGTATCAAGAAGCACCAAAGAGAATGAGACCGACTGTCAAAGAGATTCAGCTTGGGCATGTGGGGGGTATGGAGGGTTGAGGTGGGGGCTAGAGAGGAGGAAGAAAGGAAAATAAAAGATAGGAAAAGAAACAGCGTTCAGTCACAGATGGGAGAAACTGAAGGTGTAAAAATTGAGGCAGAAAACTGGAAGCTGGTCATGGGGCAAAGAACAGGAGCAGGATCTTTAGTGGTGGAGAATACAGACCTCTGCATCATGCTCCTGTTACCCAAATATAACTGTCCAAAAATCTAATCCAGCATGTAAAAATATTGGTGTCTTCTATCACCAGTACAGCAGAAACCTTATAATGCATCATTGAAAGGTCAAAGTCTTGTAAGACTCAAAACTTGCTGTGTTTATTTTCTCTCTCTCTCTTCAACAGTAAACTGCTGCGAAACAATTTGATTCCTCTTCTTTTCACTCTCATCAGTTAGTTGCAGGCGGCAGTAAGGTTTCCACTGAGCCATCTTGCCTTCAGGCTGGACAGACTCAGCCCTGGGTTTCTCCCCATACACAGCGTTCACCAGCCCCTTGACCAATTTGGTGACCCTTCTCTGGACCAGGTTTCCCAGGTCTTTTTCTAGAAAGCTGCCTTCTGGCCATCACTGTCTGTGCTACTGTGTGGGGTTATCCCACCTGGCACAAGGGTTTGCATTTGCTTTTCTTGCATTTCCCAGGGCTGCTCACAGATGTTTTCCTCCAGCTTTTCCAATTCCCTCTGAACAGCAACTCTGCTTTCCACTACACTACCCACTTTCCTCATCTCAGTATAATCTGAAAACCTCTGTATGTGCAACAAATGGGAACAATTTTACTCAGACATATTGATGGGACAGTTATAATGCTGAGTTTAATTTGTTAGGCAAAATTTATGGAAGCATGAACAGCAAATGCAAAAATATCACAAACTTAATACACTATTCACATTTGTCAGTAGGCTGAAAGAAAGACTTGGTTTTTTGTGCGATTGTCTGTGGTAAAAATTAAGACCTACCAACTTGGTGAGAAATTTATGATTGCAATTTAAAATCAATGATTGTCACCTGCAGGTTAACCACACGCTTGTGAAAGGTGGCTTGAACAGGCACACAGCACTTTTATTTCAGAATGTGAACTATATAAGAGCTACATGAAATTTGTAATCTAGCACTTGTAGGTTGTCTCTTACCCAGACTATCAATGCATTTTATAATTATGAAATTGACCTGAAAGCTGTACCCAAGTATAACTTCATTTAGCACTGAGATGAAACACGGTTTCTATTAGCAGCATGCAGCAATTCCACACATCAGTGCTAGGACATGGAGGAGGAAGAAATGAGCAGATACTGATGAAGAGGTTCAGTGAATGAAAAGGAACAGCCTGAGCTGAAATGTAATCACAGCAATTGAAAAATAGGTCCCTTCACAAACACCCATCTTCTGCTGTGCAATTCAACTATAAATAGTCATAACTGAGCCTTTAATGCAATTTTCATGGCTATTGGAATCTCACAAGATTTACTGAGTTGGGCAAAATTCATCGTGTTGCAAAATCAACTATTCAGAGCACAGGGCATAAAAGCCCATGGTAATAGCAGAAAAGCAAGAGTACAAACCCTTACATGCTATCATAATTTTTTTCAAAAGCCCTGTGAAACCACTGTCATGAGTGGCAAAAACAATCAAGTTGTTCATGGGGAGAGTATGAAAAACTCATGGAAATTAACTATATTGTGCTGAACGTATGCTGGTAGAAAAGGAGGCATAGCTGAAGATCTTGAAATATTTGCAGTAAGTAACCCTCCACTTCTTCCATGAAGAGAATTTCATTACAGCAGACAAAGCTTTTTAAAACCAAATGTGAAAGCTGATACAATTAAGCTACACTAATCAATAAGAAAGTAATCCTACTGGAGCAGCTTCTGTTATTTTAATAATATCTGTTACTTCTCAATTTCTGAGCAAAATAAACCTTGTTAGGCTCCCATTCCATCCGCAGATTTGCCCTTTCCTTCTGGCTGAAGTAGCCAGGAGACATTAAAGACCAACCACATAGCAGAATCTCCTTTCAACTTCTGTTAACAGGGGTATTAAAAAGGCATTCCTAAATATCAGCTGAAAACCACTAGGTAATAAACTCCCTACTTAAAAGGTGGGTAGGTGTAAATTCCACACATAGGCCTTTTCATCTGGGAAGCCAGTTGCTTGGAGATCAGATGTTTCAAATGAATTGCAGAGCTGATGTCACGTGACAGTTGATGGAGACTGCCACTATTTGGAGGATCAAATACTTACATTTTAGAACATAAAGCAAATAGATAGGTTCAGATCCCAACAAGGCAATGCCACAGAAATGCTTGTTACTTTGCAAAGCCCCAGTGAAATCAGCGGTACTTGACTGTTTCCACTCCATGAACGGGCTCTTAGTTTGGCATCTTGGAGTTGCACCCTTGACGATATTGAAGGTTTTAGATGTTCAAGTCAGGATTTTTTAACAGCACTAGAACTAACCTAATTCTAGTTTTACAACAAACAAATAACAATGTCCTCTGTTACGCCAGCCACGGGTTTGGGACTGCACTCACATTAAACCTGCTGCCACAAGTAGAAAAAGAGCAGTGAAGCCAACCAATTTAAAAAACAAAACAAAACTGTACAAATTGAGAGAAAGAACAGAAGCAATATCTAGTGGCTAATGTGACTCTGGATAACAAATGTGGTGGATCCTTTCCTTCCTTTATTGCCAGTTTGGGTGTAAACCAAGGCATTCAACACTTCTGAAAAATAGTGTTGAACACCTGCTGCGTCTGCTGCAGTTACCGAGACCTGCAGCTGCTCGCTCCACTTTTTATATGAGTCAGTCACCCTCCATGTCTCTGTAAAGAAGGATGGCAACAGCCACCTCTCCACCTAATACTCAGGAAACCTCTTGTTAAAGAAGAGATGAAGTGCTTTTAAAAGTTGTTGGGAGATAGGTATTTTTTTCATGGTGCAAACTGCAAAATGAGGCATTATCATCTAAGTGCTCTACAAGGATAATGGTATGATCTGCTTCTTGTCAAGAAAGTAAACCTAGACTCCTGTCCTGATTGTAAGGGAGGTTGACTGTTATGGGATCAGAGTTGTTGAAACTCATCTAGCCATGTCTACTCTGTTTCAGCCTGCATTCTTCCCATCTGACATGATTTTTTACTTATTGTCTGTTTCTCCTTCCAATTGATAACTTGCTGAAAATATAATCTAGTCATAATTATAAGGCCTTAAATAACTGTACACAAAAAGTTCATTCTTGTGGATGACTGTGGATGATTCTCTGGACAATTTATTTTGAATTTAAAACCTGAAACACACAGGGAAGCTCTAAACATTTTCTAGTGTACATATGTTTGTCGTTTTTGTTTTTTTTTAATAAAAATAAATATTTTTGCTCCTTTCACTCATTCTTGCATCTCCTCCCCTCCACAATGAATTCAGAAATATGAGTAGAGAATCCTTCATTTTAAAGGAGATGAAGATTGAGATGCTAGCCTTTTTATTGTAGAATAAATCACTGAAATGAAAATCAAAACTATCAGGCAGGCAGAAAATGCCTTATAATATTTTAAGTGTCAGTTCATATTTCACTAGTGTTAGCCTCGTACCTCACCACCCTTCAATGTTTTGACATTACTTACTGGCTTTACTTACTGGCAGACAAAAAGGGAATTCCTAAATAAATAAAATAAAATAAAATAAAATAAATATTGCAAATACCGTCTTTTTTTCTTTTTTTTTGGCATGGTTTTACTTTCTAATCAGGATCCACCTGAAATACTACACTTTCTTAGATCTTTAGCAAGAGAGCATCAAATAGTCATGGGGTACAGAAAAACAAACCTGACAGCCAGCCTGTAGCCTTGCCTTCCTCTTTATGATATGTTTAACACACTGTTATAAAAAAACCCTATGAACTGTTCTACCATTTCCATTAGTTTTAGCCTATTATAAGTGTCTCTAATTTATAACTTCCTAATGAAGGATTCTCATATTTGTGGGTGGAAATGTAGCACTACTACCCACAACTGACTCAGCCAAGAAGTGCTACATGCTGTGAGATTCTACTGACTTACATAGGCTATGGATCACGCAAGGATTTTGGAAACAAATGTCATGCAGCTTCCCAGTTTGGCCAAAAGGAGAGGTACACTTCCTATGAATAAATCTTGGGAACCCGAGGCCTATGCATAAAAATGGGTGGTTGTTTTTCAGATCTGAACCTTTGTTTCTGTGTCAGTAGAACAAACAGGGCCACAGCCCCTTCTTTGGCTCTGAAGATGTGCTATGGCAAAGCCTGCTTTGGTATAGGTAACCTTTTGCTCACCCCTGTGCTCTCGGTGGCATCCCCTGAAACACAGGAGATGTTTGGTACTTAACTAGATGGGTCTGAGATAAAATAGCACCGGGGAGCATGATGGTAATAAAACAGATCAAGTATGAACACTAGTCCCATATTATCTATTAATATAGAAAAGGCTATCATTTTTCTTACCCATGTAACAAAAGCATAAGCTTGTAAAATTCAGTGATTTTTCATGCAATCGGAGCAGTTGTCCACATACACTAATATCCTGCCTTGGTTGCTCTAAATATTTACCCATAAGATATAAAAAAAGATTTAGGTATTGCTATAGTTTGCTTTCTCTTCCTTGCCTAATCTCATTTAAATCCGTGTATGTAAGAATGAGGAGATTAAATCTGTGTTCACCTATCATTTAAAGCAGTGACATCTTGGACATGCACAAAATCTTTTCCCTCTTGGTGTCTTAACAGTGCTTTCTATGATTTACCTATAAATTAGGGCTATAAAGTAAATGTCAACCTATAGATTAGGGGTATAAATTAAATTGCAACATACATTGTTTATAGTCAGCAAACAAGTGACTAGGTGAAATTTTTACTTATAAATTTGACTGTAATTGCTTAATATTTGACTGTACTGAATCAATATCTGGTCCAAAATCAAAACTTTTGAGCAGAACAGTTATAAATATATATATATATATGTATAATATATATGTATCTTTAGCATATATATATTATATATGTATTTATATATATATTATATATATATATAAAAAACACATACACGCATATATGCTTAATGTATATATTTGTATATTCTCACACACACATACAAGTATTTGCAAGCTCCTTTCTCCTGGCACATCCTGACAGAAGTCTTTCCTCTTCCACCTCTTTCCTGATTTTTGTCTAGCTGTAGACTTTTAATTGTCTAATAAAATTGTCTAAATGAAAGCAGAGAATGTGTTGAATGGAAAAGGTACCATAACCAGATATATGAGAAGGAAATGAGAAAATGAATGAGAGAGAGATTTTAAACGGGACAAAAAAATTTAACAGGACATTTATGCTAAATTAGACCTTGTGTCTAACTTGTGGCCTTATGACCTTTGTCTTGTGTTGAATGAAGCTCATTTAGTAAACGAAAGACAGAAAATACTCTTGTTTTAATTTTAAGTACACATTTGTAATTCTGAGGAATGTTTCAGCACCTTTTCTATAAGGAAGGAGTAAAGAAGAGCTCGGAATAAAACATGGTGACCATAAAACCCAAAACAATCCTGAACGTGGGGAGCTGTGCCTCAAGTTTCTGCACAGGGCAGATGCCATCATGCTCAAGCTGTTAGCCTGACTTAAAATACAAAAATCTTTCACTTTTTGTGCCTTTTTTTTGTCTAATTTATCCCAGCATAAAATCAGTAAAACTCCCACAAGCTACTTCCCAACACTTTGAATCCAAATTCACAAAAATTCACAAAAGCCTACCTAATGACTACAGTGAGTACTGGATTGGTTTTTGTTTGTTTTTTTCAGAGTGATTGTAGTGAGGATTTCACAATCTGAAAGAAATGGTGTATTTCAGAAAGCCTCAGCTTGCTTTGGCGAGGTGCCATTCAGAGGCATTCCTCTTCTTTTTTTTTTTTTTTTTTTCCAGCCTGGATTATGCTGCACAGAGAAGTCACTGTATATAAGGAATCTTTAAAATAAATCTTGCTTTTCTTTTTGTTTCATCTTATCACCTTTTAATCATATATTATGCTTTGGGTTTACTACAGACTTATACAAAGTCATAGATGACAGTTTTGCTCCTTAGCAGACCTGCTTAGTAGAGCTGCAGAGCTCAGTAGTTTGGGCAGTTTTCCTGGCTATCCTAATGAATTCATAGAATCATTTGGGCAACTTAATCCTTGCCTCTGCATATTCATTTCCCTAGAGTAATAAAGATCATTAATTATCACTATAAGCAGTTCTGAAGCCTAGGAATGAACAGTGGTCATTAATAATGCCATTCATTTATAGGATGCGCATTTTCATCTGAACTGCTTAGCAAATTACTTCATTGTTGCATTGAGTCAGGGATGGAAAAGGCTGTTTTTTAGGCAGAAGACTGGATTCCCAGAGGCAGACAATTTTACAGAAGTAGCTTCTAGCCTTCTCTTACACACATCTAATCTGTATATTACTCTGAATTAAATGTATATGTTAAATGTTTGTCTGAGCCCTAAGGTTATATACAGCTAATTTTATATCCTACAGTTGTTTTTCTTTTAATACATACTTTCCTCTTTCTTTCTTTTTCTTTCTTTTTTTTTAATTTTTTTAATAGGACTTTGTTTAGTGTTACAGGATTTCCTTCTTGATTTCCCAGGCATGATTTAAAATACCAAATGAATCTATAAATTGCAGGGAATTCATTGCTGTTTTCCCCTTCTTTCTATCATTGAAAACCAAAGTCACTCAAGAGAAGTTATAATTTACTGAGAAGAGAAATCCACAGAGCCCTAAAACACACAACTCCTAAAAAGCTATCTTTGGCTTTCACAACTAAGATGCAGATAATGAGAGACTACATCAGCGGCAGTCAGAAAGGGTCAAATCATCACTTCTGTAGATCCATTGCCTTCATACAGTTACACAGAAATCAGAGTTTGGGAGCTTAAATTCAGCATTTGTTTTAGCGATCATTCTCTTTAAATCCTACGTCTGTAAATTGCTTTGTAAAATTGTGAATTTTCTTTTTCCTCTCTCAACACTTATCCCCCCAGTGCAACATTACATGTAGATGCACAGCCTTAATTGGTTTAGTTGCAAGAAGATAATCTTTTTTTCCTCCTTTCTCACTGTTGCCTGTTAGCTTAAAGACTTTTTAGCTGAAGGTTGATAATTATCATTGAGAAGAAACTAGCACATCAGGAGTTCATTTTCCATCTTAGCACTTGTGGCGCTCCTTTGAACTCCTCTCACCAAACCCATGTTCCCACTCTGTCACTTTCCTCTCTCCATCATAAAAAGGTCCCAGCAGTCGGCAGTTCCAGCCTTTGCTGGCAGGCAGAGGACGTTGCTGCTCCTGAGTGCTCCTCCAGCATGGAGAAACTACATGACACGCTGATAAATATGGAAGATACTTTGGGTTCAGAGCACCCCATCTGCTTATCATCCTGGGACTGGAAAACCGCTGCAGGAGCTTTTGAGCTTCACCCTGTCTCATCTCCACACAGCTTATCCCCAACGCCCTCCTTTGAATCCTACTCATCATCCCCTTGCCCAGTAGCAGCAGAGGCCCCCTACGGCAGTAGCAGCAGCAGCCTGGTGGGCTATGGCCTGGTGGACTTCCCTCCTGCCTACCTGCCCAGCCCCGGGCAAGCTCGGCTGCCCAAAGGCACCAAGGTGCGGATGTCTGCTCAACGCAGGAGGAAGGCCAGTGAGAGGGAGAAGCTGCGGATGAGGACCTTGGCTGACGCGCTCCACACGCTACGCAACTACCTGCCACCGATCTACAGCCAGAGAGGACAGCCTCTCACCAAAATACAAACCCTGAAGTACACCATCAAGTACATCAGTGAACTGACTGAGCTCCTAAACAGCATCAAGCGGGCATAGACCTCCTGGAACACCTGGCATGGCACCCTCAGGGTCTTTACAAATGAAAAATCAGCAAAATTTCTTCCTCAAAATATGATGGTGGGGGATGTGAGTGAAGGACACAGCAAGGGGAGGAGAACAAGGGTCACCGTTATACAAAGGACATGAAGTTGGAAGGTGATGTAGGATTGCCTAAACAAGCTGAGCTGAAGGTTGCCAAGACAGAACTATAGTGGTGAGACCCTGGAATGGGTTGTCCAGGGAGGTGGTCGAAGCCCCGTCCCTGGGGGTGTTTAAGAGCAAGCTGGATGAGGCTCTGTCCAGCCTGATGTAGTGTGGGGTTTCCCTGCCCATGGCAGGGGGGTTGGAACTAGATGATCCTTGTGGTCCCTTCCAACCCTGAATGAAACTATGAAACTATGAAACTATGAATCTTGCTTTTCAGTTTTTAAATGCTTTTTTGTTTTGGGTTTATGGGATTTTTGGTTGGTTGTTGGTTTTGTTGGTTGTTTTAAATAATAATCTTCTGAGAAACAGTAAAACTAGTCTGATACAAAAGTTTAAAAAAAGAGGCCATCTGATCATCCTCAGATTTATGTATCACTCTTCTGACTTGTCTTCTGTTTAATAAGGACAATGGTCAATACATAGGTTTTTAAAGTGAAAATTTGGAAGGAAAATGACAACAACACTGTAAGAATACTGAGTGTATTGATTTGTAGGCACTTTAACACTAGAATAGTGAAGAACATACATGTATATTTAGTTCAAGTATTGTCTATTTATCCATGTTTCCACTGTACCTAAAAATCAAGAAGCTAAGTAATAAGTGAGAACATCTTTGCTTGTAAACAAATAAATACCAGTGTCATAGTCTGTATCTTGTATTATATATCTGACTAATAAGTATGTAAAGTCTACCAATGATCACTAAATATTAGAAACTAAATATAAGCAAACTGACATTTTGTATAGATAAATTGCTGTTAAATCCTATCTTCTTTATTAATATATACAGAAACAGATGCTGCTTCAGTAGTTAATATATAGAACTCCCTTGCTTCAATACCTGATAAATGATGGAAGACATCTTAACAACAATTGCTATAACAAATATGATTAGGCTGAATTGTCTTCCTTCTCTCTGACATGAAATAAATCAATTCATGTATCATAATGATGCGAAGTTTTATCCTCAAAGTGTAGTGAAACCTAGGAGGGCTCTTGTAACTGTAATATCTCATTAAAAGGTAAAAGACCACTCTTTTCTTACAGGTACTAACAGTCCTGTAAAATACACATATGAAACCCTTAAGAAAAACCCCCAAGCAAAAAAAAAACCCAAACACACCAACACAAAATCTAACAAAAACAAAGAATAAGGATGTAGTCTTCATCTTTAATTTCCTTGAATTTCTTCTGACAGGTATTACATGGGCCTCACCATGTTACCAAAAATATGGGCTGCTTTGTAAAGTCTCATTGCAGACGGATTCAGAAGGTTTGGCTGTACACAGAGGGGAACAAAACCCTGGGCTGAGTTACACAGAGCTGATTAAGTGAGATTAACCTTTTCCTTATGTAAGGCACAGACAGAGCAACAGCCAGGAGGTAACAGGCTTGTCTCACCAGGATGGATATATCAGCATGCCTGTGTGGAGCAGTTGATCTAAGTTTGTGGAAAGATCCTGTAACAGATCACCTATTTTAAAAAAGCAATTTGATTTATTTTTTGTTTGATTTTTTCCTCCTCCCCTGCCCCCCCTTTCTTGTTCTCCCCCCCGTTCCTGTTCATTTGGAAGGAAATACAATTGTCTTTGTACAATCTAAGCTGACTCAATGCTCTTCACACATGGTACGCGTATACTGGTGCAATCAGTGTGATTATTGGTGTTTCACAAAGTCAGCAACATTCAACTTTATGCAGGTAGCAATGTCACTCAAGATGTAACCACATTTAAGCATATCCCACATGCTCGTGTTTGATTTTTACCCATGTTAAATTACTCACAAGCTTTAAAGTTTCAGCAAGAATAAGTAGAAAAAAAATAAAGCCCTATAAAATTGTCGCAGTAGAAAAAAAAATATGCATATATGAGATAGCAGCACTAATGTCAGCATAGCATTCCTCAGCATAAGCCTGTGCAGCTGATTCAGATTTGCGCAGATGAAAAGCTACACAGACAAGGTCAGTGTAGACTATATTTGGCAAGGAAGGGAAACTTCACATGCCCCAAAGAATCTTGCGTAGAACCATAACAAGATTTTTCTGAGAGTCATTGTCACTGGCAGTTGTAAAGGTAAGCTACCAGCAGATGTAGAGGATGATAGCCCTGTCACTCTGTGCTGGTAGTTGAATACCATCATCATTCACAGGTGTAGTGGTTGGGTATACCGTTTATGCTTGAGGAGACTATTAAGCTTGTTCTTTAAATCTTCCACCTCTGAAACCACAGGTAATGACTACACTATTTAGTTTGGGAAGTATACAAAGTCATGGTTAAAGCAGGGGAACAAGGACTTAGAAGGATCCACTTCTGCTACTGGTTTATCTATGACCTTGGCTGGTGATCCAGCATTGCTGCCTCAGTTTACCCACCTGTGAATGGAGACTCTGACAGCTAATGGCTTCAGAAAGTTGTTGCTCATAGACAAAGACAAGTAATGGAGGCAGAAAGAGCATCTCAGTAGGATGTGCCCTGAAGATTTGAGAACTCATTCAGGGTCAGCATTTCCCACCATCCCAGAGAGTGTCAGGTGAAGGTCTTGAATGTTCTAGGCTATAGCTCCGTACGTGCCTCCCTACAAGTCCAAGGTGGAGCAACAGCTCTATGTAACCATAAAAGCAAGGCTTCAGGTCGTGGAAGTACATTTTACTGCTGGTGCCAGCGAACAAGACTCCCTGGCCTCAGAATTCCAGTGGCTGATGCCGTATCTTTAAACACTTTGAGCCCCACCACAATGCAGCTGCTTCTAAACCTAGCTTGGGTAACTGCCTGCCTTAAATCACTCCCTGTGCTATACTGCACTACACTCTTGCACTGTTTAATTTGTTTAATCCAGTTTCAGGGTACCTCTTTCCATCTGCGTGCAGTGGGAAAAAAAAAAATGACTGAAATCAAATTATAGGTGAGACAGCTGGACATGACCAGCTATTTTCTTGAGCAGATCTTCACATTCAAAACTGCACTCTTACCTCTGCTCTGGGTGAACTGTTGATGGGATAGAAGGTGTGATCACAGAGAAAGTGCTGCAAGTTTCAGAAGCCAGGAAAAAAAAGCAGGGCTTTTGCCTTACAGTCATGCTCATGCTTTTATTAGGGAAGAATAACACAGGGCAGAGCAGGCAGTTGCATATAATGGATTTTATACAAAGTTAACTTTTCTGGTGACAAGAGCCAGGCAGCTAGTGCTGCTGGAGAGAGGAGGTCCCACAATCAACAGAATGAAAAGAGGATCTAGGTTAATTCTTGTACCTCAGCCCAGAGGCTGTTCCGGTGCAGCTAGAAGTAGATGCTGCTGCTTTATTTAGCACAACAGAAAGGAGGAAGCCTTGTAGGTAGGATATTGACCCTGGCTTGAGTAGACTTGCATGGCTTCACTCTCCAGGGCATACTTTCCACCTGAATTCAGGAGATTGACAACTTCTCTGCCCACCTTATAAAAATGGTGCAACGTGGTGCCTGGCAACAGCAGTAATACCTAGATATACACCCTGAAGATGACAAGGAGGCCACATTCCCTCATGATAGGAGGATTAAGTACCTCAGAGAGAATATTTGCCAGTGGTTGAAGTTCACACATGGAAGAAACTCCACAGGCAAGCCCTAGCTCTTCTAATCATAGAGCTCACCCCCACCCCCTAACAAAGCAGAGGGGAGCCTGGGACTGCCCTCCCCCCCCCACAGAGCTTTGAAATTCTATGCTAAGGAGTACCATGTAGGTGTCAAGAGGTTTTATGGTTACACATTTGGGCTGCACATAGGTGTGCTTGGGGGGAAAGAAAGCCTCCTGTTAAAGGACTTCAGCCAGTTCCTCAGGAGAGTTGTTTATCTACTAACTATCCCAGCTCTACAACCCTTCGAAGGGGTGCAAGGAGACATCCCTCCAGCTTTGCATGGCAGTAGCTAAAAAAGAACCCACAGCAATATACATACAACTCCAGCTAAGGTACAAGCATCTGACTGAGTTTTACTCTCCTTTGCCACACAACCACAAACATTATTGGGAGCTGGGACTTCTTTTCACAACTGTTCTCCCATCTGTTCAATGCAGTAAAGAAGTTTGTGTTAATGAGCTCTAGGATACATATCCATCTAAAACTTCTCCCTGATCAAGCCCCTGACTTTTTGTTACTTTATGCAACAGCATGAGCCTAGGTTTGCTCTGCTTATTACTATACCAAGTGCTTTAAGAAGGCAGTGTCAACTCATGCTTTAAAACATTTCTTGCTAAACACACATTTGTCTGGGATTTGGGAAATTTAGCAGATGCTTTTTAGGTGTTTCTGGGCTTGAATGCACAAGTGAAAGCAAAAAATTGACTAGTTAGATTCATACTTGTGGCAGAAGCCCAAACTTGAACCAAAGCTTCTCAAGTAATTAGATCATTGTCAGAACATGTTTTCATCTAGATATAGGTGTGTAGCATCTAGTCTTTTACTGAAGACTTTGATATTTAAAACAAAAACAATATACCAAAAAAGAAAATTAATTGGGCCAGTATTAATAGTAGTTTGTTGATGCTTTAAATTATGAAAGAAAGACTTTTAAAATGCTAGATATGTCATTGACTATGGTAAAAATGAGGTCTCTGCATTGCTGTCAGTGACCAGGTATAATGAGGTCACTTGCAGCATTGACAATGCCATTTAATTGAATAGAAATAATTGTCTATAGTGCTCTGTTACTGTTTGTATTTTCCTATAAAGAACAAATCTCAGACTTCTCTTTTGCCTTAAACTTTTATCATTCACCTGTTGAAACTGCAGAAGGCATTAAGCTTAAACAAAGAAGATTGATCTGTTTTCGACTTGTGTTAACAGGGATATGAAAATAACATCCCAAATACCAGGAAGAAAAGCATGTGGTCATAAAATATCCACTTAAAAGGCAAAAAGGTGTTGATACGACACTTGAAAAGGATTTATATCTATCTATAAATATATATACAACCAGGAAGGCAGTTCCTGAATTTTAGTATAAACAGACACCTCTGAGTTGTAGAGTTTTCCTGTCATGTCTAAAAGATTTTATTGATATTCTAACGGTTTGTCTCTCACATGCTATTGGAAAATCTGATAAGCAGCTTTCTATAAATCATAGTCCAACCACGGCAGGGAATCTCCTTGTATTTTCCTCCATATCAAGAGGGTAAAGGATCATCTTATCTGTTCACACTTCTCATATTTCAAAATGGCACTAAGCAGAGCTTTTTTGAATAGCTGAAGAGTAGATCCACCATTTACCTGGGCATCATCTTGCTTTTCAATGTCTCCTGAATCTCTGTCAACAGTTAAAAAAACCTAAAAAAAAAAATCCCAAGATATTGACTAATCTTGTGAAAAGAAGTTAAGGTGCCTTAGGCAAGATTGTAAATACCAGATTTCTGTTCCTATGTGATGTTGTCCTTGAGTTTTTGTCTGAAGAAGGGCATCAGAAGTGAAGGAAGCCACAACTAGACTAAGTTAACAATACCAAAATGGGCTGCCCAGCCTCATACTTGATTCTTGGAGCAGTCCCTAGCTGCTACATTCCCCCTCCTCCCAGCTTTAAGATGGAAGAAGGTGACTCAGGTTACCCAAGGTAGCCTACACTATCAGGTCCAGCACTGTCACGGCAGATGAAGATTGACACTTCCCTGTCTAGAGAAAACATTCCATAACAGCATCATTTTGTGGAATAAAAATCAGCATGATGTAAGACACAGGGAAGTCACCACAGCACTTGAAGTGCCCATACTGGTGTTCTGTTAGGTGCAGAAACCTAGCAGCATGTTACAGGCATATCCTTCGATTTCCCAATAGATTGTGCTCACAGACTGAGAACTATCTAGTACTTAACCCACTGGGCTATTGTAGGAGAAAGGACTAAGCATGAACGAACTATCTTTTCAAGTCTGTTTTCAGGCTCACATGCTGTGTGTTTTCCTTTGATTCCCATGATATTTACATCTCATTCCTCAATATCACAGCTGGATGGCTTTAGTCTTCACCTTCTACAGAAGCAAGAAAACCTGATCTAGTGGAAAGTGTCTCTGCCTGTGGCAGGGGGGTTGGAACTAGATGATCCTTGAGGTCCTTTCCAACCTTGACAATTCTGTGAAAATAAGATTCCTTTAGTGTAATAGCATCCTCTGTTAGAAAACAGTATCAGCTAGGGACTTCATATATGCCTCATCATGAAGCCCATGGAAATTTTCCCAGAAATTACAGACAATTAAAGACAGACAACAAACATGAGTTTGGAATTACAGGAAAAGCTGTTTAGTGGAATCTCTGCAGCAAAAGGGCTCCATTCTTTCAGACACTGACTTTTCACACACAAAGTGCAAGTAGATTCACAAAATAATTTCTTGTTCAAGTGCACTTTCAAAAATTCCCTGCAGTATATAAAGTTAAAAAGCAGACATCCATTACTGTATCTTTAACTCTAAGGGATAATAATTCATCTTAAACAATAGCTTTCCTTAGAACAGGAAAATACAATATTGAATTTGAACTGTTTTTACATCACTGTTCAGGTGAAGAAAAAAACCCACACACCCAAGAATTTCAACTCCCATTAAAAAAACCAAATAAACCCCCCAACCAAACCAACAAAACCCCACTACAAAACAAAAAAATCCAAACAAAACAGGTAATCTGACAGGAGTTCCTAAGCATTATGCTCTCCAGCAAGGAAGAATCCTCAGCACTTTGTGGATAGATTCCACACATTATCATCACTACTACTACAAGCCTTCACTAGAAGATATCCATTTAGACCAATGTCACCTGTGAGTTATTTCCCACCACCTAGGGAGGGCAGCTTGACATTGCAGAGCCACAATGCTCCTGCCAAATCCAGTTTACAGTTTTGCTCTGAATAGTTGCTGTGGGTTTGTTCTCATCTTGCTTCAAAATAGCTATTTCTCTAACTGACATGAAGCTCCTCACAATCTGTCAAATCGAAGGCCTAAAAAAAAAAAAAAAAAAAAAACCACCAAAAACTCAAAGTGATTTACAGTTGACTTCACCTTTCTCCCTCTACCCTAGAACAGATACTTCCAACTACAAAGTGATCAGGCAGAAATTTCACATGCATTAGCTCAGCAGGCTAGGTCATATGCAAGTCACATGTGACCATTCAGCACTGTAGAAGAACATAAGAGCAGTACATACTAATTTTAACTTAATGACAAAGATCCATAATGGCTAGCTGACCCTTTTCATAGTGGATGCTATCAATATGATTTCCCAGTAGATACTTTCAAGGCTTATTCACTTTTAAGTCTTGGCAAGCTGTGCTTGCTTAGATCACCCAATTGCAGCTTCATAAAACTAAATAGTTCTTGTTTAGTCTGTATTTACCTACAAGTAGAAAAGAGCATGCAAAGGTCTGCTATGTTACAACAGCAATGTACTTGGCATTTCAATAGTGTAATGTAAGATTAACACTAACCTCTCTTAGTAGTTTTCCTTCCTAAGAAGCACTCCTCCAGATGACACTTGCCCATGTATGTGTGGTTCTGCACTGCGGTCTAGTGAGACATTTCAGCTTTTAGTTTCCCGTGTAGCTCATGTTAGGACTAGGAGCTTGTCCTTTGACAGCTCATGAGGCTATGTGCTATATTGCTGAGCAAAGAGTCAGTAGTGACTTAAGAAGTGCCCATTTTCTTACCAAATCTGTGTTTCCCAGGATTACATTTCCTTGAACAAAGAAAGCCTGAAGGTTGTTGCACAGTGCTGCAGATCACCACACTGCAGTGGAAATACAGCTACAACACAAGAGTATTTATATTATGCATAGGCAAGACTTACCTGGTAAACATCTGCTACACATAGTGAGCCCTATGGTGATCTGAACACTGAGCAGATAGTCTTTATATTTACTACTCTGTGGTATGCCTCCCAGGAGGTGGATAACAGCCCCAAGCAGCACTGGGCAGGTAAGACCTTACGGAGCATTTGCTGCCTGCGCTGCTCTATGCTTACATGTTGCAGTTGTCAATAGCACATGCAAGATGACAGAGACATCTCACCTGCTCTTGTAACAGAGTTGTACCTTGTACGAAGGTGAACATTTTCACTTCAAATCTCTTCAGGTGCTGAGGAAACTTTACTCTGTGGCTATAATTAACTTCATGGAAGACAGTTCTATAGGAGTCCTTGCTGTTTTCACATCTTTTCAAGAAAGTGAAAGAAAACCTTGATCACTTCAACTGCATCTTTAAACAAAGCAAGGAGGCAAAATACAAAGAAACTTCCCTCACACCATAGGGGTGTGGAGGGCTTCCCCCATTCCTCATGCCTGCCTTTGGTTACAGTCAGCAGTGCTTCTTTTTGTTTCCCTCTGGAAGCTGTTAAAAGCACTTCTGGCCACCCCCATGACCTACTACCTCCAGAAGTCAGTCACTATGCTGACACTGATAAATGCTCCACACCCTCACATCAGCAGCTCATCAGGACAAAACACTGCATTCAGTCTCAATTCTGTCCTTTTCACCTTTCATCCTATTTAAGTGTAACAGGCCTTGTTCTGAAGGGTTACTGAATACAGGGGAGAAGCCCTCCTTACCCATTTAGAATAACATGCCACTGTGGAAGACTGTCCTGGCTTTGGGAGTTTGTAGCCCAGCAGTCAGCCAAGTTTAGTTCCAGTCTCATATCTTTAGGCTGAAGCAGTTCAACTTCAAAATACAATGCTTCTTTCAGGTATTTCGCCACAGGGTATTCTGATTCCTGGTAGGGCTCTGCATAAGATTTCTCTAGAAGAGAGTGTTGCTGTTAGAGTTTTCCTTTTTTCAGGGAAAGTATTCACAAGCTTTCTGCTTCACTCTTCTTTCCACCACTGTTGACTTTAGCACAGTAATACTAAAACCTAGGAGAGCGTATGAATGTAGAAAAATGGGGATAGGATGGCATTAAAATAAGACCAGGCAATGAAAGCAAAAATCTTAGCTCTGAGAACCCGAAAGTAAGGCGTTCCTCTTCCTACAAAATCCATTGGAGTAAGACACTCATTCAGAATTGTCTCTATAAAGGTACTGGGGGATAAAAACAAAACGTGAAAAATTCATTCATGACACTCCAGTCAGGGTGAAGGTTTGGTTTAGGCTTCAGTTATTCCTTTTTGTTAGTGTAGTTAACATTTTACAGCATGTAGTTTCTCTCTGCATAAGTTCAAGTTTGTTTTTTTTTTTTTTTTCTTTCAGGGCTAACTCTGCTTAGCAGCGCATTGGAGGTTGATTGGAGAGAGAAGCTTGTGTCACACGCACCACACAAAACTTTCAGCATGCCTAGGCCAAGCAGGAAAGCCACACATCAATAGTGGTAAATCTGATCTACAGATACTTGACTATTTATGTTGCACTCTAGAATGGATAACTTCTAGTAGAGGCCTTAAAGTAGGTTTCCACTTCATCCTTGGAGATACTTAAAAGTTATCTAGGCATGGTCCTAGGCAACCTGTTCTATATGGTCCTACTTGAGGAAAGTGGATGAACAAGATGACATTTAGAAATCCCTTCCAACATCAACAGTTCAGTGACTCTATGGAGTCTAATCATGTTACCTTTGAAAAGCTTCATTGAAAGAGCAAGAGAGCCAAACCCTGGCTTAATATTGGGTGGTGGGTGGTTCTTAGATTCATATTTGACATCAACAGCTTGCTTGATTGCATACCAGCATGCAAATCTCAGTCTGAGGGAAAAAGTTCACCATTAGTTTTTTCAGATACCAAAATACCTTGAACAATGTTTTTCTAGGGAGTAACACTTACTGGTATAGTGGTGTATCAGTGCCAGGTCTGAAATAGAGTACATCATTTTCATATTTCATAGTTGTGCTGTTGAACTAAAAGATATACATCATTGCAAACAGGATAGGTTAGAGCTTACTTTGGTTTTGACACAATATCCACACCCCTTCACTTAACTGGCAGACTACACTGAACAAAGTACACTTAGGAATGACCAGAAATCACTGGCCAGGAGCCCTGTGCCCACTGAACTAAACCAGATGATAATTAACAGCTATGCCATAGCCAGGAAGAAACAGTTTATTGGCTAGCAATACCTTCAATATGACAGAACGCCTCATGAAGGTAGTGCACTGGGCCTAAGAAAAAGAGATCAGCTGTTGATAGAATTGGTGTATAGCATGAGATGTAACACTCACATAAACAAGGTGCATTTGTGTTGACCTGAGTTTGAGTATCATCTGATCCCTTTATTATTTGGTGTGTTTTCTATTTATGCAGTGTGTAGACAACAGGAACAGGACCCACTCTAGTCCTGGGCCAGGTAGTCATTCGCAATAGTTAACCAGATACTGCAAGGCATCAGCGTCCCAACAGCATAAACTCACATTCAAGGCCATTACCAAATTCAGGTGTCAAACTGAAGGCTAGTTTCAGAAAGCACCTCAAAAAAAAAAGTTATTAACAAGTGCAAACTTCTGCTTTGCTGAATTTTGTATCCTTAGAAAAATATTGTAGATATACTACTTAAAAAGCTGTGGTGGTCTTTCAGCTTCTGTTCAAATCTGAACCTCTGTCAGTTCTAGTAATAATCGTGCCTTAATGCAGAATAAGCTTCATATGACTAAGCCTTCTACCTTTCTACTTGTTCCACAAGTGTTCACATTGAACTTGAAGGTTGCGGTCTTCTCTGTCACTAGACTGGGTGTGCACCGTCTGTCCCTTAAGACAAGCAGGCTAGTGTCCAGGTCTGCAACTCCTACCAGTTTTATCACAGTAATTACCACAGTGCCATTGGGCAGGCACTCTGAAAGAAAAAGTACAATTTTAATACAAATCAGGACTCAAACTCCTTTATTATGTAACCTAGAACAAAGAGGTTCTGCATGGATTCAATAGCAAGCTTTTTGGCATCTGACAAGAACTCAAGTTTTAAGTAAGACTGTCTTCAGTACCAGCACCTGATTTCCTGAAGCTAACTGCCAGGGGAGCAAAGCTGGTGATTTCACTTACATTTATCCTCCTAGGAACTCTCATCCTGACCCAGAAGGACTTTTCTAGCCAAGATCCTCAGCATATTCAATAGAGATGAGTAGCTTTCAGAATGATTAAATTACATGCTGATCCTCCCCTCACCCCACCAAAGAAAATGCAAACAACATTCAAGCCCAAACATCAACCATAAAACCTCTTTCAAAAATATTCCTAACTGTGGAGGTGTGAGGCAAGGTAGTTCCCCCGTCTCCTTTATCTCCACTCCTCTACTAGACAGGATGGTCACTCTGATCTCATTTGACTTGACTTGTAGTATATTACTTCGCAGGAAATCCAACAGGCAAATAGAGTATCAACAAGTATAAATTCCAGAAACATTTCAGACTGCATAGGCTTGTGCAACTTAATTATGCAACTCAAGAAGCATTAACAACTAGTCCCCAACATGTAATTACCTATTAGCTCTGAAGGGGAAAATATGCAGGAAAATGAGAAGTCCCTCCTATTGGCAGAGATGATTCCATCCTTCAAGGTTAAGTGGAGTGAAGCCTTTATTGCAGAGGTATTAAAAGCCTAGAGATGACAATCACAGGTTAACACAAGAGAATGAAGATACAGTGCTTAACTGCAGCATTAAAAAAACCAAGGGGGCAGGTTATCACAAGCTAAATGTAATGATGCTTGTTCAAAGTCAAATCAAAAGCTCACACAATGAGCTTTTCCAGTCATTTTGAAACAGTGCAATACAAAATCTTTTGCATGTGCAGTTACCATTATGGGTAGCTCAGCCTTATAATACACAATTTTTCTTTTCCCCCCATGTCCACTTCTAACATTACCCAAGGGAAATGAAAGTGTTCTTCCAAGGGCAAAAAACCAAACAAACAAAAAATACCACCCCAAAAACCCCAATCACCTTTGAAGCCTCTTGAAATTTTATTTCAGATTCAAAGGACATAGTGTAATATGTTCATATTTCACAGCTAGAGCATGCCTTTTAATTGCTACTTGCTGGCATCTTTACCTCATAGTTCACATGGGAAGAAAGAAAAGGGACAGAGATTGCCAAGTGTGTGCCATTGTCCCTCAGGCTGTAGTTGTACTTTTTCACAGTGTCTGGGGTCAGGTGCCAGTCTGAGATGAAAGGTTGCCAGTTTTGTTCCACATTTCCACGGGTAATAATGAGATGAAGGTTCCTCCCATCACAAAATCCTGTCGCGCTGGGCAGTACTGTAATACAGTCCAGAGTCAGCCAGCATGTTACATGCTGGTTTAGAACTAACAGTATCACTGGCTGAAGTTAGTCCAGTTAACAGCTAAGTTCACAGCCAAGCTGGTATTGTTTTGCCCAAGTTCCACTAGTTTACCTGCATCTTCAACAGCTGACACCGTTATGACTGGGACTGCAAAGGTCTCACTTGTTGGATGGATTATGAATGCAAGTGTGACATTCAGGATGTGTGCTCTCTTGTTTGCTCCCATGTACTAGGAAAATCATAGTTAGAAATGAAAATTACCAAGGTTACCTCCTGTATAGCATGATGTGCTCCAGTGTCTTAGTACCCACCTTTTTCTTAACACCTGTTGAATCAAATGGGACTTGTATTATGTAGGCTTTGCTTCCATTAGGATATCTGATCTCATCTGTTAAGTATCCATGCTGAACAGCTTCAGGTACAGAAACAATTGCCTCCTCAAGGGTTAAGTTCACAAGCTCCACATCTGGGAGGAATGTTCCCACTGTCACATTCATTAGCCTTGCAGTCAGATTTGAGTCTGAAAAGAAACACAATAACATTAAGCTCCTAACAATACCAAAATCTCCAGTAAATTCAATATTAGGCTACTTACTGTTGGTTATAGTAAGTTGTACTTGTTCAAATGGTGTTTCTATTTCTTTGATGATGGTATGTTTGGTTAGGCCTCCTTTGTCATCTTCCCACTGATGTTCTAAGAACATGTTGATGGTGTATTTTACCCCATGCTGTCCACTGCTCACAGAAGTCTAGAATTTCAAATCAACAGCCTTTAGCATAACATAGTTTAACATTGAAGTTGTATTGTAGCTTCTTCACTGTGAGGGCCATGTGGGTCTGGAACAGGTTTCCCAGATCAGTTGTGGATGCACCATCCCTGGAAGTTTAAGGCTCGGTTGAATGAGGCCTTGAGAAACCTGGTCTGGGAGAAGATTATCTTACTCATGGCCAGAGGGAGTGGGGATGTGGAACGAGATGATCTTTAAGGTCCCTTCCAAGCCAAATCATTCTATAATATCAAGGTTACCTAGAGTTATAGTACCAGATAATTCTCTCAGTTTAGGAATCATGAACTCTTAAGCTGTATCTTGCTGTATCCCTACAAGTTTAGATTCTCTCAGAATACCCAGAGTGCTTGCTGTGAAAAATTGTCCCTCATTCCCAAGTTTAAAGCAACAGGGAACTATTTCACCAGCAAAAGGACTCCTCCTGCACCTTCCTTTGAAGTTCATTTGTAACAACATTTGCCCAGGATTAAGGTCACTCCAAGCAACCAGTTTTGAATATACAGTGTCAGCACATCCCAGTACCACATGATCTTAAATGGTCTGTGTAAAGCAACTGCATGCTTTACAGTCCAGTTAGTATTGTCTCCAATGAGTAGGACATCAGAGCTAAGAGGTAAAAGCTTCATATTAACCTCAGGCTGGAGACAAATCAATAGTTCTGTTCAGGATTGTATCCATCTCTGCTTGTAATGAAAGAAGTTCTTCACAAAGCAGTGCTTACAAGAGCTATCTTTGGTCAGGTATTTTAACATTTTTAATATGGTTTTTCTTCCCTCTCACCCCAGTATGAGTCAGTATGAAGAATGATTCCTACTCATAATAAAAGCATAGGTCTAACAAGTCACTAACCTTGTAGTAGCCACCTTCTGCACCTATTGGTATCTTCATTGTAATTGTGTTTAAATCATTTACTAACACGTATTTCCTGGAAGCCATTTCTTTGGCAGAGAGTTTGCGTAGATCCACACCAGCTTCAACCAAGACATCCTTAAAACCAGTTGCTCCAGCAGAGAGTAGTTGAATATATTTTGGAACAGTCCAGATAATTGTTTTATTAGTGTAGTCCACACCATCTTAGAGACAAAATACAATAGCTGTTAGCTCATTAGTCTAGTTGTAATTTGGTCACTGTGCAGTTAAGCATTGGAGTAAGCTGTTGCTTTTCTCACCTACAGGGCATGCCACAGCAGTATCCACCATCAGGATCATCCATAGCTGTTTGTAAAATGTACTTGATCTCACTGCAAAAAAGGTAATTCCTTGATCCTGTAGGAAGAGATCTAGTTAGACCTACATAGCCTGGCATCTTGCTGGGGCAGAATGAGCATACCAACCTCAACCAACTGAATTTGTCCAGCAGTGTATGGTATTCGTAGTAGAACCCTGGTGTCTGTGGTGTTGAGTCCATAGCCTGCACTCCAAGCATCACTCACAAGCAGAGCCTTTTTTTCTTCTGGCTGATGAAAGACTATTTGCCATATTGAGGCTTCTCCAGCTTTTGCCTGCCCAGAGGAATTAATGAACAGTTTAGACATGTTCCAAATAACAGATTCACTGTTCTGAAACATTTATTACATTGAACTGCACAGTATTTCTGTTGCCTTATTTTAAGGACCACTAGTGGGATACTTCACTACCCACATACAGAAAACTATCTATTCTAAGTAGCACTATCTTTTACTAGGAAGAAAATCTGTAGTTGGCTGAGGGACTTTAAAGCTTTTTAGCCTACAGAAGACTGAGGGGATCTTACCAATCCCTGTAAAGATTTAAAGTGTGAGTATCAGGAAGATGGGGCCAGTCATTCTTCAGTGTTTCTCACTGACAGGATGAGAGGTAACAGACACAAGCTTGAACATAGTTCCATCGACACATGAGGAGGAAGTTCTTTACTTGGAGGGTGGTAGAGGACCAGACCAGCTGCCCAAAAAAGGTCGTGAAGTCACCATTTCTGTAGTCATTCAAAACCCATCTAGATGACATCTTGTGCAACCTGATTTATATGAACCTGCTTGGCAGAGGGGTTGGACTAGATGATCTTCAGAGGTCCTTTCCAACATCTATCACTCTGCAATTCTGTGATTTACCTCTGGAAAGGCAGAAGTCCAGTCTGCAAGTTCATCTTGAATGAATTCTTTCACAATCTGTGGAATCTCCCTCCTGACAGAAACCTGAAGGCAAAAAGCTTCTGTAAGAGGATTGTTTGTAGCACTCATTTCCTTATCATGAACACTCTTCAAGTCTTCTCCTATAGAGAGTTTTCCTTCTGACAAATACTAAATTACAGCAGAAGATGCCATCATGAGCAACGCACTATCTATATTCCTCCTGATTTCAGCTTCTTTTTATTTTCCATTTATGTCTCCTTTTCTACTTCTAGCTAAGGCCAAGAATTACTGCTTGACTCCCACAGTTTGTTGTTCCCCCCTCCCAGAGCAGTCTCTTTCCTCTCTTCTCTGCATTTCTCCCCAGCAAATTAAGTAGGAAGACTTCCTTCAAAAACTATACATTTCTGTTGTATCCCATAAGATGTGTAGAGACATTTACTGACTTAAATCCATTAGCTTAACCTTTTGAATACCCACAGCTTTATTGGTTATTAATGGTGGCAGGTAGGCTATATAAGCCCAATATTAATGCATCACTAAACTCAAGATGCATTCTGTGCATTCACTAGCAAACTGTTCATAGTGGGGCTTTCAAAATCTGTTTCCAATACACATTCCTAGCATCTAATCAGCTCCAAAGAGGGCATCCTCCAGTACTTATCTCCTTACATTAATTACCTTACCATAAATACTTCCAGTACTTACCTCCATGTAGTTACTTTCACATACTAACTCTCTTGGACTCCAAGGACCATAATAACAACTTGCACTTTTCAGATGGACTGTAGCATTTTTCATATTAGGAGTAGGAGATGCTTTGATTTGTATAGTTACTACGAAAACATCTTTCTGCATGAACAGAGTGAACATTTGCTGGTTAAAATGATTTCCCCTGGTTAGGCATAAACTACCCTTGTGAACTAAGTAAATCGCAAACCCACATGCCAGCCTCTGCACAGAAGAGCAATTCCGTACTGAAGTATTATTGCTTTCTACTTGATTAACTACATGAGTTACATGCATATAGGTGTGTAAGTACACAGAAACATAAATTATTGGGGAAGAACACTGGACAAAAAAGCTCCCCAAGATACAGCAAATCTTCTCTTTTTGTGACATAGCAGCAGTGACAACACAAGTAGCCAAAGGTTTTAAGCTTTTACCCTTACGTATCCTCTGACACTAAATATTAGAGCAGAATGCAATACAGCTGTCAGACGGAATTCCCTATTCTTAGCCAAAAATAAAACAGTTGCCATTTAAAAGCATATGTGGTATGCTTCTTCATGTGTTCATCTGTAGACCATTGAAATGTCAATACCATGGAGTATTCTCTGACCTCTGGATATGTTTGAGGAGAACAAAATAGTTTTCTGCTAATAGATTTTCTAGATGTGACCTCAGGTAACACCTGTCAATAGTTTTGTGACCTATTGCATAAAGGGCATATAAAACAGCATTACAGTCAAAATGTCTATAACAGACTTACCTCTAAGTGAGAATGACAGCTTAGTGCAGAAGCACGAAACTCAATGTTATTCCAATTGTTGTAAGTTACTGTATAGCCACATTGTGATGCCATGGCCTCATCCAGCTCCCAGGATATGCCAGACTGATCTATGGGTAATTAGTGAACAACTACATTAATGAGTGTAACTTGTTCTGCAAACTTCCTGCTTTACAACACCACTTGTTGGCTAAGCCCACAGAGAGGGCCCAACTCGCTCTTGTAAAAATTCATTCAGTATCTATATGCCACCACCAAGTGCCTTAACTGCAGGCAAAGAAGACTGGAAGCCACCAGTACAAAATCAGTAAAGTAGTGCCAGCTTCAACTTGTGAATTTTCCAAACAGTATGTGCTATTATTGGGGAATACTTTTACCAGGAGGATAATGTTGTTGAATTGCACATGGCAGTTTCTAGGCATGGAAGTACAACTTCAATCCAAAGACAGCAATATCAAGTGAAGTCATGGCTAAGTTATCACAAAACAAGTCTAAAGGACTTCATGCACAAATAAAGGAAGCATTTGACTGTAGCTACAGGGAGGTCCAATCTATTAAGATCTAGGATTTTAGAATAATCCAGGGAATGCTAACACAGGAGGGCTTCAGAGAATTTTAAGCATTTCACCACGTATAATTCCATCTCCAAGTTTTCCCTAGATCAACTTACCAACAACAGAAAAAGATAAGTATTTATCTCCAAAGTATTCTGTACTCAGTGTTATACGCAAAATGTTCCCCAAGCACTCTGAATTCATGGGTCCTGTGTTGAACATATTGAAAGGCTAGTAAGAAGGGGATTAAGAGTAACATACAAACAGAAATCTGTAACTTCCAAGATTGCTTCTAAACCATTTATAAACTCAGTGTAGTGACAAGTCATATTACAGCATCTCTGGTCAGGAGGTGTTACAATTTTTTACCTTATTATTTATTTTTAAATTAGGTAATGTTTCCAGGAGAGAAGTCAGTCCTAAAATTAATATTTCAGTAATGACTGTATCTTATAATCTGACAATACTACCTGGAAACAGGATTTTGGAACAGGTTCAAAAGATTACTGAATTGGCTACCTAACTCTGAACACCTTAAATAGAATAAAACAGAACAAGATAGTCCTTGCACCCTCCTGAAAAGAAAAAAAGCAATCCCTAAATCAAAGAAATGCAACCAACCTAACCTCACAGGCGAACCACAAAACCTAGTCTCCATGCACATATATTCACTAAAGAAGCCACAAGTTGTTTGAGGAACAGCAACATCAGCTACCCATCAGCCTACCCTCTTAATCTGCTCAATCATCAGTCCCAGCAGCCAATTGTCTCGTGCTGTGAAATGAACACACAGGAGGCAAAGAGGATGGCTTGGGGATCTCAAATCCCAAGATATCATCACAGCATAAACCAAGCTATGGCTGCTAAGCCTCTTTAAGGCAAGTAGGAGGTTCCATATGCAGGACCATAGAAGACATTCTGTTTAGCATACATTTCTAAAAAATTGGGATTTGTTGCTTCAAACAGAAGTTTCTATGGCATAGTGAGCTAACGTCAACTATACCTTTTATAGTAGTGGTACACTTCAAGTACTGAGAGGATTTTTCTTCCTAGGGAGTTCAGCGCTACAGCCTTAAATTAACAAGGCATACAACTCCCACCTCAGAGATGGTCATACTAGGGAACATCATATAGATGCTGTTGAACGTGACCTTGTTGGGCCCATATTCCAAGCTACAAACCATGCAGAAACCATGTAATTGCTTCAAGAGGGATAAAAGCTCTTCCAGTATCTTTTAACTGTGATCTGTGCTAAATGATAATATGCATATATAGCACCTACAGTGAGTAGAGCAGACCTAGAAACAGGTCTGTGCATGTGCTGTTCTGTCACCTGCTCTGTTTTTTAATGACTTTAAAGCAGACAGCAATTTTGGTTAAGAAAACCATTTCTTCTCAGGCAAAGTATAGTATTTAAAGGACCATTGCATGATCAATAACAATAACTATGCTCAAGAGAAAGAGAGCAACAATAAAGTCCTTACTAATTAATCAGTGCTTGTTACCTGAGTGAGGGGGAGAAAATATTGCTTAACATGATGGCATATAAACCTAAAGAGTTTCCATGAGTACTAGCACTGTGAACAGCCACCTGCATGTTGGGAGTTTCTCAGAGAAAATTGCAACTATGGCTGCCACAAGAGCTTCAGATTCTTCTGAAATAGATACACAAACACAGATGCTACCTATGAAAAGGCTTGGAAAATATTATCTGAAAGCTGTTCACAGCAGCATTACCTGGTCTCTCTTGGGTCCATATTTCTAAGATCAATATTCCTATGAGTAACAGCCTGCAAGAGAAGACAGGGATTAGCAGAAGCTTCATCTGTGATACTAGCTTGCTAAAAAATGTCTGTGCTCATAAAGTTCTGGCCTGGATATTAAACTAGTCTTGAGTTTATAGCCTCAGGTTCAGAGTTGAAAGTTACAACATGGGATTTCCTTTAATTACTACTAAGAAAGGTAGGGAAGGTATACCAGAAAAGTTAAAATACTTAATGCCTGAAGTAAAATCATTTATGCTTAGCAGCCACAAAGCTCTCACCTCTGCACCAGACTCTGCTCCATGGTGCATTTGTTCAGCACCTGTTGTACTTTTTCCCTTTATAATCACACACAAACAAAAAGTCTCCTTCCCAGTTTTGCATACAAATCAGAGTACTTCTGTCTTCTCAGAGTCTTGGGCTGAATAGAAAGACTGCCACCTTTATACCGATGAAACTAATTTTCAGCTGTTTACTCTCCTATGAACCTGTAATTTATGTCACCTGTTCATTGGCTTTACTGATTAAATCTGCTCCAAATTAGGTTGGAAAAAACCTCTAAGATCATCGAGTCCGACTATTATCTAACTCTAGCAAGTCTGGTGAGCTAAGTAATATTGGGTTAACGGCTGAACTTGACGATATTAAGGGTTTCTTCCAACCAAAACGATTACATGATTCTATGGTTTGCACGCGTGAAGGGTGCCGGAGCAGACCTGGAGGATGCATTTGTCATTAACACTGATGTCCTCGAGAGGGAGCCTGAGATTCTCCTACCGGGCGGCTCAGCCCGGGTCCTCCCCGGAGCTCGGCCTGGGCCGTCACATTTATTCTGAGCTTGTTCCTAAACCTAACAAAGATTACACAGGGTGTTTTTAGACAGACATATATACTTATGCTGCTTGCCACGGCTAACCTTACGACACTACTCAGACACCTTCAAGGGTATATAAAAAAACCCTGAATGCAGGGAAAAATGTAAAAAGCACAACTTTGACCTGCTCGCTCCAAGATGCTTCATTTTACCCCAGAAAGAAGTGCTATCCCCAAGTGGTTTGTGCTGCTGTTGTTTTCTTCTGAAATTTCCTATCTGATAATTCTCTTAACTTTGCAGGGAGTTTTCCTGAGAAGAACTACCCACAAAGGGCACTATAAAAATAATGTATTATAATGGTACATAAAACCATGATCAGGCAGTCAGGATTAAATAGTGGATAGCACATTGTGGCTTTATTTCACTGTGCAGTACGTTTTTACAACGTTGCAAAAAGATTATTGCACTTTTCCAAAATTTAGTTTTAGGTACCATGAAGGAAAAGGTTTTGAGATTTCCTCTAGCTTGCATCACCTTCACTTGACATTTAAAGCAGATCTACACTGTCGACAAGCAGTTACATGGTTGTGACATTACAACATCAAAGTTGCTCATGTTTTTCTACCCCAAACTGATTCTAGCCAAGTTTGCATTAATCCTTCAACCTGCCATACTCAGCATATGAAGGCAGAGGTTACAGGGCAAAGTAGCACCCTGGACATGTCTTATTCCCTTCTTGTAGTTTAAATAGTATCATGATAACTAACAACAATAGAACAGAATGGGAGGTGAACTGCAGTAATCCTGTTACAAATCAGACTTACCACAGTGGTACTGAAAGCATTCCCCATCTAACTCATGCAGACACTATTTCCTCTGATTTCTGTGCTGCCTCCCTCCCCCAAGTCAAGTGCAGATTAATTCCTAGACCCTTCAATGTTTCTAGGCTGTTGTGGAGGTTTGGGTGTTTGGTGGGTTTTGTTCTTGTTTTGTTGCTCTGGTTTCTTTTAGTATGCAGTACATGTTTCCTTGAATCATAATTATGATTCTGGGTGATAAAATAACACAGACAAATCAGAGATTATTTATATCCAGTCAAACTTAAATTATAGCTGACTTAACTAAAAGGCAAGGAGAAGTCTTGTCTGTCACAATTTTAATTTGTAAAGCATATTGAAATCTAAATGGCTTTACCCAAATTCTATGGCTAAAATGTCCAAGATGACAAAGTTTTTCTTCTGCTTTTCCAGTCAGTGTCAGGGCAAGAAGAGGAAGAAATTATGTAGTATTATGCATACTTTCAGAGCTAACAGCTATGCAGAACCATGTACTGGTATCAGCATATCCTAATGTTAGCAGCCTTTCAGCTGATGACTGATGCTTTTCCCACAGCAAGCAGTGACTGGGCAGTAAGGTCAGTTCATGTAGTGTGTTGACCCTTGGATGAAGGAAAAAGGGAGGTCTGTACAATGTAGCGTGGTGATCTGTTAAATGTACCTTGAAAGCTATTTTGACTACAGGCAAAACTGCTCAACAAATTAAAGTCAAATTATAGTTCCTCTAGGATTAGGTAATAGATAATTCTGTGATGATGGGAATAATAAACCCTAGAGAGATATTTTGCAGTCTTACCCATACAAAGTGACCCTTGTAAAATGTCCACTGGGAAATGTATTACTTGTTACCAATGTAAATGTATTACTCGTTACTTACCTTCACCAGGGTGCAGTGCAGAATAATAGCTATTCAATCAATTACTCTGTCTCTGTTTCTGACAGTGTGTAGCCAAATTCAAATATTTTCCATGTAAAAAATAAATGGTGACAATAAAAACACACAGTTAATTTCTAAGTGATATCTCCAAGAGTAGACACATTAGATAGAATGAGGCCATTAACTAAAACTCAGAAACTTAGGCTGGGCTGTCTCTATTGCAAGATATGCCTCCTCTGGGGATACAAATGATTTCCTAAATCATTACTGACTTGATTTTCTGTTAGGCTCAATTCTGCTACAGGAGTACAGTAGAGATAAGGTCCCCAGAGAATCAGGAAACTATGCATCTCACAGCTATGGATGGTTTTCTGTGGGCTCCTTCATATGTGAGATATGATGTTGTCAGCTGACAATTCACAGATTATATCAGGGAATCAGTACATTTAAAATGGCAAATGTTCTGAGCTAAAGCTTCATAAGACATACTGTGAGTTCTTTCTTCTCTGAATAGGGTACAACAGGACATTTAAAACAAGCCTCCCTTTAAGTGCTGGTCATGACCACACCATCTTGTGAAGCATACTGTATTTTGCACACAGAGATAGATGAAGCCGTGCCTCCACCCCACCTTCCCCCCACTTGTGCTTTCTGAGTGTCACCTCCTTCAATGTGATGGTGCAAGAGCGGTGGATGCCCTTCCCTGAACCAAGACCATAACCTATGGAATGATGTATGAGATTTCCTATAACTGAGTATACCATTCTCGAATTTTGTCTGCACCAATAAAACTGAGGCAAATTAAGCAAAGTTACACCAGGAAGTAATTTGGCCCTTGAAGTCCAGCAAGGATTTAAGAATAGGATTTTATGTGCAGCAGAAAGCAGTTTGTGGAAAAGTCTGGAACCAAATGCAAAGCAATTTAGATTACTGTGATAGCACAAAAGCGCTTTGTGTCGACAATCTAAGACATCTGCCCATGGTCCAGACATCTGTGTGCAATGAATGCCATTTTTGAGCTAGCTCTTTCTTTATCATTCAGTGATGTCCATTAATAATTGCTGCTCCTGCACAACCCTGTCTTTGTCTATAAGTAGTTATATGTGGTTACTTGACAACTGTAATAAACAAGGAAAGAATTACTTGTTCTTAAATTGAAAATACAATCTGTGATCTAGTTCTATTTCAACTATAGACAAACATATTTTCCTCTTCCCTCCCATTTTCTCTCTTTGTCTCTATTTAAAGATACTATTGCACTTTTATATCCATCAAAGTAATGGACAAATAAACTAGCTTCTGTCTTGCAGATGGGTCACACAGATGTAATCCTTTTGTATTTTTAGCTCATCTTCAGTTCCAGTCCTCCTGAGATGCTGAAGAACATGAAATACTCAGGTCCATACTCAGAAGCCAGAACTATTCTCTTCAGATTTATTTCCTTTGGTCAGTTCCCGTACATCTCTGGATTTGTAATCACTATTTCACTGATTTGGAATCTTCTCTTTCCTCTATTTACATAATGCCTTTGAGACCTTGCAACATCATTTACTTATCTAGTAAGTTATTCTTTGGTCCTGTAAGAAGGAAGGAAATTTTCTTAGGTGCAAGACCATATACCAGTACTGATTAGACTTTGTAGAGATGGCGATGGCAGATGAAAATGTGTGTAATCAACAGTGAATTAACAAATTTCTTCATGTGTTCAAGGAATTCCATGTCTTATTAGCTGTCAAAAACAAGCAATATAGAACCCAGAGAAAAATAACCTTTCCAGAGTATCTTTATAAAAATTAACTTGCAAGTCTAACTGCAATTAGTTCAAATACAGTTGATGCTTTTTTATAGAAGTCTGTAATATTTAATGCTGCTGTCTTAAACAATAATCTGATCCTCTCTGATTTCAGTGAACTTTGGATTAAGCTTTCAAAGTTTGGAGGGTGAGATTGTCTGTGTACTCATCACAGAAGAAACAGTGAAAAACTTTTTATTTATTGATTGATTTATTTTGAAATTTGGAAGTCTACTCATTTACATCAATGTTTATCTGCATTGATTTGCAGATAGAGCTCCATATTGCCTATGAGGAACAAGATAAATTCAAATTCAGATGATATGTCTTCTCTCCCTGGAACTGGCAGCCATTCAGTATTGTTAAAGTCCTCACAGCACTTTTCATAATGGTTAGAGAACAACTTGGTCTTTTTGCCAAATTTCCTTCAGTAGAAACAGATTCTAATGATTAGAAGCCAAATGATGACTGACCTTTATACAGGGCCACAAAATATATTAATAAGGTCTAGAAATATTCCCATCTTGTACAATGGATTGTGTAAGGAACCAGTCAATTTCTTGTATATGGAGACTACCCTATGAATAACACCAGAGAGGTAAAATGGACTTAATCTCCACTTTGACTCCACAACAGTCTGTGGAAGACTATGCTAAGGAAAAACCATGTTGGCTCTTCCAAACTCTCCTTCCTTTTTTCACCTTTTTCATCTTGAGTAATGAGACAAAACATGAATCATTGCACTGAATAAATATGTTATGCTGAGACTGGGGCAATTCACTTCATCTTTTCTATATCATCATTATGTGATCATTAGCCACCAGCATCTACATCCATTAATAATGTTTCACAGTACTGTTAGGAAAGATTAAACAAAACAAAAAAAAGTTTGTGAACTCTTCATACATTACAAAATGTATATATAAAAAATGCCATATAACAATGGAAGATAATTTGTGGTAAACGGTAGCAGCATTATTTCAAATAATAAATCTAAATTTACGCTACCTTTGGGTAACCACAGGGAAAATTGTCCCTAGATTAAATACTTTTCAAAAAAGAGTGGCCTGTGGTGGTGAATGGTGCCACATCCAGCTGGCAGCCAGTCACTAGTGGTGTGCCCCAGGGATCAGTGCTGGGCCCCATGCTGTTTAGTATCTTCCTTAATGATCTGGATGAGGGGATTGAGTCAGCCATCAGTAAATTTGTGGATGACACCAAGCTGAGGGCAGGTGTTGATCTGTTAGAGGGTAGAAGGGCTCTCCAGAGGGAACTTGACAGGCTGGACAGATGGGCAGAGTCCAACATGATGTCATTTAACAAATCCAAGTGCCGGGTGCTGCACTTTGGCCACAACAACCCCATGCAGAGCTACAGCCTGGGGTTGGGATGGCTGGAGAGCTGCCAAACAGAAAGGGACCTGGGGGTACTGATTGACAGCCAGCTAAACATGAGCCAGCAGTGTGCCCAGGTGGCCAAGAAGGCCAATGACATCCTGGCCTGCATCAAGAATAGTGTAGCCAGCAGGAGCAGGGAAGTCATTGTGCCCCTGTACTCAGCACTGGTGAGGTCACACCTTGAGGACTGTGTCTAATTTTGGGGCCCTTAGTTTAAGAAGGACATTGAGACTCTTGAATGTGTTCAGAGAAGGGCAACTAGGCTGGTGAGAGGCCTCGAGCACAAGCCCTATGAGGAGAGGCTGAGGGAGCTGGGATTGTTTAGCCTGGAGAAGAAGAGGCTCAGGGAAGATCTTATTGCTGTCTACAACTACTTGAAGGGTGGTTGTAGCCAGGAGGGCGTTGGTCTCTTCTCCCAGGCAACCAGCACCAGAACAAGAGGACAGTCTCAAACTGAACCAGGGGAAGTTTAGGCTCAAGGTGAGGACAAAGTTCTTCACAGAGAGAGTTGTTAGGCATTAAAATGGGCTACCCAGAGAGATGGTGGAGTCAATGTCCCTGGAGGTGTTCAAGAGGGGACTGGACATGGCACTTGGTACCATGGTTTAGTAGTCATGAGGTTTGGATGACAGGTTGTACTTGATGATCTTTGAGGTCCTTTCCAACCTTATTGATTCTATGATTCTAAGGAGACACTGCTCACATCTTTCCTGCATTTCATGGACTCCTATTGATTCTACAGTAAATGTCATTGAGCATTCATCACTTCCAGTTAAAAAAAAAACAAACAAACAAAAAAGGTGTTATGTCCCGGTAATAAGTTTGACATTTGCCATACATCCAAATACAGATAATGAGCACAAATAATGAAATACTTAGCAAAAGAAAAAGTTCAGAAGAAATGAACTGCAGTTTGGAAAGAAGAAAATTTGAGAAGAAATTCAGTCTAGCAGAATCTAGGGGCTTTGCTTCAGCTTGCTTTGATGTTAGGCTAATATTTCTTGAGGTTCTGTGGTATCATTTAGAGATTATAGACCAAACATCTTCATGGTTGAACTCAATTTTAAAAAACTGAGTTCAACCAAACAAAATGGTTCTGTGATCTTACTGCTCTCAATAGCAGGCCAAATGCCCCTGACAGACTTCCCCATATGCAGTGTACTCTGCTGTCTCAATGGTTAAGTCTGTCCCATGTCCTGGAAGATGTCACATGGCAATAGACTTCAGACTATGGACAAGAGTAGGAGATATTCAACAACTGAACCATCAGTTACCATGGTAGCTGATGACAGTATGCAAATAATAATTACTTCAAAATTAATAGTGTGACAGTAAGTAATAGCAAATTTTAATACAGATACTGATGTCATCTTGCCAAAAAGGAATTACTGCATAGGAGTTACAACCACTTTGAAGGAGTCATGGTGCTCCTGAAATACAAGAATGGATGAGTGGTGTAGAAGTTACTTTTACCCAGCACTGATCAGAACAGCTATGAGACATTCAGGCATAACAGCATACCCTCTTTGAACCCCATTTTGATTTGGTCTTCACTTAGATGTTAAGTTTTGCTTCTTAAATTCACTTTGCAGACAGATTCTGAAATCACTAATATTTCAGAATTTATTCCAATGAAAAAAATTATGAGTTGACACTCACTAATTTCACTTGAAAGCTCAGTATTTTCTATTGAAAATGCCAACAATTCTTTTGCCTCCATTTCAAAAGAAGCAGCAGAAAGTGTTTCTTAAAAAAAAAAAACAAATCAAACCCACAATTTATCAAAACAACTGAGTATCTGATTATGGTCTTACTCTTATCAAGGGAAACTAGGAATAGTTCTTTTGAAATCAGTGAAGATTAGTCAGGACAAGACTGGTGCCTTGTCTAGTTGTGATCTAGTTTTGAACAGGTTCTGGCAGTAATTTCATTATTGAGGTTGCAGGAGGGATGTAAAATTAGAGGTTCCTGAAGATTTCAGGAGTGTTTTGAGTACAGTTTTGTAAAAACACTTGTTTATTATCTTATTTGGCTCCTTTCAGAATAGGCTCCAATGAGACTATGCATTGCCCACAGTGACAGAGTTGCCTTAACATTTCCCCTGCTTGCCTCCCATGATCTGGTAGGCTTTTCTGTCTTCATGAGGTGAATTGCTGCTGCCATAGGGAGGCATCATTTTGACTATTTATAAGGCTATACTGTGGTCAGAATTGGCTGACTGCACTACCATTAGAAGAAAACACATACTTTAGCAGTTCTCCTGAATCGGTGTGAGCAAAATGCATGCAAGGAAAAAGATACAGGTTGTTGTGGTGTTGGGGTGGGACCATGCATAGAAAAGGTGTACTGCTACCGATAACAGATTGTCAAACAATATATTTTCAGCACAGTAGATGTTTTGACTACTTCTGCCAGTTATTGCAGAGACAGGCAGGACCTAGCAGCCTTGAATAGAAGGGAGCATAACTTGAACTTGGACGACATGGCTGTAGTCAAAATGCCCAATTGAGGCATCTGTAAAATGTGATTGTATCATGTCATGTGACTATTAGAGAAGCTTCCCGACAACGGTGATGTAATTGATTCATATCCTTGCTTGTTTATAAAACTACTACTCTGAACTTGCAGGTCCAGTTGTAAGCCTGAGACTGTGATATTGCCCAGCAAGAGCAAGCCTGACTCTAAGAGGAGAAAAATAGGGGGAAGAGCTGGAGAGTTGTGGCTTGACTTTTTCATGGTTTTATTCTTCAGTCTTGCTTCTAATACCTATGTAATCTAGAAGAACATATTTATGTGTTGTTTAGGATGTGGCAATTACACCATGATTTTATGTAAGTCAATGGGTGTCCCTTTCAACATTATTTTTAAATTAAAGAGCAGTACTTCAATATCAGTATAAGAGTAAACAATGTCAGCCTGATGATTTTGCATATTAGTCTGCTTGATGTCCCAGGACTACTTATAGACCTGTGTAGCAAGTGAATCCTGTATGTTTGCAAAACAGTTTGCTTTAAGCTTCTTTGCAGTCTCTTTACAGCACAGCGATGCTGATGTTAATTTTCTTTTGAGAAAGCACTATGTGCTTTGAATGTCTTCAGCTCCTTAAAGCAATGTCTGTTGATTTTTCCTCTTGCAAAGCACTAAGCACTGGCTGTTGTTCAAGATAGTATTAATAAAATAGCAGATTCTGCTGCAACTATTTTAACTCAGGTATCTTGAAAAAATCCAAGTGTTATAAGGATCCAAAAAAAGGTCATACACCTGTGGGGATTCAAAAGTTCATATTCTGACACTGGGATAGAACACTCAGAATTAATCCAGATAAATATTTTACTGAGTTCTGTTCTATTTAAGCATTTGTACAAGGGTGTGCTACAATGTCACAAAACCTGAGATTGTTGTGGGATTCATATATCTTCCCATTAAGCAATCAGGTTGCTCTATAGCTGATTTATAATTGGCCCACCTGTTTTTACTTCAGTTAGCCCAGTCTCATCGGATGTATTGCTTTCATTTATGTTAATTTAGTGTTTCCACATTCAAAATGGGCATATAAATAGAAGTTTGTTGCTGAAGGAAGCAGTTCTTAAAGCACCTGATCCTAATCAATGTAAGAAAATAGATATAGCAGTAAAAAAGCTTTTGATCAGGGTAGCTATTCACAGCTTCCTTTGTGTGAATGTTAAATGCTGTTACTTTGGAGGTTTTCCACATATGTTTGCAGTGATATACTTAAAAAATGCCAGGACTCGGAAGAAGTTTCGAGTCCATAAATCCATGTACTTATTACCTCATTATTGCAGGCAATTCTCTATACAGTCACTTTCATCAGCTGATTGAAATCCACTCCATAAACAATGAATTTTTTTTTTTGCCCTATCCTCCCCCTCACCCCCAACTTCAAGTCTCTAATGAAAGAATATTCCAGATCTTTATTTTCTTGACATTTGGAAATGTTCCAATTTTTATCCCGGTTGTCTTCTTGAGCAGTTTATATTGATTTATTCTTATACCAGTACCACTGTTGAGCCTAAATTACTCTTATTCACCTCCTGGTTTTAGTTCTCATTTTCAAAAGGACAGCTCATACTCACCGTTACTCTTCATTTTGTGGACTGAAGCATCCTAGCCTTTCTCATCCTATCTTACACTTGAGTCTCCTTTCTTTTGAACAGCCTAGTAGCATCTTTTTCTGTGTTATGGATGATCAGAATACAGATGAGTTTTCACCAGCACTATATATAATATGAATGTTTCTCTATCTCTGCTGAAAATATCTTGGGTTTTTTATGGTCATGCTCTGTTGATGGCTCATAGCCATGCTGTGACCAATTACCTTAATGATATCTTTCTCTATTCTTTCTAGTCAAAACTCTGAGCAGATGGATTCAGTAAAAGGCATATCTCCTTGCTGCATTTGGACTCCTGGATGTGAAATGGCTCCTACCTTTAAGCAGCACAAAACTGCATTATGTTATATGCCCTGTTAATAAGGCTATATGAACAGCCTATTTCTAGAAAGGACACAGAAGCCCCAGAGAAGAGGTACATGTAATGTGAAAAGTAATCCAGTAACATGCACTCTTTGCTAGTGCAGCCTGTGCCATAGTTAATCATTCTTTGCTGGACATTAGACCTGATATGAGTTCTAAGCTGAGGTTTCAAAGATGGAATGTTCCAGGTTCAGGGAGATTTTTGAAGAGACTATAGAGCACATACAACAGAATATACTGCTACTTGATGGAAATATGATAGCGGCCAGAGAAGTCTTTGGCAAAGCAGGGCTCTACAGATGATTGCAAAACTAGGTGAAATACCTCATTTAGTCTGCTTTCTCCACTCAACCTCTACATTTTTAGTTTATAGATGTAGTGATGAGGATGGTTAATATTTCTTTTGAGAACAGAGCATCAAGAATAAACATCAATGTTTATTCTTGGTTTTGTCACTGAGAACTTCAGTGTCTCATCTGCAATGGGCTGTGCGGTAATTTTGTTGGTGTTGCCATTTTGTTAAGTTCTTCTTCCATAACCGCTAAATCACAAAATGAAAAATCATGTAAATATCTCTTGTCTTAAACAGAAAGATATTTCAGTGAGTACAAACTTGGACATAGAAGATTTCACCTCAACATGAGGAGAAACTTCTTTACAGTGAGGGTGATGGAGCACTGGAACCGGCTGCACAGAGAGTGTGTGGAGTGGAGTCTCCTATGTCTGGACACATTCAAAACCCACCTGGATGCATTCCTATGTGGACTACCCTAGGTGATCCTACTTTGGCAGGGGGGTTGGACTTGATGATCTCTGGGGGTCCCTTCCAAACTCTAATGTTCTGCGTTATTTCTTTGTTCTTTAATCACATAGAATGTAATTCACTTTATAATACTTTCAATATTTTGACTTTAGATTTTTGGCCTATGTCATTAAGCTAAAGCTTTCCAGGAGAAATATGAGCACCTCAAAAAAAACAAACAAACGAAAAAACCAAACCCAAAACAAAAAACCCACAACCAAAACAAAACCCCAAACCCCAAACCACAACAACAAAAAACCACAAACCCAAACTAAAACAACAAAACCACAACAGTTCTTTTACCAAGTATGTGTCTAAAATACTTGGAAAAAATCACTTGTCACTAATAGAGGAAGGATCTAAGTGAGTATCACAGACTGAAGACCTAGCCTTGGAAGGCATAACAATGAGTGAATGTCACATAATTTTACGAAGATGCAGTATTTCTGGAGCTGAAAGACTTCTGTATTGACCCTCTTTGGACCTTATATAGTAATTGTATCAATGGTTCAGAATAGAAACTTATGAAACATTGACAAAGTTCTTATTTTTTAGTGGTCTTCCCCACTCCCCCCAAAAAGTGTGTAAACACAGGATGGTAACGAAGAAGGAGTATTCCCCTCATGCTCTCCAAAGATTCTGTTTGGCTAATCCAGATCCACAAGAATGCTGCAACGTCTTTCATTATTCATGAGAAGAGCAAGGTGGAATGCTTTCAGATGTAAATACTCTTACATCTCAATAATTAGTTTTATATGCCTGTATAGCAATATTGATTCCTGGCTCATTTTTCTCGTAAGTATTGAAGGAAATATTTGCAATTCTAGCTTTCAACCACATAGCTGGTGACTGATGTCGTCAGAGAAATGGACAAGTCAAGGACTTCTGCACTGAACAGAAATTCAAAGTAAAAACAAATCCCCAAAAGGAAAAAAAAAGAAACTAGAAGTATTGTCATTTCGAAGAGAACTAGCAAATAAAAAGGTTTAAAAGTTAAGCTTTAAAAACTGAAACACTGCTATAGCTTTAAATTTTCTCTATTTATTTTAGTTTATCTTGCCCTTCAAATTCTGATTTTCAGTTCCTTCTATAGTCCTACTTCTTACCTAATCTTCAGGATATCTTCCTGTATACTTGATTGTATCACATCTACCCAAATGAAGTTTTGTGTCTGGACAGTAACGCTGAATAATAATAAAGCTGAAAACCAAAAAGAAAGATGGCAAAAATAGAAATATAAAGAGAAAGAAGACTAGAGAAAGAAGACCCCCACCTTCTACTTCATTTTCCTAAGCAACCCCCCTGCAAACTTATAGGAGAAATAAAATGATTGCATGTGATCCTTCTTCACTATTCTTTACAGCTATCATTTTCCCACTGAAACACCTTGTCTTTTACCTCAGTAAGTATACTTTCCAAATATATTTAAAAGGTGTATCATGGTAAAGCCTAGTGTATTCATTGTAAGCAAGAATTCAACTGTGACAAGCAAGACAGATTATAAATCCAGTGTGTAATTACTGTATTAGCAGCCTGTGTAATGATAGTTGCTGCATTCAGCATTTTCACAAGCTGTGATTTCTATATTGTGCTTCCAAAGCCCTACTTTAGACCTACTCTGCTACAAGTCAAACTCTAATTGCAGACTACTTTGAGTTATGAAACATCTCATTGAACAGTGACTCAGTAACTTGTAGTCCATCATCTTCTGTTAAACAAGACTCTGTATTAGTATGTTTTCAGAATTAATGCAAAACATACTATCCAGAAATTGGATGTGCCTGATGCACATGTATATTGACCTATCTTCCTAAGAAACACCTTGACAATCAGAGAGTGCCTGGCACTGACAAATTTGTTTCCTTTTGTTTGATTGAAGTTCTGATATTGCTCACATACTCCCAAAAACATTTACAGATGCTTTTAAATTCAAATGTTAGCAGTATTCTCCACTGAGTACTCATACTTTACTACCAAGCTCAGCACTAGAAGTCAGTAAAATATTTTGAGCTGTAAGACCTGTTCCTAGTTCTGTAGAGGCTGTAATGTTTCCTCAAGTTTCCAGATCATGGTGCCTCACAAACCCATTCAAACTCTTTAGCTCTCTCTTGATAATACCTTGTTACCATTAGAAATATGCTATTTAGTGAATTAAAGGTGTAGTGTTGCATTATATGAAGTTATTTTCTCAGGCTAATTAAGTAGGGACCCCCTATCATTTACAAAGAAAAGCTTTTCTTCCTGACCTAAATAATAAAAGTTCTAAATTCCAACCAATTTTCTTAAATCAAAATTGCATAGCCAGTCCCAAGATGTGGAACACAAAAACAAGTACAGGAATGCCTTGTTTCCAATCTACCCTCACCTGTGCCAGTGTGGAAATCTTCATAATATTACAACAGAACTGAGACTCTACAGATGCAGTGCAAACCTGGTGTAAAACTCAAGTAAATGAAACAATTTGCATCTATACAGAGTGCAAATGAGACCCAGAATTCTGCACTCAAAACCATGTCAGTCAATGGGAGAGTGAAAAGTTGTGGTTCATATGGGTTGTTGTTTAGCAAGCGACAACTCCCTGTGCTCACTGGTGTAGTGGCTGTGAATGTACATCAGCAAGTTCTGAAGAGACTGGAAGTGATGTTGCAGTCCCTGTCCCATGTGTACTCCTGGGGTTTGTAGTGGGATTACAGCACAAAGAGCAGATCAGATTCAGTTCTTGCTGACAGAAGAATTGCTATTCTAATTGCTTTTGGTTTGTTGTTGTTGGGTTGTTTTGGTTTGGGTTGGTGGTTGGTTTTGGTTTTTTTTTTCCCTCCCCAAGAAAGTACCTTAGGCAGAGTTACTCCCACTTTATCCCACAGCTGTGCAGTTTAAATTATGAGCACTTGTGGAGGAAGAACATTGAGTCCATTTGCCTTTAACAGAGTCCCCTGGTGTAACTGCTGACAGAATTTGGTTGAATGAAGGCAATTCAGGGAAGGAAACAAACAGAGGGGGAAATGGCCAGCCCCTAGGGATGGCAGCATTACACAAACACAACAAACACACACAACAGTGCTCAGAGCATTGTTATTTCCAGTTTAGATTAGCCAGTGGCAGCTTGACTTTGGAGAGGTTCACTGCATACTTTAGAGAGCCATAAAATGGATGTAAGCCATTTTATTAGGGGGTCACAATCCCTTCGGACATAGCCATATGTCCAATAGTGCAAACTTTTCACTCTATTCACTCGACTGGTGAAAATCTTCTCACCCTAAGAAGGATTTAAAGCAACAGTTTTGTCATAAGCAAATTTATTACCAGCAACTTTGAAGGAGTTAATATTTGTAAAAACTAGTCTGAACACTTTGTAATGATTCATTCCAGAATACAAATATTTTTGGCTGACCTTTGGTTGGAGTACAAGATACTGTGAGCCAGCCCTGTATATGCCACTTTCCCTAACAGTTTTCATCTCACAATCACTTTAATCTGGTGAGCAGGAGTTAACACCATTTTGCAATATTATAAAACACTGCAGTGTAATGAAGATGATGGTGTCAGAGACTAGATTTCCCTTGGTCTCTTTCCCCACTGCCAGCAGCTAAGCTTATGCCCACCATAAACAGCTGCCAGTAAGTTTTTCTGCATCAGGAAGCCAGAAATGATCTCTCTTTTTCCAGATGAGCAAGTCAAGCAAATTTCAAGGCACGTTTTCAAATAAAGACGCAAAAAACCTGCCAAAAACTTCAAGTCAGCCCTCTGTGTAAAAGCATGATCACAGCTTTGTGAAGCTGCTGTGTTTTAGTGGAAGCAAATGAAAAACTGCTTTGCAAGGGAAGATGCTCCTTCAGACAGCTCAGTGCTCAGATGCTGCTTATATGAAAAGAAACCATGATGCATCAAATACAAAAATAAATACAGCTCCCAAATCTTGTGATATTTCTTGATGCAGATAAAACAGACAAGACGTATGGGTCTGCAGAACACTGGGAGGAGCCAACTGGCATTTCTAAATGTTCTGCCCCCAAGGGACTGGGTCAGTAGTCCAGAAAAGAGCAACCCAAGCTCATTCTGAGGTAAGGAGCTTTAAGTTATGATAATGCAGGTTGCAGATTGACAGGCTCTGTGGGAGGGCAAGATCACAATCTCTGTCTCGGATGAGAGGCAGAGCAAGACCATGGTACATATACAATGGCCACAACAGTGGCAAAGGACAGGGTCATCAGTGTCATCAGGCAAGTTACCTAGGGCAATGAGCCCACCACAACCCCCTTTGCCATTACATATCTCACGAGGTGTTATAGGAACATGTTTACCCTTCTGCTGAGGGCAGTTTCTAGTATCTCACATTCTTGCCTGTGATGACTTAGGTTGTGTAACTGTGATGGGTTGCTGTGCTGCAGTATCATTTCCAACGTCAGTAACTATTTCTGCAGGATCTTTTCAAATTTTATGCTGAAATCACCAAATGACCCAGTAAGATGACCTCATTTGTGTTCAGGAAGTATTCTCTTCACATTCTTGTATTTGAGTAGTTCTGAGAAATTCACTTGTCACTTAATGTATTGCTCTCTCACAAACTTTCTGTAACTAAATGCAGGTCATTACTTTTGATCTTAATATGTATACTATGGGTTAATTATGATATTTGAAGAAGCTTGTAAGAAAGGCAAATTGCTGGGCTTAACATTGAAGGGCTGAGGTAATACAAGGGCAACAAGGCTGGTGAGAGGCCTTGAACACAAGCCCTATGAGGAGAGGTTGAGGGCGCTGGGATTGTTTAGCCTGGAGAAGAGAAGGCTCAGGGGAGGCCTCATTGCCCTCTACAACTACCTGAAAGGTGCTTGTAGCCGGGGAAGGGGTTGGTCTCTTCTCCCAGGCAACCAGCACCAGAACAAGGGGACACAGTCTCAAGCTGTGCCAGGGGAGGTTTATACTCAGGGTGAGGAGAAAGTTCTTCACCGAGTGAGTCGTTCATCATTGGAATGGGCTGCCCAGGGAGGTGGTGGAGTCACCGTCCCTGGGGACGTTCCAGAGGGGATTGGACGTGGCACTTGGTGCCATGGTCTAGTCATGGGGTCTGTGTTGATAGGTTGGACTCGATGATCCTCGAGGTCTCTTCCAACGTTAGTTATACTGTGATACTGTGGTACATGGACAAGGCCTATTTTCCCATTATTAAAAACTTCTATGCTTAGTGAAACAGGAAGGAGATAACCAATTTATTAATGTAATTAAACACTGTAAGTCATAAGAAAAATAAACCTTTCTGTATAGCAATTTTAACTTAAGGGAACACTAGTAAATACAAGCAGAGAGAAATATACTACTACCATTAGTTACTAAGCAGATTTTATTTTTTCCCCTCAAATCGTGCAGTTGGATATGACAAAGGCAATCATTTAGAGGACTTTTTAAAGTAAAAGTTTGGAAAAGTTTGCTAAAAGTGCAGAAAAACTTTGTGTCAAAAGTTGTAATGAAGGGATAGACCTCCACAATCATTCTCATCAATTTTCAGAACGATACCAATGAAACGGGCAAAATGTTACATTTCCAAAGGTTGGCACAGTTGTGCTTTGCAGTTACCTTCAGAGATGCCCTGGCTTTCCACTGCCCTCTGCCTTTCACTAAGGCAGGAATGAGCCCTGCTATAGGCAAATGCTTTGGGGCATAATACGGAGAAGTAATCACTTCCCTCTGCAGCATATAGGGGGGACACCCCGCATCTCTCTCCGTACAGCCGACAAATAACGCCATATATTTGCCACTTCAGCAACCGAGTGGTGGAGAATCAATAACAGATCAATCCCGTTCGCGTTGCCATTATCTGCGTGGCAACTGGCAGCGTCGCTGCACAAAAGCGGGCAGGTAGAAGCCCAACAGCACACTTCGCGGGGGCCCGCGGCAGACGCAGAACTTGCTCCGCCGCGGTGCCGCAGACCGCGGTAGGAGGAAGCTGTCTCCGATCCCAACGCCCTCAGCCTCGGCAGCATCCCCCACTCCAGGCGGGTTGCCCCTCTCTCCGCGCCTTCCTCCGAGTCGTGGGAAAGAGGGGAACTGCCTGCTGGTGCCTGGTAGGTGGCTGCTGGAGGGAACGGAGCAGCCAAGTCCCCAGGCGTGCTCCGGAGACGGAATATGGGTGGGTGCGGGTCTCCCCGAGGGCACGGAGCGGCATACCCCCAATAAAAGACCCAGCAGAACTCTCCGGCAGTAGTGTGAGACCCTACGGGTGCGGTGCTGTAACGATAGGCGAAGTGAGGGAACTCTCCGGGACCCCCGGGGATGGTGCTGGGCTCACCGGGGCCATGGAACAGAATCCCCTGGGTACGGAACGGCACTTTTCGGGACGGCACTGAGCACGACTACCCGAGCAAGAGCGGAACCCCCGGGAACGATATGTCACCCCCGAGTGTGGTGCTGGACTTCCAGGTGCAGGACGAGATTTGTAGGGAGCGCTGAGCTCCCGAGTGCGGGGCAGGACGCCCAGGCGCGGTGCGGGATCTCTCGAAGGCAAGGCAATAGATCTCAGGGACGGTGCAGGATTCAGGAGTGGGGAGCGGGACCCCCCGAGGGCGCTGCGGGACCCTCAGGGGCGGAGGCAGCGCGGCCCTGCTCTTGTTCCCGCCCCGCCGGGACAGTGCCTGTCTGCTGCGGCGCCGGGACGGGAACGGGGCGATGGGGCGGAGGCCTCGGGGATGCCCGAGGCCGGGGTGGGGACTCGCCTGAGCCCGCCCGCTGCCGCTTTGCTTCCCTTCCCAGCCCTCGCTGCATGGTGTGGACCCGCGGTGCCAGGCGGAAGGCGGCCGGGCGGCCGGCGGTGGCTCGCAGCTCCAGGTAGGCAGTGTTGGCTCCTCAGCTCAGCGTGACGGCTTCGCGGCTCCCTGGGGAGGGAGTGCAACCCGTCTGGGCGCGGGGCCGGAGGTGCAGTGGTTTCTCCTAGGGTTTTGCGGGACCAGCAGCCCTGGGAGGAGGAGGAGGTGGGGGAGGATGCAGCCCGGCGCCGGAGTAACCTCCGCGGGCTTCGTTGCTCCGCCACAGTCTTGCCCTGAACTCTGCGCTCGGGACATTCAGCTCCTCTCCCCCCCACGAAGGGAGGCGGCTCTGGGGAGGCGGTGGTGATCAGGATGGGGACCGGCGATGGGGACCTCCTCGGCCCCCGCGTGAGGCCAGACGCTGACAGGGCGGCCGCGAGGTTTTCCTGTCGACTTCTCTGCGGCCGTGCGGGAGCGGATCAATAGAGATGCCCCCCGAGTCCCTTTCGCATTGCAGAGCTCTGCCTTACCGTTTAAAAACGCATTTAGATTAAAAACTAAACTGTATTTAAGCATCCTTGAGTCACGTCAGTAGCCTCTACATCTAAAGAAACGTGGGAGAATTCCGTTCTCTCTGTGTGGCTGATTTAAAGTAGATTAAGTTGGGGCAGTTTACCTGGTTTTAGATCAGGTGAACTTTGAAGAGGCTTTCTGTTTTTATAAAAAGACTTCTCTTATGCCCTTCTATAAGGCAGTGAATATGCTCACTGCTCACTTTCTGGATTTTCTTGCCAGTGAGAAATCCCTGTGTCAATACTACTTCTCTTTTGCCTAATGCAAAGTACAACTACTGGTTATTCTGGGAGCTGAACTCAGAGTGTCTACTGGGGAAGGTAGACCTCAAGATCTGAGCAGCATCAGCATATTGATTCCATTAGCAGAATTTACAGATCTACTGACAGATCCCTTTTAACACAGTTGCTTTCCCAGAATTAAAGTTCTCCTCAGAGAATCCGTCACTGGTCTAGGACAATAGATGGCATAAGGTACTTGGACTAACATCTTAAGAGGACAGGGGAGTCAAGAATACACTGTGTACGTGAGCCAGGATTTTCAGAGGGTACATGTGTGTCAAATTCTGGGTTTCTGATTTGGGATACATTGGGAACATCTCATTTTCAGAAGAATATCTTGGGCTACACATTCCTAATTTCCTTGGCCACAATGGTGACATTTTGCAAAATCCTTCTCTGCTCTAAGCAGTTAGGGTTAAATCATCCATGGTTTTGGTAGATTTTGATTGGTGTTGATGTCCTACCCTCACTAAGAAGCAAAGGGGGTCATTCAGCTTCATAATTTGCATTTACTCTCTGCTGCTGGGGAAGTTGCAGCATTGCAGCAGTGTTGAAAGCAGAAATAATTTGTAATGAGAATGGAGGTTTCTTTATAAAAATCTATATCCTCCTTGCCTTCTGCTTTTCTAGATTTCACTGCTCAAAAAGGTAGTATTTGGATGAGTGGCAGGCAATTTGATAATAAGAAAAAACTTTCTAATTTCTGTATCTAAACTTTTGCTGACAGAGCATGTGGCTAGACATGATTTTACATTCTGAAACTGTGTAAATTATTTGTGTATAGATAGGTAGCTAAATGATGAGAAAAACAAGCCTTAACTGACAGTAATTATACCTAGCTTTTATATGGTGTTTTTTATCTACAGATGTCAAATAAAGTTCTTTATAAAAAAGAGGTGGAATCTCATTATTTCAGCCTTTTTTTTTTTTTTTTTTCCAGTTGTAGGAATTTAAGGAGAAAGGTCCAGAAATAGTATCCAAATTTCCTAAGTTCCGCAGTTCTTTACTTATCTTGTTAGATCTACTTTGTACAGGCTGAACAGATTTGTTTAGGTTGATCTTAAAATAAGAGAAATCTGTATGTATTTGTAGCAAAGGACATTAAAGCTCTTTCAAGAGACCACCTTCCTTGAACACTGTATCTAAACGGCTATGTCTTGTTATCCATCCCAGCACTAAAGCAGCCCACAGAAATGGTAGCAGCCTTTCAACTTCGTGTTTGTGAGTGTGGGCAAAAGAAAAATCAATGAACAGCGGTTTTCAGCTGAACAGATACAAACTCTGGTATTATTCCTAGCATTATTCCTGAGACAGGTGAGGTCAGATGTTTTCCTAAAATGTCCTTTCTAGAAACAGAGCTGCAGAAGGAGAAGTGTTCCTTTTGCTCATCCTCTCCAGGACTTAGCAGATTTCCCAGGGCAAGAAAAATAGAACTATCTCAGACCTGAGCAGATGATAAATCATCATTAAGCCACCAATATCGCCTTAGCAGTGCAATTACAGCTATAGGCAAAGTAAAATCAACTATTAATACTTAGTGCCAAGACCATAAGCCAGATTCAGCCTCAATGCAAAATAAGGTTCTGCATTGTCTGAGCTGAGCTGCAGAGGCACCTTAAACCCATATGGAGACTGGAGACAGCCAGGCTTTCCCTGCTCAGCTTGATGCATCTGCCAGAGGTGTGCTCTTTGTTCTGTGTGGGCCCCCAGCAAAGCCAGCCTTGGACGCATCTGTGCTGGGATCAGTGCCAGATACTGCTGCCACCGATCCTGTGGTTGCCTGCTATTTGCATCCCTCCTCTCTGCCAGCTGAGCAAGCTGAGCCCCACATGGTCTCAGGTGAAATAAGTGCCAGTTAACAGGGAGTGTGCATGAAAGGCAGATGCTCTGCAGTCTGGTGTGAGCTAGGGTCAGAGTGAGAAGCAGTCTGTATGGTGTTGGGCAGTATCTTTCCTAACATCCTGTCTCTTGGTTACTTGCAAATGGGTTGTGACCATGCTTGCGTACTGTCTTCTCCCAGAGTCTCTCTCTGGCTAAGCCCATTTGCTTGCAGCATGACTCCTGCTTAAAGGCTCTGGATTTAAAGAACTTGTTTACTTGCTACCGGGGCACATCTATTAAACAGATCTGCCCAAGGCTAATGACTAGAAACAAGGCTCAAGCCTCCAAACTCTCATCATTCTATGTCTTTCAAATTTTCAGTTGTGGGATGTCTGCCAAGGACACATAATAAAACAGAACTCATGAATAAATAAAATCTACTCCACTAACCTGTGGATATTTTCATCTTATCTTGCCTTTTTGCCCTGTCTCTTTGTTCTTATTTCATACTCTTCATCTATTTTTTTCTGTTTAATGTCTTTCTTCTTTTTAATTTATGATACCTTCTTATTTTCTTCCTGTTGCCCCTTTTCCAAAGGGGAAATTACCGCCAGAAAAACAGTCAGGATGCTATCTGATTGCCCTTGTCTGGTTCTCTGTAGAGGGCCAAATCATCATCTGACAGAAATCGTCTTTGACCTGATCCAGTTATTTCTGCACCAGTCAGTGTCAGGTGATCATATGCTCCAAAGTATAACCCAGGTAGGCTTCTCCATTCTTTAGCATTTATTATTTTTTATGCTTCATTTCCTACTGGACCGTTTTATTTTTCTTTATTTTACTGATGCTTCTTCCTTTTACACTCGTCATTTTATTTGAAAATGTTTTATTATATCTTATCTTTCATAACTTCTCTGAAGTACTAACAATAGTGTGTTAAACTGCTGTTGTCTACCACTTGTTCATTTTTTCTTAAGAGTTGTGTATGTGACAGCTGCTTGTAATGGTTTGAATTTGTTTTTCATTCTTTTCTGGAAAAGATAGCTTCTAATATATTTATCTTGGAGATGAAAATGGTGTTGACTGTGTTGGTCTTCAGTTTCTGAGGGAGCTCATTATACAGACAGGTTTTATTTTCAAGAGACATTTGTCTTCTGGAAAGATGAGATTTATCACTTATGTTGGAAGGTCGTATTGTGGTCACTATTCTTGTACTGGAGCTTAGTTTACTTTGGATTCAGGCCATTTGCTGTGTTACAAATAAAGCCTGAGACATTGATTTTCATGCACTGTTCTGCACATAGCTAGGTTAAATTTGGAATAACCATGGTGGTCCCTGTGATTGAAGTGTTGGTAATGTTGATAGAAAGGATTGTGGGAGGCTTCATTTATTTTGACTGTTTAAATTGTTTTCTTCATTGATACCTGTGTGCTAAGAATTCCCAGTTTCTTTGGTGTTAGCATGATTTTCTGTTCTCCATCTCTTTTTCCTCAAGCTTTCTGACTCATCTTCTCTCCCTTCATACTAAAGCACCTTATGCGTTTTGTCTTCCTATCCCTAATAGGTGACTGGGGACTGAGATGAGACATCTTGATTGACTGGCTCTCACAGCTGCTGTGGAATTGCTGGGAGGGGGCACAATGGGAAACCATTACACCTCAGCCTTTTGGACTCTATTCTGTTCAGAGCCACCATGGGTCCTGACTGCAAGTATCAGCCTGACTTGTTGCTCTATGCAGTTGTCATCTCTTCCAGGTGGGCTTATATCTTGCAGGTCGAACTTGGTCAGGGGGAGTTGCCTGATTTTGATCTAGCAGCATGGGTCCACATTTGGTAGCCATAAAGCAGCATTGCACCATCCTTACCTTTCCAAGCAGCAGCAAGAAATGCAGTTGTTTCCTCTGGTCTTGCAGGGGCCTGTGATGGCAAGGTGTGAGGGCTCTGGAGGTGTATTGTGCTGGAGCTGTGTGTGCTCTGAACAGGATTGTCTTGAAACAAGGTCTAATAAATGAACTTTTCTCTTTTTTCCTTTTTAGGAAATGCTTTGGTCTTACAAGCTTGCCATTGAAAACCAGAAAAGGCCACATGGACAAAATGGAGTGTGGCTAGTTTAAGGAGGACAGGTTATAGAATAGAATAAACCAGGTTGGAAGAGACCTTCAAGATCATCATGTCTAATCTATTTATCATCTGAGGCAGAGAAAATTTTGCTTCCCCCTTTTTTTCCTTCCTCTTTACTACATTTTTCCTTCCTTTTTACTACATTTTGTCCTTTGTTCATCAACCTGGGTAAAAAATTTAGATGCCAACTAGTATCTTAAAAACTGATTAATTCTTCCACGTGTTTAATCGTTCTGTCCCAGTGCAGCTCTGATGGCAGACTCAGAACTCAACCTGTGCAAAGGATTAGAGGATGGCCAAGGGATCAGGCTCAGCCAACATGGATTTAGGAAGGGCAGGTCCTGCCTGACCAACCTGATCTCCTTCTATGAGCAGGTGACCCGCCTGGTGGATGTGGGGAGGCCTGTGGATGTAGTTTACCTGGACTTCAGCAAGGCCTTTGACACCGTCCCCCATAGCAAACTCCTGGCCAAGCTGTCAGCCCATGGCCTGGACAGCAGCACTCTGAGCTGGGTTAGGAACTGGCTGGATGGCAGAGCCCAGAGAGTGGTGGTGAATGGTGTCACATCCATAGTTTCATAGTTTCATAGTTTCATTCAGGGTTGGAAGGGACCACAAGGATCATCTAGTTCCAACCCCCCTGCCATGGGCAGGGAAACCCCACACTAGATCAGGCTGGACAGAGCCTCATCCAGCCTGCTCTTAAACACCCCCAGGGACGGGGCCTCGACCACCTCCCTGGACAACCCATTCCAGGGTCTCACCACTCTCATGGTGAAGAACCTCCTCCTCACATCTAGCCTGAATCTCCCCACCTCCAGCTTCATTCCATTCCCCTAGTCCTATCACTACCTGACATCCTGAGCAGTCCCTCCCCAGCCTTCCTGTAGGCCCCTTCAGATACTGGAAGGCCACAATTAGGTCACCTCGGAGCCTTCTCTTCTCCAGACTGAACAGCCCCAACTCCTTCAGTCTGCTCTCATAGGAGAGGTGCTCCAGCCCTCTGATCATCCTCGTGGCCCTTCTCTGGACACGTTCCAGCACCTCCACATCCCTCTTGTAATAGGGGCTCCAGAACTGGACACAGTACTCCAGGTGGGGTCTCACCAGGGCTGAGTAGAGGGGAGGATCACCTCCTCGACCTGCTAGCCACACTTCTCCTGATGCAGCCCAGGATCTGATTGGCCTTGCGGGCTGCAAGTGCACATTGGGAGCTCATGTTGAGCTTTTTGTCCACCAGCACCCCCAAGTCTCTCTCCTCAGGGCAACTTTCCAGCCAGTCACTGCCCAGCCTGTATTTGTGCCCGGGATTGCCTCGACCCAGATGCAGGACCCTGCACTTGCTCTTATTGAACTTCATGAGGTTGGCTTGTGCCCACCTCTCCAGCCTGTCAAGGTCCCTCTGGATGGCCTCCCTTCCCTCCAGTGTGTCTGCTGCACCACATAGCTTGGTGTCATCAGCAAACTTGCTGAGGGTGCACTCAATGCCACTGTCCATGTCACCCACAAAGATGTTGAACAAGACAGGTCCCAGGACTGATCCCTGAGGGACTCCGCTTGTCACTGGCCTCCACTGGGACATGGAGCCATTGACAGCCACTCTTTGGGTGCGGCCATCAAGCCAGTTCCTTATCCATCTAGTGGTCCACCCATCAAACCCATGTGTCACCAGTTTGGAGACCAGGATGTGGTGCGGGACAGTGTCAAAGGCTTTGCTCAGGTCTAGGTAAATGACATCAGTTGCTCAGGTCTAGGTAAATGACATCAGCTGGCGGCCAGTCAGTAGTGGAGTCCCCCAGGGATCAGTGCTGGGCCCCATCCTCTTTAACATCTTTATTGATGATCTGGATGAGGGCATTGAGTCTATCATCAGTAAATTTGCTGATGACACCAAGCTGGGGACAGGAGTTGATCTGCTAGAGGGTGGAGAGGCTTTGCAGAGAGACCTCGACAGGCTGGACAGATGAGCAGAGTCCAACGGCATGAGATTGAACACATCCAAGTGCCGGGTTCTGCACATTGGCCACAATAACCCCATGCAGAGCTGCAGGCTAGGGTCAGAGTGGCTGGAGAGCAGCCAGGCAGAGAGGAACCTGGGGATGCTGGTTGATGAGCCTGCAGTGTGCCCAGGTGGCCAGGAGGGCCAATGGCATCCTGGCCTGCATTAAGAACAGTGTGCCAGCAGGAGCAGGGAGGTCATTCTGCCCCTGTACACTGCACTGGCTAGGCCACACCTTGAGTACTATGTCCAGTTCTGGGCCCCTCAGTTTAGGAAGGATGTTGACTTGCTGGAACGAGTCCAGAGAAGGGCAACGAAGTTAGTGAGGGGCTTGGAACACAAACCCTATGAGGAGAGACTGAGGGAGCTGGGGCTGCTTAGCCTGGAGAAGAGGAGACTCAGGGGTGACCTCATTACTCTCTCCAACTACCTGAAGGGGGGTTGTAAACAGGCAGAGGTTGGTCTCTTCTCCCAGGCAGCCAGCACCAGAACAAGAGGACACAGTCTCAGGCTGCGCCAGGGGAAGTTCAGGCCATGTAAATGGGCTATAGGTGTGGCTCAGGTGGTAGCACATAAACCTTTCAATGGGAAGGTTGTGAGTTCAAGCCTGCAGTGAGCAGGAGTATTCACACCAGGCAGCAGGGTCCTCCCTCCCTAGTCATGAGGTCTGTGGTGACAGGTTGGACTCGATGATCCTCGAGGTCTCTTCCAACCTGAGTGATACTGATACTGATTACTTGCCTTCTCTTTTGGTCCTCACTAAAAGCAAAGACAGAGGGTTTATAGACTTGGGAATGTTGAAGTAGAACATGTTGACCTGCGACATGATACTGAACATGCCACTTCTCAAGTCTCAGGTTTAGTTTCCAAAGTGTGGAGCTCAAGGCATCTGCTTCACAGCCCTTTAAGTTAGTAAAGTGCTGTGAGATTTATGGACAAAATCAGCCTTGGGTGTAATAGTCTTGTAAAACTTAGCATTAGCAATTTGCTGTCCCATATATGAGGCATTTTTTATTTCTTTGTTTTTGTGTTCTTTTTCTCTGAGCCTAAGAAATTTATTGCTGCTGTTCATGTAACTGCAGGCAGGTTACCTGTGGGAGTCAGATAACCAATATAGAAAAAAAATTTGTGGTGGCTTTAATTTGCATGGGGAAGTTAACACGTAGACTGGGCAGTTTGATAAAAAACTAGAAGCACTTCGGATAGCTCTGCTGCTTGCTTCTCTTCAGCCTCCTCTCCTCCAGCTGACATGAGCTGATTCTGCTTCCAGCTGTGTTAACTACTGCAAAGGCTTCTCAGAAAGAAAAGATGTTGCAGAGGGCAAAGGGATTCTGGCTGTTGGCTTTAGTGAGAGAATAATCAACCTCATAGTTTGTGAGATGCAATGATAAAACTGCAATAGTGCTTCAGTGTGCAATTATTGCCTACCAGTACGTTTTAAAATGGAGGCAGGGGAGGATCTGATATGTCCCAAAGAAGACTCCTGTTTATTGAAGTTTTTATTATATCTTTTATCCTTTTTCTTTTCCTTTTTAAATTAAAATTCTTCAGTAATCTGAATCATTGTAACTGTTGATTTAACTGGATTATGATTTCAAAGCTGCTTTGTAATTTTATGAACTCCATTTATTGCCAGTTGGAAAAAGAGCAAATAGAGCTGTAAGTTAAGTTTTTATTTTGAAAGTAAAGAACTCATTACTGCAGCACAAGTTTCAGTCAGTCCTCTGTGTTTTAGCCCTAGCTAGTGACAAGTACTGAATGATGGTTTCAGCAGGACATTTTAGTGACAGACACCTTTTCCTTCAATAAGCAGCTGAAAAGGATGCTGTCTTGTATATTCTTCTTAAACTAAGAAAATCTGTGTGTCTCCCTGTCTGCTGCAATGCTTGCAGTGAAAAGGATAGCCAGTATGGATCAGTATTGCTCTTTTAATTCACCCATGAAACTGATAAAAACTTGAGCTGAGCAAGGTGGATAGCATGGATATTTGCTGCTATTTTAGCTCAGTCCATTAATCTGGAAACAGAGATAGTATCTGTGGTCTCATTTTTTGCAAGCTGTTCTTTGCAGGGAGTTGTGATTTTGTTTTGCTATTTGCGTGTTAATCCACCAGTTTTTCCTCACTTATTTGAATTAGTATGTTAGAATGACAGAAAAGCATAAAATTAAGAACAAGTTAGCTCTTTGGGTCTCATATTTGATGCTCTAATAAGTGTTGTTGTGGGACACATTGAAACCCGTGAATCTTAAAACTGAGAAAAGCTTAATCTGCAAGTCCTTGCTGCTTAGACAAAGTGCTTATTCCTGGTGCTCTGGGATGCTCCGTCTACCCCCTGACCACAAAGCCAGCCTTCTCTGACTTCTAAAAGTACCAGAGTCAGGGGACATTTTCCCACCTTCTTAAGCTATTAGTTATACTCAGAGGTGAGCAAAAGCTCGTTTCACAATAATATTTAAGCACAGGTTAATTCATTAGCTTGTAAGAAGGCCAACATGACTTGAAAGAGACTCTTTTTGCTGTGTGTCTCGACTGGCACCTCTGAGAGCTCTGGGCTCTAAGCCTGAGCCTCAGATCTTAGGCAATCAGACATGTTTCTCTTAGTGATAAATCTCGCTCTTTTCAGTTGGTGTCAAGTGTTTATGTATTCATATACAAAGTCAGAACTTTAAAGATCTGTGGGAGATGTGGGAGACTGCTGCACAAACGAAGTGAGAGGCAGAAATCACAATTTTTCTCTCTGAGGTTTTACTGGGCACATACTGAGGTACTTTATTCAGATGTAAACCAAAAGAAAGAAATGCAATTTCAGATGTCTTTTTCCTCTTAGTGAGTTGTGGGTTATCACTCATGCTAAGGCCAAAGCGATTTTTGGTTAAAGTGGTGTTTAATGGTACTTTGCTTCAAGCAGCAGCTTATAAAGGGAAACTACCAACTAAAACAGAACAAAAAGTATTGCTCTTAAATTAGTTTTTTCTAATGCAATATATACACTTAATTAAATCTAATTCTTTTTCTGAAGGTATGTAGTCTTCCAATGGATGTGTTGGTACAAACTGCTCCTATATTGTGCTGCCATCAAAAGTCTCTGGGCTTATTGTGGGCAAGATTGTATTTATGAATCTGTCCACATGAAGTTTAGTCCAGACCAAAAACCTAAGAATTCCTTGTTAAAGTTGAACCCTTTTAAAGTCTTTTGCAAAACCTGTGCTGATTTTGTGGGATGAGGATTTGTGCAGCCATCTGTCTTGATTTTTCTTCTCTGGACATTTGTGGGGGTCACCTTAGACTTTAGAAAAATAATTTTGGAAGGATAAATGGAGAGAATGAAAGACAGGAAGGGCTTCTGAAATTCCCTTAGATTTAGTTTGTCTTTATATTCTGTTCCAAACTTTCTGTCACTGGAAGGCAATAATAGAAATAGCACCTGAGTAACTTTATAGGCCCCAACATTAGTGATATTGTTATATGGGCTGTGCAAACATATGCTGGAATCTAGCCTGCGCACATAATGCCTATAGTACCTTACAGGTTGTACCAAAGTGTGGTATTATTTTGCATATGTAAATTCAGGTGTTAGTAGCTACTCAACAGTTCTTGAAAATACAGTGGGTGATAATATTAACAGGTGCTGAGATGATGTGCAATGGTAGGAATAGTGCTTATTTGGTGAGAAATTTATTTGCTAGCTGTTCATACCCCAGCCATTTATATAAATATGCAATGGAATACTGATGTAGTAAGGCAATTTTGTATCCTGGCCTGTCAGGTATTTATTTCACACTTTCTCTGACAAATGGCCTTCCTTGCTGAATGGTTTGAGGTGGCAGCCAAATTGAAGTAAGTGGGGAAAATACCTTTGTTTCTTGGGGGATGAAATGGCTAATGCTACAGTGATATGCTGCTATGATGCTGTTAAAAGGGATTACAGCATCTTGAAGACACTCTATCTGGACTGCAGTTACTTCATACAGCAGTACAAGCTGTTGGCTGACTGAATGGAAAGCAGGTCTGTAGAGAATGAGATGGGCATTCTGCTAGGCAGCACGCTGAACCTGAGTCAGCAGTGTGCCCTCACATTGAAGACCACCTGCATCCTTCACTTTTATTAGTAAGGCTATAGCCGGCAGGTCCACAGAAGCAGTAATTCCTCTCTGCTTAGCACTATAAAACTACATTTGAAGGATTGTGAACAGGTTTGGGTCCTCTGCTATGGGGGGTCGGAGCACACAGCGTACAAGGAGATGCTGACAAAGATGGGTTTGTTCACCTTAGAGGAAACCTTACTGTGGTCTGCAGTTACCTGATGGGTAACTTTTCTGAGAAATGAACAGGAATGGGGTACAAACCAGTGAATCCAATCTGGAACAAAAGAGCAGGTGATTAGATTTTTAGGAAAAATATTTTTTGTCATAGGAGGGGTCCAGCACTTGCCTAGGTTGCCAAAGAATTTGGGAAATCCTGGAGGTACTCAAAATTCAATTTGACCTGAGTGGTCTGCTCTAGCCAGACCAGCTTTGAACATTGAACTGGAGAAGATGACCTTGAAAACAACATTTTAACACAAATTAGTTTGTGGTGCTACCTGAAAGGTCAAGGGGTGGAACAAAGTGATATTCTGTACAGGAATGGTGAGCATGTGTCCCAAAATATGAGTGCTCCCAAGAAATTGAGTCTTCTGGAGGTCTAAGGATGGGTAAGGTTTACACAGTGGCAATGAACAATGTGTTCTCAGAACTTGATTTGAATATAATGTTTTGTAGCATCACTCTGTCTCACACTCTGAGATGGCACCTCATGGACATAGCTGGCTTGCTTGACCTCTAGAATGCCAGACCAACTGCAACCATTTTTGCTGGAAGGCTGCATCTTACTGGCTTGGTGTGTCCAGAAGTTTCTATACTTCAGAAAGTCTCTCTTGCAAATATTCTCTCCAGCTGCCTCCATGTATCCTTCCTTAGCTTGTGGCCTCATGTCATGAATGCTTGCACATTGTAAAAGTTACTTGGATACTTTGAAAGTGGAGCAAAGCAGACTGCATTACTTACAGAAGGGATATTTGGAGCTCTGCTGTTTTCAGTTTTTCAGTTGAAGGTTTCACCCAAAATATTCACAGTAGCAATTGCTTGTGTTCGTGTTGCAAAAGGGATTCTACAAGTATCTTGCGGACTTTCACTGTGGTAAAGGAAACCTTTGATTTATCTCTGGGTTTAATAGACAGTTTTTAAACCATAAAAATATGTATATATATAAAAAAAATACCATATTACTTAAGGAATTCAGATTTTCAAGTATAATTATGTATATAGAAAAGGTAGAACCTGAACTGTTATGGAGACTTTGTAGATGGGCTGTTTCTTCTGTCCATCCTCAGTGACTTCATTCCATTCCAAAACTACTCGAAGTATATGTATGTCCATGGGGCTGAGCTATATCACAGTATGCTTAAATAGATGTTACAAAAGTAATTTTGAGAGAACAAGGGTATTTGAGCACTGGACTAGATTCCACAATGTCTCTGGACATGCTTTATTGTGGGAGATCAAATAAACATCTGTCACAAATTGTTTAGGAATAGCTGATCTTGCCTTGAGGTGGAAAATTAATTGGATTGTATCACTCTTCAAGATTCATTCCCAACCTAATTTCTGTAGTAGATAGTATGTTACTAATGTAAACATTTTATTTATAAATAAAATCCCCCAAAATGACTGAGATACATCCATAGCAACATTGTGGGAAGAGATTTTTTTTAAAGCGTCTTATCCCAAAGCCAGGACTTTATAGAATAAAACTATAATGTATTCACAAGCTGTGAGTAGCTAGTTGGAGTTGTTTAGCATTGTGCCATCTGCAGCTGAATTGCCCTTTAAGCTATTTTGGTCCTGGGGACTGAGTGCTGGTGAGGGTGTGATTGGTAGCACAGGCAGAACTGATTTCACGTGTCTCCTAACATTTTTTCCTGCTATGATGTGTTACAGAAGTCTTGGGTTTTATGTTCATAGATGTGTGTTCTCAGCATAAGGTAGAAAATCCCTTCTTTATGGGGTGCATAGATTTGTCATTGTTCAGAACAACTTTTTCACTCAGTGAATGTTAATCATTGTGATTGGGCTTTGTTTCAAGAAATAACTCCTTGCTTGCTTGACTCTCAGGTCAATATTCCTGGAAGTGAGATAAATGTGAATTTTAACTCTCTGTTTCTCTTCCAAAAGACAAATGAATATTCTGAATGTCACCAAATTCTGTATTCCTTTCTAAAATATGGAAGAGTTATGGTACACTGTGGGTGTAATTTCCCTCTGTGCAGAGGTTTGCAGATAATTAACTCTTCTTGAACACTCAGCAAAGTCTAGAATAGAATAGAATAGAATAGACCAGGTTGGAAGAGACCTTCAAGATCATCGCGTCCAACCCATCAACCAATCCAACCCACCCAAACAACGAACCCATGGCACCAAGCACCCCATCAAGTCTCCTCCTGAACACCTCTAATGATGGTGACTCCACCACCTCCCCAGGCAGCCCATTCCAATGGGCAATCACTCTCTCTGCATAGAACTTCTTCCTAACATCCAGCCTGAACCTCCCCTGGTGCAGTCTGAGACTGTGTCCTCTTGTTCTGGTACTGGCTGCCTGGGAGAAGAGACCAACATCTGCCTGTCTCCAACCTCCCTTCACGTAGTTGTAGAGAGCAATAAGGTCACCCCTGAGTCTCCTCCAGCCTGAGCAACCCCAGCTTCCTCAGACTCTCCTCATAGGGCTTGTATTCCAAACCCCTCACGAAGTTGGTGAGGGGCCTATGTATTGGAGAAAAAAATATAATGTCTAATTGTTTTTCCTTTATGTTAGACCTGGAGGGATTGTGATGGTGGGATAGAATATACAGTTTTTCACCTTTGCCATCATAGCCTCTCAATTCAACCTCTGACTCTTGAAGCTGCACTGTAAGTGCAGGAACAATATTTAGAATTTATGCTGTAGCGAAATGTGCTTTTTTAAAAAAATGAAGAAATCTTGGAAAGTGTTGTCTTTTCAGGAAAAATGAGCTTGCATAGTATCAGGAACAGGTCAGTTGAGTGGTTTTGCTGGATAACAGCAGCAACATCCATGTTAAACAGAGGCTACTGAACCTGCCACTGAGCCATTTAGAAACTGTACTTTCTGTTTGTGAGGGACCTCCTATAAATCACTTTTTTTTTTTTTTTTTAAATTTTAATTACTTGCTATAGGACTGTCAGAATGCATTGACTGCTGCCCCTGGGTCCAAGCATGCAATCCTGTCTCAGGGTACCAGTACTTGGTTTGATATGTGATAGCTATTGAGGAGACTGTGAAGAGGGTGATGGCATGCAGGGATGTGGGCTGTACTAGTTTGTGGTTGGCTGACCTGGTCATAGTAATCCTTTTGGGATCATTTCATCTTAAATATTTCTGTGAACTTCAGCAACTGGGACAATATAGCTGAAAGAAATGCTTCATGTGATTTGCTGCCTATGGAAGCCAGCAGGTGTCATAACTACAGAATTACAGCTGTGCTTAATAGGGGGCGATTTACAGGTAGATCTCCAAGCAAGTACATTTTAATCTGTCATTTCCACTTAGTTAAGGTGCATAATGATCTGTTAATATAGATTGCAGATCCTTTGGGAATGTTGCAAGGTGCAAGCCTGGTTAACTGTTGTAATATGTTACCCCTAGGAGCTTTTCAGGTTAGGGAGAGGGTACTTTTTTTTTCTTCTTTTTTTACCAAAATGAGATTCTGATAACTAGGTGGTGTTAGATCTTGCTCCCTGCTTTTTATGCACATAAGAAAGCAATTCAGGTCACAGACTCCATTCCCAAAGAAGAAGCTGTCATGTTGATGCTACAGCTGGCACTTCTTCCCCTTGTGCCTTTCTCATACCTACCCCTTGGTGAATGTTCTGTCCGTGCTAAAATCGTCATAGTGAAAATCAGCAGAATATCACTTTGGGAGGATTCATTTAATGTAGTAGTAGCCACATATAAATTAGCACCTTATAACAGTAGTCACAAACTTTCTAAGCCTTGAGAGCTTTATGAAGTGTTAACTGCATGGCAAGCAGGAACTAAGGCCATGAAGCAAACCAGTAGAAAATCTATCAGGTTGTGCTGACTTTGAATATTTTAATAGCAGAGCACAAAATATTTGATTCATATGTAGATTAGTTCAACTTTCTTTCCAATGTGCCTGGATAATCACAGACAGATTAATGCTAACAACAACTGAAACTGTCTCACTTCCAAATTACCAGTAGCTGAGGTACTACCATGCTCAAATGTGCAACACATCAAAAAAAATGTGTAGTGAAGCTTGTTATGTAGGACCTCGCAGAATACAGGGACTTTGTATAGAGAATATATGAAAAGCAAGGAGAAACTTTGCTGACAACTGAATTTGTGTGATGGGGATCCACATTGCCACTACAATAATTTCAGGGATGTGTTCCAGAAGAGGTTGCAAACCACAGCAGTTTAGGGTATGTTACGCATCTGTGGCATAGCTATCTCAAAGGAACTATATATACAGACTCTTTCTGTGACTCCTTCCGTGAGCTTTAGGGATTTCGTAGTGTGCTAAAAGCCCAGAAATTTACAGGCCTCCTTCCAAGCTAGACAATGGGCCTGTGGCCTCACCAACAATGTATGACTGCAGAAGTACTGGCTAGAGCCCATCTCAAAATTGGATTGGGAAGAGTTGAATCCTGTCATTTTGGTTTTTATTCTATGTTTGTATCCTTTTCACACAGCTTTCCTTACAACTGGCTTTTATTTAGCCCTCTAGCTTAACATTTGGAACTTCTTTTTGTTGGGCTTTTTTCATCATCTCAGAAAATAATGTTGAATTTCCAGTAAACATCTTTCTTTTGTGTGTCACTTCATTTTCTAGACTATATGAATTCTTACCCAGTAGCTCATTCAAACAACTGAAGCAATTAAAGCAACCGAGTAACTAACATCTGGTATGTGTTTGCTTACTCTCTTATACTCTCTCCAGGGCAGGAAGCATGTACTTTGGAACGGTTAGCAGTTTATTATGTTCTATATGAATACTTGTTGTTTATAGAAGATCAAAGAGGTTAATGTCACACTTCGAGAGCTGTGAAGTTTGTGGTAGCTCTGTGTTCTCAGGATGTTCATGACAAAGGCTTTGGCACTCCAGGAAAACATCATTTCCAGCTGAGCAGAGTTTTACCCTTGAGTAAAAAAATTGGTTGAGTAAAGGCATCCCATGAGTAAAAAGCATGTTGTGCTGAGACAGTTGTCATCTGTGATCTTTGCCCTATGGCTGAAGGCACTTGTTTAAGTGCCACAAATTGTTCTGATGATGCATGGCACAACAATGTCCTGGTCCATGGCTCAGAGATCAAGGTTCTTGCAAGTCAGACGAGATGTTTTTCAGATCATGAAGCTCCTCTTGGCACAGTTATCATGAAACTTTTCTGTACATTCTTGCCTTAATCTGAAAATCACTTAATAGCAGTAGAATAGAATAGAATAGAATAGAATAGAATAGAATAGAATAGAATAGAATAGAATAGAATAGAGTAGAATAGAATAGAATAGAATAAACCAGGTTGGAAGAGACCTTCAAGATCATCACGTCCAACCTATCACCCAACACCACCCAATCAACTAACCCATGTAACCAAGCACCCTGTCAAGTCTGCTCCTGAACACCTCCAGTGACGGCGACTCCACCACCTCCCCGGGCAGCCCATTCCAATGGGCAATCACTCTCTCTGTGTAAAACTTCCTCCTGACCTCCAGCCTGAACTTCCCCTGGCGCAGCCTGAGACTGTGTCCTCTTGTTCTGGTGCTGGCTGCCTGGGAGAAGAGACCAACCTCTGCCTGTTTACAACCCCCCTTCAGGTAGTTGGAGAGAGCAATAAGGTCACCCCTGAGTCTCCTCCTCTCCAGGCTAAGCAGCCCCAGCTCCCTCAGCCTCTCCTCATAGGGCTCGTGTTCCAAGCCCCTCACCAACTTTGTTGCCCTTCTCTGGACTCGTTCCAGCAAGTCAACATCCTTCCTACACTGAGGGGCCCAGAACTGGACACAGTACTCGAGGTGTGGTCTAACCAGTGCAGTGTACAGGGGCAGAATGACCTCCCTGCTCCTGCTGGCCACACTGTTCTTAATGCAGGCCAGGATGCCATTGGCCCTCTTGGCTGCCTGGGCACACTGCAGGCTCATGTTCATCCTACCATCAACCAGCATCCCCAGGTCCCTCTCTACCTGAATGCTCTCCAGCCACTCTGACCCCAGCCTGTAGCACTGCATGGGGTTGTTGTGGCCAATGTGCAGAACCCGGCACTTGGATGCATTAAATTATGGAGGGCGGCTTGGCCAGCTCCTCTGACAGCTCCCTCAACACCCTAGGATGGATCCCATCTGGTCCCATGGACTTGTGGGGATCCAGGTGGCTGAGCAGATCACCAGCTACCCCATATTGGAACAGTGGAAAACTATGCTGCTCCCTGGCTCCTTCTGCCAGCTCTGGAGGCCAGCTGTCTGGAAGACATTCTGTCCTGCTAGTAAAAATTGAGACAAAGAAGGTGTTAAGTATCTCTGCCTTTTCCTCATCCCTTATCACAACGTTCCCCTCCGTATATAGCAGGTTCTAGACCATGGCCTTAGGCAAAAATCCATTTTCTTTCTGTATCTTGCATGAATTATGACTACAGTGCCCTCAAAACAAAGCCATAAATTGTTTCACACTGAATTTATTATACAAAGCAATTACATGGAGGCACTATTATGAATATCATCTGCATAATCAATATGGTTTTATATTGCTGTCTCAACAATAAGTGAGAGTCTAGTGTACTAAAGATTTGCTGAGCACTTAAGTTCTTTCTTGAGTTATTTCTGGCTACATTCTTCTTTGGTTTTGCTATGGTCAGAATCACTCTTAGATAATCTGTGGTCTTGCCTGTTTTTTATAGTGCTGACTTTCATTGCTACTGCTCTCATCTTAATGAATTGCTGGAAGTGGAGTATTTACATGCCAAAATTAATCAATAAGTAGAGTCCTTTTGGGGTTGGATATACTTTGACCTCCAGTCACCCCAATTTATGATTTTTATTTTTTTTTTTAAATTTATAGTGCTGTTAAATACATCTTGGCTCTAGATTATGAGTGAAGTGTGGTACTGTTTATCAGCTGAGTACTGCTGCCCTTCATCTGTGTGTAAAGATGGGTGCTTTTATTTTATGTCTTAATTGTTCCTAAAAGCTGAGCCTTGGAAAATGCCTGGAACAACTGTGTCTTACAATCATTCTATTAGCCAGTAAATACCTGCCTTCAGACCACATCGTAAGGTGTAAAATTACTTCTGTCTACACAGCTAACCATTCCATAAAGCTGCTTTATTCTCTATTTTACTTAGAAAGCAGAGTATCTCATCCAGTTCTTTCCCTGCTCCCAATGCCTTAGCAGAACAAGAACTTCATCTTGATTATATGGTAGGCTGTGAACACAGTAATATTAATCTTTCAAACTAATTTGGTAAGTTGTTTAAATGGAGTTGTTGTGTGGCCAGAAAAAGAAATGCTTTTCCCCATTTTCAGAATAACATTTTTTTCCCACTGTATAAATACAGCTTACTCTGGATAGGAGTCTGGTTTTGCAGAAGTAACTACCAGACCAAATACATAACATCAACATCTTTTGGACTTGGTTGTTCATGTGTTATATGTGCCAGTAATTTTCATACACAGGGAGATTGCTATGAGATTTTCAGTAGCTTTGTTTGGAATGAATCCTATAAAGAAGCAGTATGTAAGGTTTATAGCATCAGACCCTGCGTTCCTACTTGTATTAAGGACTATAAAATAATAACACTAGATTAGATCTCTAGTGAAGTTTGTGACAAACCTAAAGAAATCTTTGCATTTGGGGAAGTTACAGGGTGAGGTAAGAAGGTCATGGCTCAGAAAGTCCTTTTAACCTTCCCTTAAACAGAAAAACGCATCCGTATTAAAACCTGTCATGCCCTAACCTGTGCCCTGAAACCCTGCCATCCTAAGTTCCCAAAGATCTCTTTCTCTGTTCTCACCCCATCTTGAAGGCACTGGAGTGGTAAGAAGGCAACAGTTGCAGGAAGTTTCTGCTGCTCTAGACAGTAGGTGCTCTTCATTGTAGAGAATATAAAGTAGGGTTCAACCTTGCGGCCCTATATCCCAGCCACCCCCTCTGGAACTTATTAAAGTCTACAGTGACTCCTGTTTGAGGAAAATGCTTGGGTTTCTTTGATGTACAGTAGTGCTGGAGCTCTTTCCTCATGCTGGCATACAGTAGGATGCAGTCATGGTGCACATGCTACAAACAGGGAAATAGATATAGACATAATGACCTTCATTAACTGAGTCAGGAGATGTTGAGGAGCAGCAAAAAGTTCAAACTCTAACATGTCAACAGCTTTGAATCTTAAGTGGGGGTATTGAAGGAAGTACTGAAATATGAACAAAGAAATAATTGTCTGTTCCTTGAGTAGCTCCCCCAAGCCATTAAAAAGCAGCAAAGCAATTTCTTTGCAGATATGAGCCCATCTGTTACAACTGGGGAATTATAATGCTCTCTTGTCACATTTAAAATTCATTGACTTTCATAGTAAATTGAAGCAAATTAGCTTAGTATATATCAATTAATGTTTTAAGTGTCAGAGGTAAAAAAAAAAAAAAACAAACAACAAAAATATTGCTCTCCCCATGATGAGAAATTATGTATAATCTCGTGACAGGTGTGAGAACTGCCAATTTTGGCGTGAAGGCAGAAGGAAATCAGGAGTTAAATTATCTTGAGAAAGTTCACTTATTTGCTAGCAACTGTGTCTGCCTTTTTTTAGCTCAGTTTCAGCTGAATGATTTAACTTAGGGTGAAATAACTCAGCATATTAGAGATTGGAAGGGACCTCAAGAGATCATCAGGTCCATCCCCCCTGCCGAAGCAGGGCCACTTAGGGTAGTCTGCACAGGTGGATTCTGGAAGTCTCCAGAGAAGGACACACCACAACTTCCCTGGGCAGCCTTTTCCAGTGCTCAGTCACCTTTCACTGTAAAGAAGTTTCTCCTCACGTTGGGGTGAAATCTTCTGTGTTCAAGTTTGAACCTGTTGTTTCATGTCTTATTACTGTGCATCAGCAAAAAGATCTTGGCCCCCTCCACTTGACACCCACCCCTCAGATATTTATACACATTGATGAGACCCCCCTCTCAGTCTTCTCAAGTCTAAACAGCCCCAGGGATCTCAGTCTCTCTTCATAGGGGAGATGGACACATTGAAATATCCTTCTATCTATAGGTATCCACAGTTACTTGCTGAGACAAAATTTCAGTGGAAATTCCATCTCTGGAAGTTCGTGTTTCCAGAAATGGCATTTCAACACCAACTCCTCATCATTATCATGATGATTGTGGCTATGCTGTGACAGAACAGGAATTGCTTCTGGAACTGACCAAGGTTGTAAGAGGGTTGTGACTGCCCAGGTAAGTTGGAAAGCAGGCAGAAAAATACCTTGAAGGAATGATGGTGCCCAAATATGTGCCCCGAAGTCAGGAATTGGAAAGCTTCAAATACACATTTGATATATTTTCAGGAATATAAAATACTCTTTTGTGCTTGACTGTGGAAAGAAATTGTTTGATTTGACAGCAGAAGTAATTGCAGTCCACATAGAAGCAGGTAACATTGGAAGTATTGGATTATAAATTGCAACATCATATAAATCAATTCAGCTCTTCAGAAACCATAATTTAGAGACACCTGTCCTTAAGTTTTGTCCTAAATGTATGGTGGATTAACATATTTTATATCTTAAAGACTTTTTTGCATAATTCACATATTTCTTGACTTCTAATTTCAATGTTGTAGTAGAACAGAGGCTGATGTGCTCATGAATTAAAAATTCTTCCTCCACACTAGAAAAAATTAAGGAGAGCTAAACCAGATCCTACTGCCTTCAAATTTGCTAAAGCTATGTTAAACTATCAAAATTATTTAAGCTTACTTTGTGAAGTGTTGAATAATAGTATTTATAATTTTTGTTTTGCTTTGTTTTGTTACAGCATTTCACGGTAACTAGAGATAGAAGAAATAATGTGTCACAAGAGCAAAACTGAATTAAATATTCTAACATTATCTTATTCTTTCCAGGTTCAGTGTAATTTCATTGGGCACCAGCAGCGGAACTCGTCTGTTCAAAATGGTTTACGGTGAATTTTTCCGCCGACCTGGCAAAGATGCAGAACTTATCAATTTGAATGTGGGTGGCTTTAAGCAATCAGTAGATCAAAGCACCTTGCTCCGATTTCCACATACCAGACTTGGGAAACTTCTCAAATGCCACTCAGAAGAGGCTATTCTGGAACTGTGCGATGATTATAGTGTTGCAGACAAGGAGTATTACTTTGATAGGAATCCTTCCTTGTTCCGGTATGTTCTGAATTTTTACTATACAGGTAAACTTCATGTCATGGAAGAACTTTGTGTCTTTTCATTTTGCCAGGAAATAGAGTACTGGGGGATAAACGAACTGTTCATTGATTCCTGCTGCAGCAATCGGTACCAAGAACGGAAAGAAGAAGGTCCTGAGAAAGACTGGGATCAGAAGAGCAATGGTGGAAGTATAGACTCCTCTAACGAAGACTCATCCATATTTGATAAAGAGCTGGAAAAGTTTGACAATCTCTGTTTTGGTGAAATAAGAAAGAAGATCTGGGTCAGAATGGAAAATCCTGCATACTGCTTGTCTGCCAAGTTAATTGCTGTGTCATCACTGAGTGTTGTCCTGGCATCAATTGTGGCCATGTGCATTCACAGTATGCCAGAGTTTCAAAGGCTGGATGCCAATGACAGGGAGATTGAAGACCCTGTGCTGGAAGCTGTGGAGATCACATGCATCATCTGGTTCACTGGTGAGCTAGTGATTAGGCTCATTGCTGCTCCAAGTCAAAAGAAGTTCTGGAAGAAACCACTAAATATCATCGACTTTGTCTCTATTATCCCATTTTATGCCACGCTGGCTGTGGACACAAAGGAAGAAGAAAGTGAAGATATTGAAAACATGGGGAAAGTGGTTCAGATCCTGCGGTTAATGAGGATATTTCGCATCCTGAAACTGGCCAGGCATTCTGTAGGACTGCGGTCCTTAGGTGCTACTTTGAGACATAGCTATCAGGAAGTTGGACTTTTGCTTTTGTTTTTGTCTGTGGGGATATCTATCTTTTCAGTGCTTGTCTACTCAGTGGAGAAAGATGATGATTCATCAGAACTGCACAGCATCCCTGTTTGCTGGTGGTGGGCAACCATCAGCATGACCACAGTTGGTTATGGGGACACTTACCCGGTCACGCTTGCTGGAAAGCTGCTCGGCACTCTATGCATTATCTGTGGGATACTAGTGGTGTCACTTCCAATCACCATTATTTTCAATAAGTTTTCTAAGTACTATCAAAAGCAAAAAGATATTGATCCAGACCAATGCAACAATGATCGCAAAGAGAAATGTAATGACCTACCTTATTTTAACATTAGAGATATTTATGCAAAAAAGATGCACTCCTTCATTTCTAGCCTTTCTTCAGTAGGAATTGTTGTCAGCGACCAAGATTCAACAGATGCTTCCAGCATTCAAGATATGGAGGGTGTTTATAACACATCTTTAGAGAATGGTACAGGAAAATGAGTTGAATCACATTCTCTTCCCTTTATTTCTCTTCTGATTCTTGGTAAATGTGGATGTACAAACTTCAGTGAATATATTAAGAGCAGTTAATTCTCAGGGTACTTAACTCTCAGCCATATTTGGACATTCTTTGCTCTGAGGATGCCATAAAAGCTTCATTGTTTATATGAGGCTTTAAAATATGCCGCATATGGTAGCTTAGTTTTTACACGACTAATGTTATGTATTTTTGGGGAGAAAAAGTCAGGAAAATGGTTTTAAATGTGAAATCAGTGTTTGGTTTTGCGGGATTTTTGTTTGTTTGTTTGTTTGATTGATTGATTGGTTGGTTGCCTTTTCCCCTGCAGCAGTCTGGTAGTTTATATAGAATGTGCTTTTATAATTTGGTGTTCTTCAGGTGAAGATATATTACAAACATGCAAGAACTATCTCACAAGTTAGTGAAGTTTTTACATTATCAGGATAAAGAAGGAATTATGTACATGTAAAACTGTGCTCATTAACACATTTATGTAATCGTGGAGTTGTGAACCTATGCCCTAAGTTGGGGTAGAAAATATACTGGTACATACTGGTTTTGATCCATGGAAGCATAATATTTATGAATTTCTTTCCAAAAGCACAATACATTTTTAGTTGGTTAAAATAAATGAATCCCATTGTGCCTATATTTTTCCCAATGTCCAGTGTGACCTAAAGGGCCTGAATTATGAATTCCAGGATGAAGTACCTGGTGTAGCAGGACATGAACTTACTGCACCATTTAGCCGCCTCTTCTACTATTATGAACCTGAGCAATTCTGCTGACTGGAGAGAATCCTGCTGTGATTAAGACCACCCTTGTGATATCCCCAGAGGCTTTGTTTTGTGAGCATTGAAGCAAATGTCTGTGGTGGTCTTTAGAAGTTTTGCTCCTTGCTGTCAGCACTGCTCCTTTGCTAGAAGTTGCTGTCTTAATGGTAGGAGCAAATGTGAGGAGCATCTTGCACTGGTTGTCGTCCAGGGCTGTAATGCCAAGCAACAAAAAATGTGCAGAAATGTTCTCTTCTCCCATATATCACTCATCAATCTCACTCATCAGAGATGTAGGGTGGGCACTGCCTGTGGAACCAGTATATGAAACTATTTTAGTTCCCTTTTCTGAACCTCATCTGTTGGTGATGGCTGCTTTCCTGGTTTGTGCTATGGGCTGGTGCAGTGCTCATTGCCTGGCAGAGTGCTGGAGCTCTCTGCATTCCTCTCTTCTCCAGGGATTTCTTATGCAGCCAGTTAATCCTGCTCTGGTTCAAACTGGATGTTCTAGGGCTATTTAAAAGGAAAGCTAGCCCTTCAGTTTAGCATAAAGGAGTGCTAGAGAAACTTGAGGACCTTACAGTTCTCAAGTTTCGGTTTTTTTTTTTAATTTGTTGTTGTTGTTTCTTTGTCTTGCTTTGCTTTATTACTGTACAGAATGCTGAAGCCTTTACTGAGTGTCTGTTCAGGCAGATCAAACTCAGTAGGAGCTGACTTCAAGACTGAGTAAAACCAGAAGATGGCAACTCATTTTAGCTTCTGCAGAGGGTTGATTTTTCAAGTGTCTGCCAGTTTTTCTGTTGCAAAATACGTTAAGTAAGTAGCTGAGGTGCTGAGGCACAGACCTATAACCTTTTTCTGAGATGGAGAAATAAAAAAGAAAAGGATGGATCAACCAGTACCTTGGAAAGAGATGTCCTTCAGGACTGCTGTGCACAAAGTGTTGTGAGACTTACAAAGAATATTTTGAGCTTTAGATAAACTTCAAAATTGTTACTTGCTGAGTATCATAAGCGTGTGTGATCCTTCAGAGACAATTAAGATTAATTCTTCCTATAGTTTGTGTAGGAATACCAAAAGGGAAGGTTAGCCTAGATGTGTTTTGTACTTACTGAACAGTTAACATTGCAAAGATGCAATTATGTAAAATGTTAAACATGTATGTGCGTATGAATCTAATAGGAACCAGCAGAATAACAGCATAAAAATTACTCTCTGCTTAAAGAAACCTTCTTGGTAATCTCCATATAAAGCTATTTTACGTTGACACTGAAATTTAAAAGCAATGAAAAATATTGTAATGGAACAAAAACTGTCAGAAATTTGTACAAAACAATTGAAAAACTGTGCTACTGAAAAAATGTCATTTTATATGTCAAAGATCACAGAGTATGCAACTTCTTGTATTAAATTTTACTCACCAGTAATTTGTCATAATGTTGATAAGCTCTTGATCAAACATATAAATCATTCTTAAGGCTGAGACACTGTTTAAGTTCCTCTGACTTTTTTATGCATAGATACAGTTTGCAGCAAAGTGAAGAATGCTTTTGGAACATACCAGAAGGTAAAGTACACATCCATTTATTGTGCAGGGTATGTTATTTTGATGTCTGTGATGAGATTTAGCTTCTTTCAAATGAGTTATATCTTTTTAAAAACACAAACAAACTTTATTGTTTGCTGTTTTCTTTGTTGGGATAAATCCAACACCATGGTTTCACATAGGTGTAACTGGGAGCAGGATGTGAGCTGTTTCATGCCAGAAGATCCTCCTCTCAAGGCAGAACTGCAGTCTTGCAACAAGCATTGGTAGTAGCAAATGTCACCAGTTTTGAGAGCCAGAAGAAAACAGATAAGATAAATACTGAGATACTGCATGTTCTTCCTGATAGTCAAAGTTTTTATAGAAGAATTTACTATTAAGTAATAAGCGTAGAAGCAGATAATTTCTTTCTTACCTTCTTCCTTGGAACACATTTACGTATTATTGATATGTAGTGTCAGTGTCAACAGAAGGTAGATTATCCAGTTGTTTTTGTATTCCTGAACCACATTAGTCTCTTTAAAAATGCATCTTAAATTCTCTTCACCCAGCTGTTCTGTTTCAGACACCAATGCACACAGAAGGCTACTTACTGTTCAGACATGTATCACATTTAGTATAAGAGAGATTTGTTTGTATTTAAACACAACAATTTACTGGCACATTGTTGTTTTCTTTGTCTTGATGGTAAATGCTTTGCTTGTGATATCCAGTATTTCCACAGCAGCATGTCTTTGCAGTGGCTTTCCTTAGTGTAGCATGGAAAGACACCAGTAAACTGTGTTGCAGTTTCCTGTTTGAGTATCTTCCAGCTGTCAGTGGGCATCACCCAACTTCCCACAGCTTGTGCCTTGCTGAAAGCAGGTTCTGTCACTGCCACCGTTTTCTGTTGTATGCCTTGAAAGTGCGGAAAGGCCAAAGTATAGGAATGAGGAAAGAAAAAAGTAGGAAGCCATCAAGCAAAAGGGATGACAAAAGTCTTAAGAGGACCTTCAAAGAAAGAAAAAGAGAGAGTTGACAGGAGAAGTCCTCAGCTGCCTTCACTGTATTTCTTCTTTTTTTTTTCCACCAGTGTCTTTCTTCGTTTCCCTCACTGCTGCCTCACATCCACTTCTGCTATCATCCTGACCCCCATTCCCACCCAGTGTGTGATCCAATGTTCTGGTTTCTGCCCCAGAACAAGGGTCTCTCTGAGTCCAGAAAAGCATGTTTCATCAACCTGGATGGCAGTAGGTAGAACTTAGTGTGGATGAAATCAGTGAGCAGTCCTGCTGTGTACATGAGCAATTATTAACACACTTAGAGGCTGTACAAAAAGCCGTGGCTTGGCTCAAATCAATGACTGTAAATGTGAGCTAAAGAAAATGGCACATCTGTGTCAGCCCTGTAAATGAAATATTGCTTATGGGTTAGGCAGAAATCAGTGTTGGGCAACACAATTTGAAATACTACCACTTAAAAGCAGACTCTATGCTGATTCCCATGCAAATAGGCTACTGTCAGGGAATGCTGAGAGCATCAGGCAGATTTGACTGGCAAAGGCAGTATATGGGCTTGCAGTGTGCCAAGGGCTTCTGACAGGCTGCTGTGTATTAATACATTTATTCATTTCCACACGTTCCTCACATCTAGATTAAGTGACAGAAACCCACTAAGCTGTGGAGAGTTGTTCTAATATTTTTTGATTAGCTGACAGTGTTTGTGAAGCTGCTAATACCTCTTCATCCAACACTTCTCAAATGAAATCAGAATAAGCCTGGGCTAGATGTGCAGTTTGTGGCTGATAGCAGTAGCTTGGTTGCAGTTGGTAAATATTGCTGTCTGGTGCTCTATAGCTGCAGTGCTGTTTCTTGTATTTCTGAAATGTTTATGCTCTGTCAATCGAGAGACAGCAGATGCCTTTAAACCATCTCAGCACTTTCCCACATCACAATAATTGTGGCATCTCTGCTAAGCACAGCAAAATGTCATGACTTGATGAGACTTCTGTTTTTAATATCTTCAGTAGTTTTAGTTAATTTTTCATGATGAGCCTATAAGCACAATCTAGAAGAAGAAAAACTCACTGTGTGTCTCTAGCCAAGTTCCAAGATTTTGTTATTGACTTCTACTCTGGGCATTACTGTCCCATCTCATCAGCACAGCTAAGCTGGTGCAAGGAGTGGTAACTGTTGTAAAGGCTGATTGCTGTTACAGGTAATTAAGGAGTAAAAGGACAGAGCTCCTGAGGCGTGCAATGGTAATAGCAAATTGATAGTAAATAGTAGTAATAAATGTAATACTGGAGCCAAATACTGGAAATACAGCTGTGGAACAGCAAAAACACTGGGCTTGAGGAATTGCAGAAATATTATTTAGCTGCAAGTGTTGTAATTTTACAGCTTCCTTGATGAAGAGAAGTAGCAAGGGATCATGCACAAGCTTCTGTACATGGCTTTCCCTTTCTTCCTTTGCACCTGTAACACTGAGCTCTTCTAGGCAGAGCTTGTAGGCTAAGGAACCCTTATAGCCTTGGGGGCTGCTTGATGTGAGGCTAGCTTTCTCTAGAAAGGTCAAGTTTTGTGAGAAAATAATGACATCTGGATGACATTGTCTTTGAAGAAGTAGATGAGTTTGATAATGCCATGCTCCTGTACCTTTAAGAAGAGAGCTGCAGGAGAAAGCGTAAACAAAGAAGTTCAAGGTTTAGATATTTAGTGGTAGCCATTTGAAGGCTACTCTTGTGTTTATCCAAGGGCTTTTACTGAATCACAGGTAGAGGTTTGTATATATAACCTTGAACACATTCCATTAGCTGGAGTAATATGTTGTCCCACAGGCTTTGATTAGCAGGTACAGTATGTTCTTTTCTCTAAGCCAGTTGCTAGATGCGATCTAGCCTCTACCTTTCACCCTGACCAGAGTTTGGATGTTCCTGCAGTGTTGCACGTACTATACAAGAGTGAAAGAGTTCAAAACAGTTTCAAAACAGTTTCTTCAGTCCAATATTTTTTGACAGCATCAAATGCAATGCATTTTACATAAAGGATTTTTCCTGCTCCTCAATTGTGAACTGTAGGACTTTGGGTATTTATTAATTAGTTGAGGACCAGCTTAGGTCCTGAGGCAGACAAATAGGTAAGTTTGATGTTTTATTCCAGGTGGTGTAGCAACAAACACAAGATAAGTATAATTTCTTTGGTTTTTGGAAATTGCAGTCTTGCATATTTGGGTTGTGAACATCATTATGAAAAAGAAAGGTAGATAAATAACTCATGGTGCCAAAATGCTGTTTGAATGCTCACTGAGTGCACAGGAATTCCTGGTGTCTGATGGCATAGCTTCATAAGCATCTTGGGTGGAAAGCAAAGCACACTTCTTTCTTACTGCTGTAAATATTTCAGGAGGGGATGGAGAAACAACCTTCCTGTTCTGTGGTGATGGAGAGTGTTGAATGAATTGAGGGGCATATTGAAATCAAAACAGTTAAAACTGAACATGACTTTTTTGGTAAACACTCCTCTTCCCTCGGGACAATAATTTTTCATAGTGTTCCAACTTTGTTTGTTTGTTTTTGGTTTTGTTTCCCTAAAGGCAAAAACATAATGTACCAAAACCATGGCAATATTTTTCATTGCTGGGTATTTTTAAGCTGAAATCAGCTCTAGTTACAGGTGTGGAAAGAGAAATGGTAGGATCTGCTTGAACTTTTTTAATAATTTATCATTTTTTTATAGTTTATTTTGCCTTTTGCATCACACACTTCTGCATTAGCCTATTTTTCTATTGATGGAAGAATCAGATTATAGACAATATTTTTCTGGAGGGTTTTTCTTAGATAATTGAGTCTGATGGAAAAGATAAGGTACAGAATTTCAGTCGTCAGTGGTGTCAAATACGCTGTTACAGTGTTTGAGAATGGGTTTAAAACTCACAAGCATTTCTAATCAAAATATGGCTTCTGCAGAGTTATGGTACATTTAATGTATCTCAAGCCAGAAAACTAAAGTTCTAGCTGCATTCAGTGAATGAAAGGTTAAGAGAAATTAAAGTATTTATCTGATTCTGTTCTAGGTGCAGCTTTTGGTGCAGTAATGTACTCTTGTCTTTTAGACTGTCTCTGTAAATGGGAAGCTAGTGCTTTGGGTATTTTTTTATATCTAGATGCATACAGACTGATTGGACAGCTGTCAAAGCGTTATTGTGCAGGCTTTTAGAAGTCTGGCACCAAAGACAACCTTTGTTAATCTACCGTACTGGCGCTTGCCTGGGAGCTGCATTACAGGGGTGTGTGGTGCATGCAAAGTGTTCCCATTAGGCAATGCAGTACAAGTATGCAAGTGAGAAAGATCTTTGCCAAGGGTACTTGCAGCAGAAGTGTTGCTTTCTGTTGGCTTGCTTTCACTGTATTATCACCAGCTGAAAAACCTCTATGAGTCCCATTCAATGTTTAATTAATCCCAAGAAGGTTTAGAGTATTTGGAAAGGGATTGGAAAACACAGGGGCTCTTTGAAAGCAAATACTGAGACGAGGGGGGAAAGTGACTCAAAGACTTTTTTTCCCCCTAGCTCTTCTACCTTGCTGTAGGACTAATGACAAGGCAGGAATGGGAGGTGCATAACAAAATTTAGGCAAAAATTCAGCATTTGCAGAGTCTTTAGGGCTGCTATGAATCCACATGAATATAAATATTGGAGGAATCTGGGGAGTGTGATAGGGAATCTGCTTTCTGGATGTGGCACACTGTGCATACTGTATGCTTAAGGTGTTGGATAGAAAGAAGATGGCATCTCTGCACCAGTGGTTTTCTGCTACATAGCTGCACTGTATGGACTTCAACAGTCTGTGCCCCATTGACAATGTCTTTCTCAATCTGATGCCAGTTTCCCCAATCACTGAAATCCTTTTCAGTCCTTAAGTCAGAAGAGATGTGCAATGAGAACAGCTGGAAGGAGGTAATGGATCAGGGAAAAGGTGCTGATGGCAGAAGCCTTGTCTATAGAGAAGTCATGATGCATAGATGCCTTTTATTTAAAAAAAAAAACCCAAGGATTTTCCTCTCCTCAACTCCTACTTTTTGGGAAAGGGACAGTCTAGCTCACTTTGTGATCTTTATTTTCATTCTGGATTTCATAGCATCCAAGAGAACTCCAGTAATGCAGTCTCCCCTTTCAAGCATACAGCATGTGTCAGGCATAGACTGCCTAGCAGGCTAAAAGAAAGAGTGAAGGGAATGAAGTGAGGAAGAAATAGTTTGTATTGCTAAAATCCTGTTATCCCACATGTAAGTATCCAGTTCCTTTAACATGCAGGTGACTTCCCCACTGCAAATCTAGTTCACCACACAAGAAAACATTTGTAATACGACTTACATGGGCTGAGTGATTATTTATTTTTGGATGGAGAAGAAAAAGAAGAAAAATGCATGGCTTTTTGTGTGGTGAATAGAGACAAGCAAAAATATTTGAATAATGGCTCTCATGGACAACTAATTCTACAGTCACCAGAGTGGTCTCTGTTGGACTAAATCATAAAAAAGAAACTAACCCTTAAGCATTAAAAAAAAAAAAAATAAAAAAGGAAAAAAATACTCTTTTCTACCTCTGGCTTCTTTCACAGAGATTGAGATACTTTTGGCAAGTCAGATGATGAACTGCATGTTAATTAAGTGGTCAAAAAAAAGTAGCTGAAAAAGGAGTTTGGAATCTGACACAGCTCAGCATGGAGGAAAGCATCTCTGTGATCAATCCTGTCAGTTTTCAACACCTTAATTAAAAGCTGTCTTTGGCAGTGTGAAGGCAGCTCAAATACTGGGAAAGCTGACAGCTAAGCATTTTGTTGTGGTCACTCGGCAGCAATGGTACTGAAGGGCTCAGCAGCCAATCCTGCTTCCAGCAAGAAGAGAAATCTGTAGGTATTGTAGTGCAAGTGAGCATGGAGCATTAGGAATGGATCTGGGTTGGCTCAGGCAGATCAGTCTCATGATGGAAAATAGTGGCTTTAGGCTACAAAGGATTAGGATCTTCCTTGCAGCTCTTATTGAAGTTTCATGTGATTGTGTGCCAGCCATTCTGCCATCCAGCACTTCTGGTTTCCATCATATTTTTTGCCTCTCTGACCTTTAAGTTACATAGGACAGCAGTTGTCTCAATCTATATACTCTTTCCATAGAGGGAGTGCGGTGCTCAAAAATAAGGTGATGATCTTGACGATGACCTCTTGTTACTGGAAAAGTTGTGACTTAACTGTAGAGAAGTGGAAACTAGTTGAGGTCTTGCTGGAAGAGCTGATTTTAGTTTTGGCCAAGTTGTTTTAAATGAGCTGTTTTTACTGAAAAGTCTAAGAAAAAAGTAAAAAAAAAGGGGAGGAGTCCTGCCATGCTTATATAAAAATTAAGATAATTTATTACAGTAATCAACAGACTTTTCTATTTGGTTTCTGAACTGAATTGCTAAACAAAAAACAATAATAATAAAAAACTTCATAATCTAAGACACCTTAAGCTGTGACTCACTGTTTCGTTTGATCTCAAAGGGTTAATTCTTTTGCATCTAATTAAGTGTAGGCTGGCTTGACATTAAACAAAAAGTTTCACAATGAAACTTTTTTAGAATATGTTGAAATGCAGCATTCATTGGAAACAAGAAGCTCTCAGAAAATTTCACAATGAAATGTGCACTGTTCCAAAAAATCTCTCCTTCCTTTTTTTTTTTTTTGTTTTATTTTTCTTCAGTTTGTTTTATGGAACATTTCTACCAACTGTGGGCTGGATTCACAAATAAAGTTGGTCTCCCTGTCACAGCCTTTTTCAATGAATTTTCTATTCATTGAAAAAAATAATTAAGGGTTTTCATCCAGTTTGAGCTTATTATTTGGAAAATGCTTTTTTTCCTTGGAGAAATCAAAGGGAGAAAAACTAAAATCTGTGTCACCTCTGTGGCTGTTGTTGCGGATCCACTGCATTCCTTTGATGTATGTAACACTCAGGTGGTGATTGTTAAGGAGAACTGAAATGTCTACTCAAGACAGAAAATAAGAAGTAGTTACAAGAAAGGAAGTGAGCCAAATTACCATGTTTATGAGTGAGAGCTTCATTATGAAGCACAACAAAAAGAAAACATGTGAAAAGCCTCTTGGATTCCATCGGTTCATGTGATTCCTTTGATGGGACTCTAACTGTGAAGACTGATCAGAGACAAAATTGTCATAGTTATAATTGGATATTTATGTTCTCCTGTAATAATTTTTGAATATGTTTTGAGTGGAGCTGTTTCCAGTAAGCAAAGTAGTGTCAGCCAGTAACTGCTGAGTGACTTGTAAGCAAAAGTAGTGTAATAAAATGGATAGGTAGACTCCAGAGAGTGATTGTTATAATATTTTTATTTAATATTTATGCTGTTTAGTCTAGAGAAGAGAAGGCTTGGACAGGTAGAGCAATCTTAATGTATTTGAAAGACTATTTCAAGAAGACAAAGCATGGATTTTTTTTTGTACTATTTCGGGAGGAAAGGAGATGAGCTTCAGCCAGGGACAGTGAAGATGAAGGGTTATGGTAGCAGTGGGTTGAGAATTCCTCCAGCTCCTCTGCAGCCCCTTGCCCAGCCTCAGCTGCTCATTAACTCACTGCAGCAGATTGCTCCAGTGACCAAGGTTTTAAAAAACTAATTATTCTCTGTTGACTGTGTAGAAGGGAGTTGTGAGCCTGAAAAGTTGAAAAGGCCCTGTGTTACTCTCCTTATGATGGAGTCTCAACTCTTTTTTTCAATGACTTTGTACTTGTGAGTACAATCCAAAATTTCATGTAACTTGGCAGTTTGTTGGGGATGGGAAAAATTACTCTACTGAAAGTCTGATTCAGTGGCTATAATAAGGGCTTTACTGAGCTACCTACCTGTGTCACAGAGGTGTCCCTGGCCTGAGAACTTAGGGTGTTGTGAGGAGAAAACAGATAGATGATGGTGCTCATCCTTTACATTTCAATTGTGGTTGTGACTCTGCCTTGATCTTAGAGGAGAGAAGGTAATATCCTTCATGGTGTTGACCAATGTTTTCCCATGGTCTCACTGGTGGAAAAGATGGACTTTCTAGAAAGAAACTGAGAACACATGTCAATACAGAGTGAAATAAGTTGTCACTCACTGAAAGAATCCTTGAGAGCACAATGGAGATACCGTGACTGTCTGCCATGAGCAAATGTCAAGGCTATAAGTCTGTGGCATGTTTGCCCAATTTTTATTAGTATGGTATGGGAACACTACACAGATGTGATTTATGTTCCCAGCAGCACCTTTGTAAGGAAATACTAATAATTCCATTTCATATCTGATTGTGAAAGTTGATGTGAAACTGAGTAATATTTAATTATCTTCTTTGTGATCTGATTTCTCATGCATCAATTTGCATATAGTACTGGCAAGGTTTGTCTTGTGTCTTAAATACATCTGTTATATAGATAATACTATTGTATTTATATAGATAGAGGTGAGCTGAACTACTGAAATGAAATCCTGATCTTTACCTACACAAAGTGTTTCATATGTTAGAAGCAACATTATTTATTATTGCTCTTATTTTAATTTTTTTACCTGGAAACTTTCTTCCATAGGAAATTTCAAAATCCCACCCTTCCATTGTGATTGAGAATAGGTTTTGGTTTTGGTTGTGTTTCAAGTTCTGTGGCAATAGGAAATTTTGGTTTCCAACAGGCTTTGTACATGAAAGTCTGATTTCCCAGAGTTCTTTTGAATACATCAGCTTGACTTTTCATCCCAGCTAATATTTTGAACCTCTGTCCTTAACCTCCTGACTCCATTTAGGTCATAATTTCATGATTTTCAGGTATAATTTGATTTGGTATGCTGATATCAGAAACAACCACATTTTACACTTGCAAGTTCAGTGAAATTGTTTCTAAGCACTAAACTTACTTGAAATGTAGCTTCAGGATTGTGGAATCTAACCTCTATAATTTTTATGTCAGGGCCTAACTTTGTTTTGTTTTACTTACATTCACATATCTTTGACATGCTGATCAGTTAGTCCAAAGAGTGCCTTATAAATAGTATAAAAGCTACATAATCATTAAACTTCATACTAAGTCTCCTGAAATTTAAATAAAATGTTTCAATTAATTTCTGACCAGATGCCAAATTTTTGTGGTTTGTAAAGCTTCATTGTTCACTGTGTGAATGATGAAATCTTATTGTATTGAGTGCTGACCTCACCTGAATAGTTTCTTGTAAGTGCTATTAAGCTTCACAATGCATTAAATTCAAGCAGCCTCTTAAGTTTGAATGTCAAAGAAGAATGGAAGAAAGTCAAGGGTATGGCTGTCTTGTTCTTCTGTGCTTTGCCTACCTGTTCAGCTTCTTCCACAAACATTGCTGAAATAGACTGCATCTCTGTCCCACTAGCAAGTGGTTAATCTGTGAATCACAGCGTAAATACTGATTTGCCACTCTGAGGTTTCTTGCTTAGCCCCTGTCCACTGACCTGGAATACTTGCATGGCACCCTAACTGGAGGAAAAAAATATTCTAATATTTTCTCCCCTCCTCCTACTCCTTGGCCCTGCTGTCTTAACCAAAGTAAGATGGCACTCACACTAACTGGCTGCACAGACCTTCAGCCCTTTCCCTTTGATTAAATGAGAAAACATCTTGCAACCCTGAGATATGAGTTATTGGCAGCAGGATCAAGCCTGGAATCAGTTAATAGGCCAGCGCAAACCTTTGAACTTTGCTTCACCACAGCAACAGTTGCAGAACTTGACAAAAGAACTGAAAAATCATATGTTTTGGATCACACTTCTGGGCATAGCATCTTTGGAGGGCATCAGGTGCCCTCAATAGGTGTTTCCAGCTGCTTCCTAACTCTTCAAAGAATTCTGTACTAATAGAGGGTATCTTTCATTTCATTAACACATTAATAAGATTTAATTTCCAGTACAATATATTTGGGTAGTTATATGAAGTATTTTTTTAATGTATATATATTTTCTATATTTATTCATATTTTTGATGTAGTGCTTCTCATTATTAGTAGATACTTCTTTTATATGGACCTTGTTGAGACTGATACAATTGAGTTTTCTATTGATGTTGAGATCTGAGCTTAACTATGACTCTGCACTCCTGATTAAAAGTCATGATAAAATTGGCCTGCATTTTTATTTCTGCCCTCAATGAAATACAGATAGCTTGTGTTCACTACCATCATATACATTTATAACAGATTTTTTTTTTTTTATCTTAGCTGCAAAATCTTTTATTGCCTTCCTTGCATGGATTATCTGAGAAAACTGCACAAGCTGTAAGTTGTGGGAAGATTCAGTCCTTGTATTTTGATATGTGCCAAACAATCCTATCATGTTGCTCAGCTGTTTTGAGAGTTATTTTGCTTTTAGATAAATATTTTTGAGACTGCATCTATTTATGACTTTAGCCCCTTGTGAATGGTTACTGCAGGTCATCTCTTGTTGATTCAGAAATATCATTTCATCATAAAGGAAAGGGAGCATGGGTGAAAGTCAGTGATTTCATTATTTGGGAAAGTGAGCAATCATTTTTGATCTAGATTGCTTGCTTTGCTAGAAACTCTGTTTCAGTTCTTGCCTCTGTAAATGTTTGAAATAATGTTTCTGAATTCTGAGAGTGTCAAGAATTATTCTGCCCAGCAGCTATCCTTACTCAGTCAAAACACTTCTCCCTTAGTGAACATAGGAAAGCCACTTTCAGTGTGAAATCAAACATCAGCCAAAATATATTGCTTATTTTGCTTAAGTATGTAATGATTTTTGATGCTTCACTTTCTTGTCTTGATGCATTCAGGTAGGAGGTGCTCAACTAATTCTTAGACTCTAGAATTTTCATTGTATCCCAAACGATTGTGCATACTTAATAAATTCTGTAGACTTTAGATTTATTCAGAATAAACTGTAGTAAAACATCTTTATTTCATCTAGAAATTTCCATGAAAGTATTGTTAGGAGTGGGCTAGAAAGCCTCATCTCTGGTTGCTGTGAAGGACAGACAGATGTAGTGCTGTCAGCAGTATGAATCTGCAGACCTCAAATCGACTCAGGCTGGAAGAATCCGCAGTCCAGCCTGAGTCCTCTAACAGCTCACACATGTGGGAGAATAGTGAAGGGCTTTGTCCTCTCAGCTTTCTCCTCCCATCCTGGAGAAGAGCTGCATGTTTGTTCCTTGGAGATTATTGGCAAACAAAGGCATTTTTGTGGTTCATGGCTAGAGAGTCCCACTGGAACGCTCCAAGGTGAGTTTGGGAAGCGCAGAGGAAAGTCTCTGCCAGGCTGAGGCTGGAAGGATGGCATAGAGAAAGGACAGAAGTACTGGAGTGAGGCAATGGAGGGAGTTGTTCAAGCACTTCTGGAAAGAAATTCTCTGGACTGTGTAGGCTGAAGTGTAGGCTGAAGCCAAGAGACATAATAAGTTTATTGTCTCCATGGACAGGAAAATTAATTTGCAATAGTTCTACAGACTGCAGTCTTCCTAGAATTTCACTTGGTTACTGCCATTTACACTAGAAGAACTGATTGCTTTTCCCTGTTGGTGTAAAGATGACCAGGGATTTACAGAAGAGGAGCCAGCATAGTCACAGCTAAAATCTGTGTGTTTTAATAATCCCTGTACCATAGACCACTCCAGTCCTTCTGTTTCTGATCATCATGGATGGGAGATGTTTGTAAATCTGATTTTGAAATGGTCCCGTGTCCTAAGTCATCATGGTTTCTGCATCTTCTCTCAACACAGAGGAGAATATTAAAGCTCTCCCACAGAGCACACTGGCCTTTCCAGGGGAGAGGAGAGGAGTGACGGCTTACTTTTTAATCCTCTCTGGAAAACAAAAACAGATCTACCATATTTTCATATTCCTCTTTTTGTGAAATGTATCAACAAATCCTTTTTCTTTCCTTTTAAAATTCCCTTTCCTAACATAGTGTGGGATAGCAGAGTTCTATTCAGCATTAGAAAAATACTATTTTTGTTTTCTGTTACTTTGTTCCTGTTGGCTTTGACAAAACCGTGGATTGATTTTATCTGTTCAGTAAATTATTTTCATTCATTGCCAGTCCTGAAAACCTGCTTGGATCTTGGAAATGCATCTGACACCACATTCAGATTGAATTGTCTCATTTTTGTTTGATGTGAGTGTGGACACTTAGATTATAACTCCACATCTCTGTACTGTAATTCAAAGAGAAATCAACCACTCTTTGACTCCCAGTCCTCTTCCATCCCCCAAACCAACTTTGGCACTTCTCTGCTGTAACTGTTGTAAATTTTGTGAAGGGTACTTTCAGCATGGAAGAACTGTGCAGGCAAAACATAGGCCTCCTTCTGTGAACTCCTGTTTGTATGCATATGCTCTCTTGGGAGCACTGAGGACAAATTTCATTACTGATGTCAGTGAACCTCTCTATGTATAGTGACTGCCAATTCTTTGCAAGGTCTTTTTAGTGGGATAGATAGTAGTAGGAGAGTTTGCTGTTTTCATCTGTCAACCTTTATCATTAATTAACACTCATACTTGAAATTTTGCCAGAGGTTCCCATTTTAGAAACCTAAAAATGATCAAAATAAATGTCAAACATAGTTTATAAAATACTGCTATCTGAGATCTCTCTGAACATCACACATATTCTTGGTAACAGAAAGTCTGAAAGTACATGACTGGGCAGAGTTAATTAAACAGTACCATTGCAGCCTACTTAATTGTAATTGACTTTGGCCCTCCAAACACAGGGCAGAGAGCAGCAGTTGAGCTTTTCTGGAGGCCAGAGTTAGATGAGACGTAGAAAAAGCAGCTGGTAGCAGGCAGCCACTAAACAAATGAAACTTTGTTCTGTGTTAGTAAGAATCTGAGCTGTGACAAGGTGGTGGCAGAGGAGTCATCACTGATCTCTCTGAAATTTTTGCATCCTTAGCATTTATCAGCTGTAGTAGCTGTTTGATTTCAATTCAAGACAAGGCATTTGCTTTAAAATCTATTTTGATGAGTGCAGTTCTTGGTAGAGTGATAGAGTCTGAGTGCATGAACTGATAAACTGGCTTGGGAATGGCTTATTAGCATAAATAACAAATACGAGATTCAGTGCTGACTAGCATATATTCCTTTTAAGTCTCCTATGACATACTTCTAGCCTGTGACAAAAGGAGGCAGAATAGAAGGATGGTAAGTTAAGGATACTAGTGAGTTTGGCTTTTTTGTAAATTGGTTACACAATAGTACATTTTTGTGGTGTTCTCAGGAATAGCTGATAGCTGATAGTAACACGTTGAAGACATCAATAGAAGCATCAAAATATACTGTTACTTTGCACTTTTAAGGCTTGGTAAAAGAGGTATTTTAAGTTTGTTAAACAGATAACATTTACTCACATAATAAACTTTTTCTTCTCTCTCCTTCCTTACCTCTGCACTGCAGGGCTTGCAGACTTCGCTAACCTGCCTTGTAAAATGCAAGAGAGACTTGGTATACATTAGCCTGAAAAAGTTTACAGATTACTGTGATTTCTGCAAGAGATTTTGGGCACTGTTTTCCATGTGCTCTGTGAAAGAGAACAGAATTATTTTTAGAAAAAATATTTCAGAAGACTGTAGTGTTTTCTTTTCATCTGAGGCATCCAGATTTTTATTAGCAGCATTAAAATATTTTTTAGAGATACATGCCCTTTCATTAATCTAATTTCCATCTGACCTGTCTAAGCATGGAAGATGTTGTGAAACAGGTCATTAACAGCCTCTTCCAGGGGTCAGTGTGCATCATTAGGCAAAAAATAGATTTGTTGTTGAAGATTTGTTAATATATCTCAAACTCTGAATCTCTGACTGGATTGTGGAACCCAACAACTTTCTTATGTTTTCCTTTGGATTACTGGATAGGAATACACACTTCAGAGCCAGCAGCTCAAAATTTTGAGTGCTTTATTTTCAAAAGAATATTTTACAGTGATTTCTTGCCTTCTCTGGCCATGGCAGAGATTTTCGTAAGCAGATTGATATGTTAGTGTTCATAACTGTAGTTTATGATCATGGTTGTTTCTTGAGGCTGAATGAAGCAAAAGAGCATAAAAACCAAAATATAGTGCTTTTAGCTGTACTGTTGGATACCTGGAAATCAACATCTTCACTATACTGGACAGTAACTGGATTGACTAATTCATCTATTGAAAAATTGGATAGATTCTTCCAGAAGATGGCAGTGCACTTATAAGTAGTGTTCTGCCAGCTTTGCAAGCCATGTAATTTCTAGCAGTTTTAAAAATATAAAGTGCAATAAAAAACCCCAAACAAACAAGTAATGAAAGCAACTACAGTTGAATGTGGATACCAATGGCACTTTTTGTCTTGAAAACCGAAGTGAGCACTAGTAATCCACAAGGGCCTGTCCTGTGTGGGTAGTGATGGACTCGAGGCTTTTGGGTATGTTGGCAAATTACTCAGCTTTATTCTACATTCACCAGCATGATGAAGATCCCCATTTCATTGGAGCCTTTCAGATAATCCCTATGCAAAACCCTTTGACTACATCAGAGCTTTCAAATGTCTGAGTTCTTAAATTGACGTTGCTCTCAGAGGAACAGATTGATGTAGGATAACAGTCAAAGCCTGGCCATGTTGCATCTTTGCCCTACTGTTTGTCACCAAAGAATTTCTTCACTCAAGTAGGGATCAAATGCAAGTGTTCAAAAATACCAAAAAGGACTACTTTTGTACGAGTTCCAGTCTGAGAGGGATCTATAATTGCTGTAAATTTAGGGAAATTTCCATTTCAGTTTCCAAAGGAGGAATCAAAGTGGATTTTCAGACACATAATCTAATGAGAATCTTTCAAAAATTGATCCATTCATTATTTTTTTTTTTTTAATTAACAGTAGGGAATGCAAATATCTCTCTTTAAGAATCTATTTTAATCTATAGATACAATTTGTGAATAAAACCCAGTAGCTGTTCTGTAGTGCTTGTTTTATGAACTGTTTGATATTAATATTTGCATGTATAAGCAAACTCCTTTTGTGATGTACCTGAATAATGAAAGATGTTTGTGAAGAGCTGAGAGGAAAGAGAGGGGGCTTTAGATACATTGTATGTAAATTTGAGAATTGAGCTTTGCCATTTATGTTTTTTCTTATCCAGAATTACTACTAGTGAGCTGAAGTACATTTAAATATTTATCCTGTGTAGCTCAGTCTGAAAAAAAAGTTGGTATGGCTCATTTATAACCATTTATTTAGTTTTCCAAACAGCAAAAATGCACTACCAGTAAAAAAAAGAAAAAATTAAAATCTGCAGCTGCTTCTTTAACCTAAAGAAGAGATGAAAAACAGTTGCATGTTCTTGTTCTGCAGTCAAAGATAATTGCATATTCTTGTCCTACTGCTTTGCATATTCTTGTTCTACTGCTTAGACAGTGTGGGTGCTAATTTTACTAAATTAACATGAGCTGCATCATTTCCTTTACACAAAACACAAAACCAAGCAAGAAATTAAAATTCATGGTGTATTTTTTTTTGTTTGTTTGTTTAGTTTTTGAGTTTCCTTCTCCAGTAAGTCATGGGGGATATAAGATACATCGAGCTTTTAATTTTTTTCTATGTTTGTCCTTGATTTTAAAAGTGTATTTGTCTTCCTTATATAACGAACATCACTGGTCTCTTTGAGGGCCCATTTGTGGCT